>OV884013.1:4882930-5482930 GCA_930367205.1 Acanthosoma haemorrhoidale
ATATGGATTAGTTCATCTGGTCGAGATTTATTAGGAGTAAATATTATATCTTTAAAAATTAATCTTTGGTAATTTCTCAAATCCCAGCTGTGGGGCTAATGAACGTTATAAGTTCTGTCTTTTCATCATGGTTAAGGGCACTGTAAAATAGTTCAGAACGAAATTATTTCATCTTTTCACAATATATTTTTATTCAACGAGGCGTCTATCTTTCCATCTTTATGAATCAGTTCCTTCTCCTAAATATCTTTTATCCATTATAGCCACAGGTAGTGGATTACACCAGATCTGCACATATTAAGTGGCAATGCCCATCTTTATTTATTGTTGTATCGGTTATTTCATATTGTTAAATTACTCCTCAAACTAGAGCGCTAGTAGTATGGTTATTGTTATTGTAGTGACCGCTAACTACATAAGATAAATCATGCTATACTCTATTGTATATATATTGTAAATTGGTTATAATATGTTGTAAATTAATTTAAACAAATGTAAATAGTATTCCCAAACCATAAGTCATCTCATTTTAAATATTGTAAACAATAAAAGACGCAGTTACAAAAATAGCTCAAAGGGAGGGGTCAGGTATAGGGCCCTGGACCCTTGTAACAGGGGATGTGTCCTGGTCTAGAACATTCAAGCTTCACTTAAGCCTGCAATGCGGCTGGCCAGAATAAAACCTCGCCGCATTGGCTGGACGCGATTGGTCAGAATAAAACCCCAGCCCATTGGCTACTTGAGGCTATATATACCCCCTAGTTTTAGCCGATAATTCATTCTAACTACGGCTCTCTGCAGCTGCACTGATGTTTTGAGATTTGGCCTTCTCATTTATGAAAACCTCTCCATGTCTCTTTCCGAACCTCGCTATGTTTTAGTCCGGCCTTGCCAGACCCCACACTTTCCTAGTAGGATTCTCTGCCTTCGTCTCGCTAAAACTATCACCTCGTTGGAAAAGATTTATTCCTTGCAGCCTGGGGCCCTACGAACTTTACCTAGTAGTGTCTCCCCCAGTGGTTCAGTCTGCCTCTCTCCGGTTCACACTCGCTTTTGAGATCCGGACGGTTTTCACCTACCCTCAGATACCGAGTGTGAATTCGTGGTCATTCCAAGACCACATAAACTACCTACACTACCTACCCTATACCTCTTCTCCTGGACATAGTGCATTGTCGGGGGCACATACCTCTCAGATATGGAGTCAGATAGTACAGTAGTAAGACCCGTCATGAAGCAATTGTCCAGGTCATAGCCTAATCAACCCTCACTTCGTCACTAGGGCTAGGGTAACTAGGCACCCCCTCGTGATGACAGTTATTATTCTATAACCAGGTATATCAAGCTAAACATTTATGAATTAATTGATGTGGTATCCTTTAATATATACATTTAAATATTCAAAAAAAAAAAGAAAGAAAAACAGGCCTTGATATGCTTATTATAACGTTAGAATAGAAGAAAGAAAGTACAAAAAGCGTTGCAATAAAATTAACAAGAGAGCCAGCGTGGCTAAAAGGACGGGCGAGTTAAAACAAGAGGACGACTGCTAGTGATCACATCCATGGTTTCATCAATCAGCTCCTATTGAAATACATCGGCCTGACTTTGACACCGTTAGGACAATGCGGTCACGTATATATCATCTGTCGGCGACTCTAGCTCATTAACCCGCATTTGAGTGGATGTTTTGTCGCCATATCGGCTTATATATAATATATCGGATATCAGCTTGATGAAAGAAACAACGTTACATTTTCATCAACCTAAAATTCCAACAAATAGATCCAATCAAGACTAAATTCACTGCTAATTAAGAACGTCAGCTTGGTAACGAATTAACAATAACCTATACGACTAAATACTGGTACTTTTTTTGGTTTTTGCGGACCAGACTAAGAAAGATCCCATCCTCTGAATAAAGAAACGTCTGTTGAATCATTCAGGATACCACATCAATTAATTCATAAAAGTTTAGTTTGATATACTTGGTTATGAAAGAATAACCATACTACTAGCGCTCTAGTATGAGGAGTAATTCGCAATATGAAATAATCGATACAACAATAAAAAAAGATGGGCATTGCCACTTAATACCTGCAGATCTAGTGTAATCCACTACCTGTGGCAATAATGGATAAAAGATATTCAGCAGAGGGAAATGATTGATAGACGCCTCGTTATAATAAAAATATTGTGAAAACCTGAAATATTGGATTTTCGTTCTGAAATATTTTACAGTGCCCTTAATATGATGAAAAAAAACATAACTTATAACGTTCATTAGCTCCTCAGCAGGGGATTTGAGAAATTACACTCGACCAGATGAAATCCACATAATTTGAGGTGTTGTAGAATTCACCATTTAAATTTAAAATCGACAGACAGACAAACCAAAGACGGACACATCCAGACATATCATTTTCAACTAACCGTTATTTGATATTTTCATTTCCAAACCAATATTTTTAGCCAAATACTTCCTAACTCCCCGTATTGTCCGTCAACTCCAACCAATTGCTATAGTTTTCCTGGCATAAATTAATAATTGCATCCTTAGAACCACATTAATATACCCAAACATGGTAAGCGCAAATAACCCGTATTCGTCCGATCGCCACATTAGCCTTTTCCCAATCCTCTCCAAGATCGTTGAGAATGGTGAGCAAACCATCTCTCCTGACACAACAGTCGGTTTCAACAAGACTCCACTGGGTATGTGATGTGCCTAATGTGATGTCAGCACTTGGACTAAGCACCAGGACACCGGGTATTTGAAACGGGCTTGCTCATAAAACTGAAATCCATTCTAACCAAAATGTCGCCCCCAAATATCTAACCGCTATTTCCAAGTTCGTAGTGGCTCAGAATAGGCTTTCCAGTCGAAGGCGGCGGCCCTCAAGGTAATAGTTTAGGCCCGCTCATTTGTTATATCCTATATATAACAGGCATTCCTACAACTACCTTCGAACTGGTCGAATTGCCTCTAACAGTTAATTAACTAATGATTCGACAATTTCATGTGCTCAGTTATCATTGTAGCGACCGCTAACTACATAAGATAAATCACCCTGACTCTATTGCATATATATTGTAAACAAAAGAATATAACATGAACTAAATGTATTATAGACAAATATAAATCATGGTGAATGTGTTAAGCAATAAAAGGCGGGGGCCAAGCAAGTCACATGAGACGGGTCACCAGCTGTCAGTCATAAACATAAACAACCCTTTTGGGGCCTCTCTACCTCCAGGGTACAGGGCTGCCGGGTAATTAAGCGTCGGTCGCGGTTCCTCGCCACATGTGTGAAAACAAACCGCAGGCCTAGGCAACCTTGCAGCCCTCCCGGCAGGCAAGGGGAGAGTGTACTTAAGTCGGGCTCCTGGCCCTGTTAATCAGTCTCTCGCGACCTTTACTAGGTGACGCTTGGTTTCCGCTCGACTTCTGAAAACTTGACTAATTCTTTATGAAAAACCTCTGTACCTCTTCTCTTGAACATAGTGCATTCTCGGGGCACATACCTATCGAAAATGGAGTCAGATAGTAACGCCGTCATGAAACGATTGTCCAGGTCATAAACTCGAACAATCCGCACTTGTCACCAGGGCTAGTTGATCAGGCACCCCCCTAGTGACGACCCGACAATCTTTATTTCCAACATGATTGTATATAAATTATTTGATTATTAATGAAATTTGTCTATTATTTTATAAATACATTTATTCCCTCCAGCTTAGTAAATTAATCAACATATACATATAATTTTGAATTTTCAATTGCTCCACTTCACTAAATAAACGAAAAAAGAAAGAAGAAAAAACAATGCGGGGTTAAGCGTGAGCTTCCTAAAAACTTATCAAACGAAGTTGTAAACAAGAACACTCGTATAAAAAAATAATAGTTAAATAATTTTTAAAAATATCACCTAGAACTTATACTGTTAGCCCTAAAAATATTTTTTCAAATATTCACGAATTTCGCTTAATACATGCAAAAGTATGTTAAATATGAACTAATATAAATATACAAAAAAACCAAAAAAAAAAAACCAAGCACATAGTTTAGTTAGTTTGAAAAAATTGAAAAGTTGTATTAGTTTTATTTAACTATCAACTAGACATTTCAGTGCGTTAATATTATCAGTTATCATCAAATTTCTATGGTTCATTCAGAAGGTATGTTCATTTATTATTATATTAACAGACGAATTTTTATTTAGTTTGTACCACACACGTTTTACAAGTTCAACTCCAAACAGCCCGAGTGACTAACCTGAAGATCAGCGACACAGGCTTCGTAAGCACGTCCACGGTGGTTAGAGCTTACTTCTAAGCTCCACAGGTATTGGGAAAACCTGATTAAACAAATTATTATCATAGTTAATAGTTTTTACTCAAATTACAAGTCCTAGTTATAACGTTCAGTGTTAGTTTCTAAAAAGGGTTATGCGGTTTTTGGTCTCTTCGTGTGTATGAATTTAGAGATGGGCGACGCTCGTGAACGAACAGAACTTGAAGATCCGTTCATCAAGGCTATCGAACTGAACGGATCTTAGCTCATTCGTTTCGGAAGTCCGTATATCGCTATGACAAAAATTTCCTTCGCTAGACTTCAAAGATGTTTGAACCTTGCTCCACCGTTTGAATTGTTAGAATAAATTGATGAATTAAAATGGCATTCAAGGAAATAAAAAAAATGATAGCTAAATAGTGGGCAACAAACCCTTTGAAAGTTTAGATATGTTAAAAATTAATTTTGGTGTACTGTTTCTTACATACGAGGGCGTACCCAACAGAAACCGAACTGATATTGTATGTGGCGGAGTTTTTGTAGTACCTGGTTTCGCCAGTAGGACCGTGTAAAGTAACTTTTCACCAGTCAGTATACCAAGTGCCGTCACTGGAGAAGGTTCCATTCTGCTTGTGTTCATTTATTTGTGACAGTTGTTTGGCGCCCTCGTCGTTTTTGTGATGGCTGATTTTCGTGAATATCACGAGTCCGTGAAGTTTTGCATTCTACTCAGGAAAACTGGCACAAAAACTCTTGAAATGTTAAAATCGGCCTACAAGGATGACGCTATGGGGGTAACCTCAAGTGTTTCAGTGGTTATCCCGTTTTAAGAGTGGGGAAATGTCAATTAATGACTAACATTCGTCGGCCTGAACCAACGAAAAAATTCAATTTGTGATTTGTGGCAGTCGGGGGACTGGTTTTTCCACCACGTCAACGTTCAAAGAAACAAACAAAAATAGTTGAGTTTCTTTCGGGTACGCCCACGTATCCTTAACTGTTGTTAAAAATTCAGAATATTATATCTTAACTTGCTGGGACTTGAGATTTCTTAAAATTTTTGAACAAAACCGCGTTTTTAAACATTCCTTTTTAATTCAAACTTGAGATGTGATGGAGCACGTCTGTAAAATTTATGAACAAAACCGCGTTTTTAAACATTTCTTTTTAATTCAAACTTGAGATGTGATGGAACATGTCTGTAAAATTTATGAACAAAACCGCGTTTTTAAACATTTCTTTTTAATTCAAACTTGAGATGTGATGGAGCATATCTGTAAAATTTAACATTGGTTCAAATTTATTCCCAGGACATGTGTGAACCCCTGGGATCGGCAATAATACAAATCCAAACATGATGTTAAAGTACAATTGAATCTGATACACAATTGCAGCAGTAGAATGCTGAACAATGGAATCGCGCGTGCCTGTGAACTGTCGGAAACGGAAATCCTCGATGAAAATCTATAGAGTCAAGATTCGTCTTTTATTTTTTTTTTAATTATCTCTGTTCGAATATAACCGAGCCAATTACATGAGTTTGCCATTTAACGACAATGATTCGATAATCAGCCTCAGGATGTGGTTGAGGATCTCCATTGTTGAAACGTTCTGAAAAGTTTTTGTTGTTACTATCCGTTCTAGTTAAGCCTGAAACTGTGAATGGCGTTCTATTCCGGCTGGATGTGGACTCCACAATCGACCCTACGGGACTGGCTCTTGATAACACTCTAACTAATAAAGTACTTTACTGGAATTATCTTCCTTCTCTGTTGAATATTTGTGTACACAAGCACTCGAGTATGCTGGCTCATGTGTAGACTGTAATATGGTTGGGGGGGGGGGGGGTTGAGGCCGATCTTCTACAGAAGAAGAATTATTCAAACTTGGCCAATACAACTACATTTTATGTTATCTCAACGATCTAAATGTAAATCAAATGTAACTAAAACTAAACTACTATACAACAATGAATAACTCAAACAATTAGTTGTTAAAAATCCTAATACAATAGTGGGACCGGAAAGTAAGGTCGTTTTTTTCACATTAAATTCTAACAGATAAATTTTTAACAAGTTTTTATTTTTGATCAATGATGTAATCACCCTTGTTATCAGCAACCCTTTGCCATCTAGTGTGCAAATTTTCAATGCCGAATCGATAAAAATCAATTGGTTTTTGTGCAAAATATCTGGAGATGCATTTTGGCACTTTGGACCAAAACTCATCCCTTCCATGTTGTGAAATTTTTACCATTTTAAAAGTTTTGTAAGCTTCGAAATAAATGTTAATCCGATGGTGCGAGGTCGGGGCTGTATGAGGGATGCGACATCTTTTCCCAACCAAGCTCCAATAGTTTCGTACGTGTTGCTAAAGATGTGCGAGGCCTCGCATTGTCGTGGCGTAACCCAAATATAGAGCTTCTTAACGAGTCGAAGACGTCTTAACTGTTTTGCAATCTCTGGTACAGTTATATGACGATTCGATTCAATTATGGCTTTCATTTTGCCATCTTCAACTTCAAAAGGTCGACCAGAACGTTGGTCATCTTTAAGTGAAAAATCTCCAGAACGAGATTCTGTCAAGTGCGTTCTGTTAAACAATCAACGCCCTAAACGTCACATATCTCTTTGTGAGTCTCAGCCGCTTTATTGCCTTTATGAAAATAAAAAAAGTAAAATGTGTCGAAAATGTTTATTTTTGCACTCCATGTTAAAACTGACCGTAAACTGACTATAGCAACCGAAAGGTATCGACTACCAAATCTCAAAAGGAAAAATTCTTACATTGACAAAAGAATAAGGAAACAAACATAACGCTATCTGCTGCTGCAAACCGAAATCACTTTCTTGCCAAGCCATAATGTAATGTAGTCCGTTGTTGTTAAAGACGAGCCTCAAAAGAAGTCACATGCAAGCGGGCCAGTGTAGCGATAAAAAGATGTGCGGTTGGTTTGAAGTCATTTAACGGGCTATTTTTCGTTCATTTCCATTTAGTCACATTAAATTATTATTCTTTTTTAAAAACAACTAGGTTATTCTTATTTTAGATGCTTGCGTCTAATATAATATACGTCTGAATATTTTCCATTGCACTAATATTAAGTTTATTAAAATTATAACTTGTTTATGTATTCTTTCGAGAAATTACTACCAAGCATTAAGTTATAATTAGTTGGACCAAACCGGTGAAAATAAATAATGTTGAATGAGTTTTTGTTGTCCTGAAGATGCAGGTCAGTCTCCATCAAGTGTCCTCATGATCCGTGCGTACTGGCCAGCCTACCCAACAGGTGAGACTGAGGGGTCGCTATCTTGGCGCTTGGGACTTTCCACTCTTGTGGGCTCACTTTCAACAATATAACGTTTGTTTTTTTCATTGTGAGAACCGATAGGTACTGTGCAGACTTTGTCATTATCTATTTCAAAGGTTATTTATTGGTTAACCTTTTCTCACTGGTACGAGTGATCCACTATGTCAGTCGTATGGTCGGTATGTTTCATTACATGCCATTTTTTATTTATTTATTTTTGTTTTTATATATTATCATTGTGTCGAACATCAAGTCAAACTCCTTATTACACCCTTCATAACGATCTTAATATACCCTACATTCTTGAACTCATCCCTTCCGAGTTCATAAAATTCCATAGTAACCTATCCAACCACCCTAATCCCCTAGCGCAGTCATTGCACTGCACCACTCATCCCTATAATCCTCCTCGGAGACTGAAACGGCAGTGGCCTCGTGACCTGCTCGTGACACTGGCAATGGTCAGTTTCTCCAATCATGTCCTGAGCGTCTGTGGCTCTCGCGCTCTTCGTCAGCCTCCACTGGCTCGTTTCCGGTGATGCGGCTGAAGGAGGAGCTTGGGAGACTTCCGAAACTCCGCTTCCTCTTTCGAATGCGAGGGAGGTGACAACCATGTGGATTTGGGAGGTCTCTGGGCTGTTTGTAAATACTGTATAAATGAGCGAGTGAATGAAAATTGTAAATATGGTGATGAATGAGATCATTTATCACAATTACTTATTGCCCAATTAAGCAGATGGTAATTTTATCATAATAAAGTTGTTGTTGTAATAAATAATAATTATTATTGTTGCGTATTTGATAAAACATTATCCCACAGCCTGCTCACGTAAGATTATGCTGGACGGACTATACGCTGCTGCAACAGTGTGGATTTGACAGCTGTTGTTAGTTTCTACGATTATAGTTCTCAGTCACTTTCACCCCACAAGTTTCTTCAGCTCGTTCCAGCGACAACGGAACGAATCAATTTGACCGATTTTTCTTCCTGACGTTCGTTTCCTTGCATTGTTCTTTAACTGCTGTCATATTAGCATACCTTCACGGGGAAACGGCTAGTTTAGTTTTTTAAAACATTATTTAATCGTTACAAATGACATACAGCGATATATTGTAATTGTATACATATTGTTGTTAGTTGTGGCCGAATTCCTCCGTGTTCTCGCCCACATGCACTCCCACTAGATATGCATCGCAGAATACTCAAAAAGTTAGTTATATAAGTTTTATCAAGTAGTTAGTTAGGCCATAATATAAAATAATGATATCTAATATTTATTTGCCTTTAATGAAATTACTCCTTTAAAAGTTATCCAGTTTTTAATTAGTATATATTGGTTACATTTTTACAAGGTTATATAGATTTCTTTAATGTATAATGTTTTCTTCCGGGGTGACGAATAAGTTTTGAAATCCTTTTTAGAGAACAGAAATTCAAAGTTGATATGGTAACAGCCTAGTACCAACCAAACTAGCAACTCAACGCCATCTACTAACTATGGCGTAAAACACTCGGTCGGACCCTACTTTTTCATGATGGATTTATTTATCAACGCTTTTCAGCGCGTTCTGATTTATAAAAGCAATGAATTATTAAAAAAAGAAAAGAAACAATATGAAGATTAAGTAACATGTAATGTTACGTGGAGCAGTAGTTAGGGTAGGTACGTCATAGCACGCAGCGAATGAATGACCGAACGATGTTGTTCCATTAATGTACAAAATGCACTTATATAAATAAATTTAAACGTACGTAAGAACCCACTGTTTCACAATATTGCTAACATACATAAAAATTGGCTAAACATAATGTAAACCCCGACTTTCTCTCTCTTCCTCCTCCCCCTAAATGTTTACAGGAATCTGGGGGAAAATATTAATGCCAGGAGAGGGCATTACCCAAGGACAGGGGAACCTGAAATATTACAGGGAATTGACATATCTAGGGGAAGACATTTAGATGACCGACATTTATTAAATGATAATAAACAAATAGCATTTGATAAAAAAACAAAAAAAAATCCTTAAGCTATTTGATAAAAAAAAAATACTTAAACTATTTGATAAAAAAAAATAATTAAACTATTTGATAAAAAAAATAAGTAAACTATTTGAGAGAAAAATTACTTAAACTATTGGACAGAAAAATACTTAAACTTTACTAAACTTGAAACTTGTAAACCAGAGTTTTATTAACTTAAAGTTTGCTGATCGAAGAATGAGAACAAAATAAATACATCACTGTCCGTGTTTATCTATACGTATGCATAGTTTGGTGTTATTTGGTGTAAACTGATGAACGACGTAAACAAACAACATAAACCCTCGGTACGTGGAAGCTACGTCCAACGAGGTTACCTGTCGTAGCTAGATAGTGGATTAGTCAATCAGCTGTGAGGTTCCAGGTGGAGGGAATCGGTGAGTCGATGATCGATATGCTCATATCCATACTAGTTCCAAGTCAAATCTCCAACCAGAGGTGCTCCCCATAAACCATAGGCCGATAAGGTGGTGAGATGAGGGGGGGGGGGCGCTCCGGCGGGTGTTGGCCAACCCAGCTCTGGATACACACACTGACTGCAAGCGACTGATCCCGGTGCTCCGTCCTTTTAATCCTCTATAAAGGATGTAGGGTCTTACGGGGCCTCGGAGGCGTCCCGCACCGTTATTTGTTTTGTTTACTTTCCAGCATATTTCCCATAAAACAAAATCAATACACTCACATTTGAAACACAAAGATATTCTTAGAACATTTATAATATTATCAATAATTATTAATTCTTTATATAAAACTAACCAAATACAAAAAAAATATTTATCTCTAATTTACACTTTTTTTTTTTTTTTTTTTTTTTTTTTTTTTTATCATAAATTTTACGAGGGTACTTTGTTAGATAATTACTTGTCAGCGCAAGACCCCTTATTCGGCTTAAACAATGACTGATAATTTTTTCCTTCAATAACTAAAATAAACGAATTACAGGCGTAAACAATCGCTAATTTACATTCGCTATAAAAGTCTATCGGTCACAACACTCCCCGTTTTCCAAAAGTGTTGACCCTAGGTCAACACTTTTCTTTCTCGTGACACGCACTGACACCCTCACTCTTTGTTTCTCCCTCCCCGGCTAGACCGGCGATTATTTCTCAATAAGTAGGGACTGCGCGGCAACATCGGTGCCTCTGTACTATCCGCCTCCCAAGTCGGGTCTCGATAGTTGGTACTGTCATCTTCCACCGAGGTCTCTCCCGAGACCTCCGATGTGTTCACCAACGGGGTAACCGGGCGGGTGGGCTCCTTTTCGCTCGATGAAACATCTTCCTCCGTACGGATAATACTCGGTCGCCCCTCCGCTTCGCCCTCAGGCCACCAGCTTGGAGCCACTACATCCCTCCTTGGCGAGCTAGTGGCCAATAGGGAATCGTTCCCAATGGCCCTTTCTCTAGGATGGGGCTCTCCCTCCTCGTCAGAGTCGGTTAGGGGGATCGGCCAGAAGTCCTCCTGGTCTCTTTCCTTATCCCTTACTTCGTCATCGTCATCTTCCGATTCAGACTGTTGCTCCTTTGGATACTCCGTTTCGAGACCACTGTTAAAAGCCGGTTTCAAGCGGTTCACGTGGACTACCTGGGTCCCGCCGGTTTCATTTCTGATTGCATAGGTTACCGCACTGCATTTCTTGACTATTATCCATGGTCCCGTCCAAGGGCAATGAAATTTTTTTAAATTTCCTGGTTTTACCGCGGGTACATGTAGGTATACCGCGTCGCCCTCGGTGAAAGTTCGGGATCTCCTATCTTGGTTAACCGCCGCGGTTCTGCGAGCCCAAGTTTTCTTAATCCTTTCACGGGCTTCTTCGTAGGCCTGTTCTACACGAACCCTAATCCTTGCAGCTTCATCTTGTGTTAAGGCGTTTTCCAACGCTTCCACAGGCTCTATCCATTCCCCTTCCGGAGTGCGGAGCTCCCTGCCATATAACAGGAAGTTCGGCGAAAATCCCGTGGCAGAATGTGGTATGGAGCGATAAGCCATTAGTGAATAGGGGACCCACCGGTCCCAATCTCGCCCATCTTTTCTGGCAAAGTGAGCCATGGAATCTCCCAGTGTACGATGAAAGCGTTCCAGCATTCCATTACTCTGGGGATGGTAGGGGGTGGTTTGGAGTTTTTGTATGCCTAAGCCCTTGCACACGGATTTGAACAACGCCGACACGAAATTCCTGCCTTGATCAGTCAGTAGTTTCTTTGGAGTCCCATGTCTGGTGATTATACGCTCGACAAAAACCCGAGCGGTCTCGTCCGCCGTCTGTTCTCTTATAGGTTCAGCTTCAGTGTATCGGCTGAAGTGGTCTATAAAAGTTAACAAGTATTTATTCCCGCGGCTACTCTTTGGAACGGCCCCACGATATCCAGGGAAACCATTTCGAATGGCTCCTTGGGAAAGAAGGGGGCCTCTAGAGGAGCTGTTAACCCAGGGGGGGTCTTTCTCTGAGCACACGAGTGGCACCCCTTAACGAACTCTTCTATATCTTTCCCCATCGAGGGCCAATAGTACTTATTCTTTATCAATTCCTGGGTACGTTCTCTTCCCGGATGTCCCGCCCATGGCCGACTATGGTGTTCCTCCATGATCTGTTGCCGGCGATCTAGTGGAACCAAAATTTTCCATTGATTTGGGTCATCACTTATTCCGTAGTGTATTATCCCATCCGCCCCCGTCCGTAACCCTCGTGGGTTATTTTTGACCAATCTCTGGCATTCTTCGTCCTGTTCCTGCCCTCTTTTCCAAAGAACCCGTTGGGCTCCTTCGTCGAACGTCCTTATACCCGCTACGGCCCTACTCAGGGAGTCCGCGTTGGTATGCTTCTTCCCTGGTTTGTGGACGACCTGATACTCGAATTCCTCGAGTCTGAGAGCCCACCTCATCAAGCGTGAGGACGGGTCTCTTAGGGACAGCATCCATTTAAGTGCAGCGTGGTCAGTGACAAGTGTAAACTTTCGACCCAACAGATAGCACCTAAAATGCTTGGTTGCCCAGACTACCGAAAGTAGCTCTCTTTCGGTAGCCGAATAATTTTGTTCCGCTGGGTGTAGCTGTCGACTGGCAAAGGCGATAGGCCTTTCTTGTCCGTTTCGGAGTTGTGAGAGGACGGCCCCTACTGCCATTCCAGAGGCATCGGTCGCCAGAATGAAAGGGTCCCGGAAATCAGGATAAATCAGCACTCGGTCAGAACACAATATCTCCTGTAGAGCGGTAAACGCCTCGTCTTGTTCTTTCCCCCAGTGAAATGACATTCCCTTCCCCGTCAACTGGGTGAGGGGCTTGGCAATTTCGGCGAACTGAGGTACGAACCTCCGGTAATATCCAGCGAGACCCAGGAAGCCTCTCACTTCCCGAGCCGAACCGGGTTTTGGAAATTCTGTCACCGCCGTGATCTTTTCTGGGTCAGGTTTCACCCCTTCACTGGTTACCAAGTGGCCAAGGTATTTTACCTGCCTGACCACAAACTTACATTTTGGTCCTTTCAACTTCAGATTAGCACCCCGCAGTCGCTCCAGCACCCTTCTTAATCGAGTGCAGTGCTCATCCATATCACCACTGAAGATGATAATGTCATCTAAATAAACATAGCAGTCAGTCCCCTTAACTCCCATCAGTACCTGGTCCATAGTTCGCTGGAATGTGGCTGGGGCCCCAGCAAGCCCGAACGGCATTTTATGGTACTCGTAGTGCCCCCCTAGGGTGGTGAAGGCAGTTTTCGGTCGATCTTCCTCGGCCACCGGTATTTGGTGGTAGCCGCTAGCAAGGTCTAATGTTGTGAAAAGCCTACTCTGTCCCAACATCTCTAATGTTTCCTGAATCAATGGTAGGGGGTAAGCATCCACCTGCGTTACTGCATTCAGCCCCCGGAAATCAGTGCAGAATCTATACTGGGTCCTTCCGTCTTCACTTCGTTTGGGTACCAACACGACAGGTGCAGCCCAAGCACTGTCGGAAGGAGCTATCACTCCCTAGCGTAACATTTCTTCTAAGTGTTCCTCTACTACCGCTCGTTGGTTGAAGGGCACTCGATACGGGCGCTTGATCACCGGGGGAGCTTCCCCTGTTGGTATTCTATGCTTCACCCCAGTAGAGCAGCCTTCCTTTCCCGGTTCTTCGAATAGATCTTTAAACTCTTCTAGCAGCGACTCGACTACACCCTTATCCGACTCACCGAGGTGGTCTACATTCCATAGTTGAGCCCCCTTTTCCAGAGAATTCTCGCTACCCTCTACTCGGTGTATCCGAACGTCCATTTCATTTCTTTCCTCCGTATGCCATTCCGCGCCTATTCCCAATAATTGCCCTTTATCGAGGTAGGTATCCACCGGCCCCGAGTTCATAAGTTGGATCCAAACCTCCCCGTGTTCTACGAGCCCAATACTTCGCCCTACTCTTAAGCTACCTTGTTTCAAGGGTACCGGCTCGACAACCACCACTGCCTTCTCTCTCTGGTGGATCGTTGCTCTAATGAGTTTCTCACTACACGAAGGGATTGCGATTCGAGCAGGGCTGGTAATTTCTAGCCCCTTGGTCTCATCGTGCTTGTCGGGTTGTTCGCGGGATCCCGGGGTCTCTACTGCTTTGTTCGCGGCCTGCTGGTTTCCGCGTTTGGCCCTCTTTTCCCTCTTCTGTTGGTGCTTTCTTTCTTGGGCATGGATTAGGTCGGACGAGGATCCATCCTTTGGAATTGGCTCCTCCTGCGTCGTTTCCCTTGTACTTCTCCCTTTCGCTTCTAAGGAATTTATTGCCACTCCCAACTGGTGAAGGGGATGTACGTTGACTGGTTGCTTCTCAAAACTCAGGCCAGCGTCAGGCGGCGTCACTATCACCTCCCGGTTACGAATATCCAGTTTGGCTCCTAGCTTTTCTAGCAAATCCAAACCTATGATTCCGTCTCCGAGCAAGTTCACGCTGATTATCATCACCTGATGTTTCACTTCCAGGCCGTCTACTTGGCACATCAACTCTTGTACCCCCAAAATACGCATAGCCTGTCCTGTTACTCCTCTAGCTCGGACACTGGCGGGCCTTAATTGAACTCCCGGAAGCGCCGTGCGAATTAGCGTCACTTCGGCCCCCGTGTCTACTATCATGTGGTGGAGATATCCCCCAATTAGCATGTCCAGTTTTATCAATTTACCTACTCCGGCTCCCACCCCTGTAAGCCATTTCTCATCCACAGGCTTGGGTTTCTCCGGCCCAGACGGGGGGTGACCGTCGGGCCTTAAGCATTTGGGGGGCCCCTGCACGGGGTTCAATTTCTTTTCGGCGGGCAGCTGCTGGGATCTGCACTGGTTCGCTATATGCCCTTGCCGTCCACACCTGTAGCAAGTTACCCTTTCCCTGGGGCCCGGGTTATTGCTTACTCCTTTAGCCGGTGGTGGCATTCTGCATCCCCTTGCGTAATGTCCTAACTCTCCACACCGATAGCAACGCTGAGAATCGGATTTCCCTAGTCTCGAGGGAAGCGCCTTTTGAATCGCGCTGATACAAGCGTCTTCGATCTGTTCCCTTAAGCTAAACACCGCTCCCGCTCCCCGTGCCGAGGCCTGGTCCTCGTTTCTGGCGATAGGATCCACTGAGCTTCTATACCTATTTCTCTCACTCTCTCGTTGCTGCTCATGGCAGGGGCCGGACCTGCCCCCTGCCTCTTCCAACACATATACGTTCTTTCCCCGTTGATGCTCTTGCAAGGCTTGTTCTACATCTAACGCCAATCTCACTGCATTCTTCAGTGTATCTGGGCGTCCGAACAACACCTGTTTTCCCACCTCACCCGAGAGTCCCCTCATGAACGCTTCTAGCACTTTTCTCTCTACTGCCCGCGCCCACCACTTTGCTTCATTCCCAGATAGATCGGACCTGGTCATTTTCCCCCCCAAGGAAATGCATCTGTCCGAAAATTCTTGGATCCTCTCTTTTGGCTGTTGACTCGTCTCCTGCAAAATTCTTCCATAATATTCAAAAGTATGTGGATCTCCAAACCTTTCTCGCAGTGCGTCTGCAAACTTCTTAAAGCTGACAATACCCTTTAATTCCTCATTTCCTCTGACAAAGGCGGCTGCCGGGCCCTGCAACTTGAGCCTACAAATCCGAACTCGGTCAACGTCCTCCCAAGCTCCACAAGCTGCTACTTCCTCCACATACTCTAGGAATTCGTCAACCGGCCTGGCACTCGCCTCCCCTCCCCACGTCTTGATCAGACCCTGCAAGGACAAATCCTTCCTTGGTGGCTTAGGTGTCCCTCCTTCCTTTATCTCTGTCCGGCTAGCTTCGAGTTCATTTTTCAACTTTTCTTCCGACTGGGCCAAAGCCAGGTTAGCCTTCTCTAATTCTTCTATCCTCTGTCGGAGGTTACTTTCAACCGACATTTTAAAAGGGATTTATCAAAAAAAATTTTTTTTTTTTTTTTTTCGAAATAAAAGTTTATCCCGGATTAGTGGATTTTCTTGCAATCCACCCCACACCTGACACCACTTGTAAACCCCGACTTTCTCTCTCTTCCTCCTCCCCCTAAATGTTTACAGGAATCTGGGGGAAAATATCAATGCCAGGAGAGGGCATTACCCAAGGACAGGGGAACCTGAAATATTACAGGGAATTGACATATCTAGGGGAAGACATTTAGATGACCGACATTTATTAAATGATAATAAACAAATAGCATTTGATAAAAAAACAAAAAAAAATCCTTAAGCTATTTGATAAAAAAAAAATACTTAAACTATTTGATAAAAAAAAATAATTAAACTATTTGATAAAAAAAATAAGTAAACTATTTGAGAGAAAAATTACTTAAACTATTGGACAGAAAAATACTTAAACTTTACTAAACTTGAAACTTGTAAACCAGAGTTTTATTAACTTAAAGTTTGCTGATCGAAGAATGAGAACAAAATAAATACATCACTGTCCGTGTTTATCTATACGTATGCATAGTTTGGTGTTATTTGGTGTAAACTGATGAACGACGTAAACAAACAACATAAACCCTCGGTACGTGGAAGCTACGTCCAACGAGGTTACCTGTCGTAGCTAGATAGTGGATTAGTCAATCAGCTGTGAGGTTCCAGGTGGAGGGAATCGGTGAGTCGATGATCGATATGCTCATATCCATACTAGTTCCAAGTCAAATCTCCAACCAGAGGTGCTCCCCATAAACCATAGGCCGATAAGGTGGTGAGATGAGGGGGGGGGCGCTCCGGCGGGTGTTGGCCAACCCAGCTCTGGATACACACACTGACTGCAAGCGACTGATCCCGGTGCTCCGTCCTTTTAATCCTCTATAAAGGATGTAGGGTCTTACGGGGCCTCGGAGGCGTCCCGCACCGTTATTTGTTTTGTTTACTTTCCAGCATATTTCCCATAAAACAAAATCAATACACTCACATTTGAAACACAAAGATATTCTTAGAACATTTATAATATTATCAATAATTATTAATTCTTTATATAAAACTAACCAAATACAAAAAAAATATTTATCTCTAATTTACACTTTTTTTTTTTTTTTTTTTTTTTTTTTTTTTATCATAAATTTTACGAGGGTACTTTGTTAGATAATTACTTGTCAGCGCAAGACCCCTTATTCGGCTTAAACAATGACTGATAATTTTTTCCTTCAATAACTAAAATAAACGAATTACAGGCGTAAACAATCGCTAATTTACATTCGCTATAAAAGTCTATCGGTCACAACAATTAGGACATAATATATAATTAAATTTTATATTTATTTAAACGAAGACGTTATTTATATAAGATTATTTTTATTATGTAAATATTCGAATTTTTCGATTAAAGGATATCTTGTAGTTTTCAACGTTTCCGTCGTTGCCAAAAGCCCGAAGTGAGAGGTTATACTTTCCATCCGGTATCGGAGGTGAACATATTGTCTGTACGCATGTAGAATATACATACACGATGTTATGATGATGATAGATGACTTGAACTTGAAGGTGACTATTGGTCAATAAAATCGAATTTTTGACAAAAAATGAAAATGTCTAAAACATTAGTACAAAATAAAAACTAATGACATCCACTGGGACGTATGCTCTTTGTTGGCTCTAAAAACATTAATATTATTTTGCGTTATTGTACTTTATTTAATGTATCATTAACCATGTGAGAAATAAATAATAATAGCATTGAGGGGAAAATCTTTAATAACTTCTGAGTTGGGGGAGGGGGCATATTAGAGCTAACCCAAATTTTTTACACACTTTTCCCCAATCTCCTTGACGTTGCATTTTAACCGAAAACCAATCAACTTCGAGGAGTTTCCGAATATACATTCAAAATTTAGACGGATAGAACATCACCAGGCTGACATTCGGATGTAAGACTAATGCCTTTGTGGCATTTCAATTGTGACATTTAAAGGTGTCACTCTTCCTTGGGTGGGGGGGGGGGGTCTTGTAGAAATTATAGCAAGGTCAATTGCCGCTTCATTATAGATACTACTTAGTTCATAGTATAAGCATGATTGGAGAACATATTCATGTACAAAGGTGAGAAAACGCTAGTCTCGTTTCGGAATTAGTAAGAAATTTTATCGTCTTACATGAATACTGGAATTGATATAATAACTTACATGATATATGAGCCATGTAATGTCGGATGCTATGTATATTGTATGGTAAAATCTGCGGACTTAAATAAAAATAAAGCCTTGAAATAAACGTTAGCTCATTCCCTGGCCAAATCTATTAATGCGTCTGTAAGTGGCGTTATTTATAAACTCTTCTAAAAATAATCCGAAAAAACAGGTGAGTTGTAAAGAATTTAAAGGCCTGGTTCCATTTGTCTTTTGCACTACTTTACGTCCTCTGCACAAACAGTCGAGGCATGAATTTTTTTTTTTTTTAATTTTATTTATAAGGTACATATGGATAAAGTATTTTCGGGAAATTACTAAAATATTTATGTCATATATTAATTTTCGCATCATTTTTTTAAATTATTTTATATATTGAAACTTCTTTATTGTGATAAAAATACAATCTGCCTTATTGGGCAATAAGTAATTGTGATAAATGTTCTCATTCATGCCATATTTACAATTTTCATTCACTTGCTCAGTCATACAGTATTTAAAAACACCCCTCCCAAATCCCGGAGTCCACCACGCTCCTCCATCAGCCGCGTCACCGGATACAACCCAGTGAAAGCTGACGAAGAGCGTGAGAGCCACATACGCTCAGGACATGATTGGAGAAACTGACCATTGCCTTAGGAGTACTGTCACTTATTTATAGCAGGTCACGAGGTCAATGCCTCTTTAGTCTCCGAAGATGATTATAGGGATGAGTGGTGCAATGTCTGTGCCAAGGGATTAGGGTGGTTGGATAGGTTACCAAGATGGTTCATGAACTTGGAAGTTCACTGCCATCTATTTTTTGTATGTTAAAGTTCCACGGCACAAAAGAATATAGTGCTCGGTTTCGCTTAAATCACTAAAACAGAGAGTATGAACAATTAAAACATTTCTCGCTAATCAGAAGCTATTTAAAATTGGAAACTCCGACATAAGGAATTGAAAAAAATGACATGGCTACTGATCCATGAAGACTATAGTGGCGGTCATGAAATTAGACGCTTGGGTTGAAGGGGCTACTTGACGCGCTGTTGCCACTTACGGGCAAGGGACTAATCACTAACTTTCTTATTGCTTAATGATTGACATTATCGAAGTAAAGACATCACGTAGGTAGAAGAGAAGTAGTGCACAGAGCGGGCCATGTATTGCGGGTCTCACGCTTATAATCTCAAGGCAACTAGAGTTATTGTTATTTGAGTTTTACTGAACACTAGAGTTTAATCTCTTGAACTGGAAAACAAAATCACTATCCATCCAGGGAATTATCAAAAATTTTGATCTATTTCCTGAAGTTCTAGTCCAGAACTTTTAATTAGTCATTACCGGAAACTCCGACATTATTCTTCATGGTAAAGGAAACATTTTAAAAACTATAATGCAAAAAGTAATTAAAAAGATATAAAAAAAAAATCGAGGATATATAGATCCCAAGCTTCCGATAGTCATAAATCCTGGTATGAAGAAACACTTATTAAATTAATATTATTCCACCGGAGACACATCAAGTTTTTTGACTCGTTGCAGCACCTGACAAACCCAGTGTTTAACACTATGACCCCACCACCCCTCCCACATCAACGACAACAGACTCTCGGGGAGAATTAGGTTAAGATTTGTTTTAAGTTTTTATTGTTAGTTTTAAGTCAGTGATAAATAAGGTGAGCCCATCACTTCTAATAAATTCTGTCCATTAATGAATAATAAACAATGCAGATTACTATTCGTCAATTGGCAGTCGAGGCAGGAACGTTATAGTTTGTAAGTTTAGTTCTTAGTTTTTCCCTTATTGTCACCCGAAGGTAAGCCCCATCACCTAGTCCAGTCTATTGTTTATGTAATATTAACTATAAAACGAAAAATGTTTGTAATTCTACACTCCTTCAAATGCATATTATGCTATGCAGGAAAAGGAGCCACAAATCTGTAAATTTGTCTATAGCGACCGCTAACTATATATGTAAATTACCCTACACTCTGGTTCATAATGTATTATAATAGAAAATGTAAATCTATGTAACTTCTGGTAATAAATCATAGAGAGGTCGGAAGTCGTAGACAAGTAACTCAAAGGGTGCGGCAATAAACCTACGCGAATTAGCCACCTGACTGCCATAAAACCCGAAAGCAAGGACACTTACCCCTATCATAATAGACCTTGAGTCACTTCCCTTGGTCATAAAAGCATGCTAGGAACCCTTTTGGACCCATGGGATAATAACCTTGCTATAGGTGGTCAAATAACCCAAGGGGGTGAGGCCCTAGCAGCCATATAAAACACACCCTTGTACCACAACGGTCATAAAACTAAAAGGAAGTGACTACCTGTGTATCGTAAAACTTACTCTGGGCAGACAGACCCAGCCTTCCACGAGGGAGGGGGTTATCATATTTATATCAGTAAATTTCACTCTTCACTCCCACTCTGTCTCTTAGTCTTCCGAGTAACTTGACACCAGGGGCACTTGGCTCCTGGTAGGCCCACTCTTCATTCTTTTCTAGTTTCTACATACCGATAGCCGCTATCACCGTCGCGATATGCCTTCTCAGCCTTCCGCTACTCTACGACGGCACTTGCCACACAGCCTATAGCAGACCTCTGACGACTTGTACTTATTACGCTGCCGATCTCTCGCCCGAACTCTGAAAACTGGTCTTATTCTTTATGAACCTCTGAACCTCATCCTGAACACTGTGTCTTGTCGGGACACATTCCTATCGATAAATGGAGTCAGATATTAACGCCTACATGGAACACGGTCCATGTTATTAACTACAGCAATCCGACAATTGTTGACCTCCGACAATTGTTCACCTTTTCCGACAATTGTTCGCCTCCGACAATTGTTCAACCAATATCCCGACATTGTCCATTTGTTTGTAAAAATTTTTTTTAATAAAGGGGTTTTGAAATAAAAAAAAAAAAATGGCTATTAGCAGAAAACAGAATTTGTATAAAATGTAGCCAAGCTACACAGGAAATATAATGAAGCAGTTGTAAATAGATTAGTTTGTAGAAATATATATTTTGTAACAAGGGGATATGAGACAAAAAAAAAAAAAAAAATATATTATAATTACATGACAATTTTTCAATAAATAAATACAAAAACCTGACAACACCTACTAATATCTGCTTGACGCTCTTACTAAATCTGATGACTAAACAACCAATGGATAAGGTGAAGTGAGGCAGAGTACCGTTTGTAGCTCTTGCCTTTAAAGGAGTAACCACGACGGTATGTCCCCCAAGTTTGGATCTGCTAGTTCTTAGTAAATAAGGAAAAAAATTTTTATTCCACGGTTAATTAATTATTTTACACGAATTTAATTATCCAGGCAGATAATGGAAGCTGGAAAAGAGGAGGACTAGAGGCCTGGAGGCGATAAGATATTCCAGAACGCCCCCCCCCCGGTGCACTGAAAGAGGAGACAAGAGGGAACTGGACGCTGCGATCGATCTGAATCATTTTTCCTCTACCTTGCCAACTCCCACTAATCACCGCTTCTTCGGGAAGGAGTTGTTCCCATCCCGGCGTCCCTAGGGATATAGTTTCACTCAGGTACGTACTAGACGATCCCCCCCACCTGACTACTATAGCAGTCGCAACAATGTTTTCGCACCGATCAGAAATGTCAAAGCCAGTACACAACAATAATATTATTGTCCTAAGAAATGAAAACGATAGAAATAAAATTAGACCCCCAAGAACGTGAAGAAAATTCAATAACAAATACACCAATGATGAGAGATACCCCCCCCCTACTCACCAATCGCAGCTTCAGAGAACAGTCGATTATCAACCCTCTTAGAAGACTACTAACATTGCTTTTGTTTCATAAGCACCGCCATTAACCTGATGAGGCAACTTGCCATTGAAAATCGTACATATATTGAGGTTGGCAAGAAAGTAATTTAGGTTTTTTAGTGTGAAATAAAACTTAATTTTTTCTATAAAAAAAATGATGAAGGTCGGGGCTGTAAGGGGGATGCGACTTGTTTCGTGGGCTGTATGGCATGTGGCACCATCTTGTTGAAACCACTTATTGGCCATATCAATATCATCCAATTTCGGCACAAATAACTGTGTTTACGACGCCGAATTGATGTTCCTGGATTTTCAACAACATTCTCACGCACTGCTTCGATATTGGCATTTGAACGGCTTGTTTTTGGACGACCAGTGTGTTTAGTGTCTCCTGATCCAGTCTCTCTAAATTTTTCAATTAATCTCTTCACAGTTGAAGAAGTCAAAACACTATTCTGACCATATTTTGTATGAAATTTTCAAACTGCGGCCGCCAAACTTTCATTATTTTTGAGATAATGTTCAACAATAAAGACACGTTGTTTTATCGTGTAACGCTACATTTTTACTAACCCTAAACTGTCAGCTGTCAAATTGTATTTTTTTAGGGTTGCCAGCAATTTACTGCACAAATGTCGTCAAATTCAAACCTTGCATTAATTCTGGGACACCCTTATACTATAATATACAAATTGTTCATTTTACCACCTGAAGATGACTGTATAACCGCTCGAAGGTATTACAAATACTGTGGACAGACAAACGTTTCAATAAAAAAAAACGACAATATTACACAGAGCTTCAGAGAAATATGTTGGTTTGATTTTAGTTTACATAAAATTAAGGGAAAATGTCTTTCATAGATTAGTATTATTATTATGTAATAATAATATACTCTCTCCGAATTTTTTTTTTTATTATTTCTTATGGAGTTCCCCCAAATCCACAGAGGATTTTTTTCTATCATCTGTTTTTATGCTTCTTGAAACTAGATTTTTTCCATATTCAGCTATAATTTCGATCTTCAAAATTAGGTGATAAGTTGATCAACTGCTTCAACCAAAACCACATTTTCAAGACACCCTTCATGGACTTCGTACAGGTTTTCTTCAAGAAAGAAACGAAGACAAGTCTTTCTGTACCTTTTCTTTTTAAACTCTGTACTAACACACTCTGATGCATAGGATGAGTTAACGAATATACATTAGGTGGTGGTAGAAAGTAGACGTAGACGAAATTTTGTCCGTCATCTGTTTTTTAAATGGATTCAGATGGGTGAGTTGGCACTTTGTCCAGTAAAAAAGCAGCCTTGCTACAGTCGCCGTAACGAAATTAGAAGCTTGAGACCTGCAATAAATGTAAGCCATGTTGCCGCTTGTCGGGTCGTCACGAGGGGGGTGCCTAGTTACCCTAGCCCTGGTGACGACGTGAGGGTTGATTAGGCTGTGACCTGGACAATCGCTTCATGATGGGTATTACTATCTGACTCCATATTTTGATAGGTATGTGCCCCGACAGTGCACTATGTTCAGGAGAAGAGGTATAGGGTAGGTAGTGTGGGTAGTTTATGTGGTCCTGATATGACCACGAATTCACACTCGGTATCTAAGGGTAGGCGATATCCGTCCGGATCCCAAAGGCGAGTGTGAACCGGAGAGAGGCTGTGGGAGACGCTACACCACTCTTCTACCCACGTGATGTCTTTACTTCGATAATGTCAATCATTAAGCAATAAGACAATTAGTGATTACTAATCATTAATCCCCCCCCAAATATGTGGCAATACCGCGCCAAGTAGCCCCTTCATCAAGTGTCTAATTTCATGACGGCGATTGATGTAAGTCCGTTTTCATGCTAATATTCGCCAACATATGGAACATACATGAGAAATATGTAAGAAACACAATCTTTAAATATAATATGATTTATCAAAAAATAAAAAAAAATAATCGAGGTTGTATTGTATGCATTTGTAAATACGGTATGATTGAAAGAGTAAATGTAAACTGGTAAATATGTATGCTATAAATGTTATATTTTATCTCAATTATCTACTACAGTGGAATCCCGATATTTCGTATCCCGATTATTCGTATTTCCGGCTAATTCGTACAAATTTGCCGGTCCCCAGAGAACATCCCGGTAAGTGGTATAAAAACAATGCATTTCAGTCCCCTCGGTAATTCGTATTATTTTTATGCTCGAGGTCACTTAAAACCTCTTATAATACGTATTTTCGACTTAAAAACCTCGTTAATTCGTACTGTTTCAGGGGAAAGAGAACAATGAGAGACCAGAGAACAGATTGAGTGCCAGATAAATGTTTTCTATGAAATCACGTAATCCCTTCTACAGAACTAAAAGTGATAGAGACAAGTTTTCTATGAAATCCCATATGTAATTCGTACTCTTTTTACTGAAAGGAAATAAGGAGAGGAGAGAGGGAAAGTTTTAGGAATTGTACTAAGCTTTTCTTTCGTTTCTACAGTTCAATCTCGTTTTCGTTATCGTTGTAACACGTTACCATGCCTCCGAAAAAACTTAGCCTCTCTATTAAAGAGAAACAACAAATCATAAAGGCCGTGGCCAGTGGCTTTAAGCAAATTGACGTATCCAAGCGTTTTAACGTCCCTCGTTCCACGATCACATCAATCCTGAAGAACAAGGACAAAATCACTTCACAAACATCAAGCAGCAAAGTAAAACGCTTCAAGACTGGTGATTACCCACAACTTGAAGAGAACTTAAAAAAGTGGCTCGCACAAGCAAGGAATTCAAATGTACCAGTTGGAGGAAATATACAAATGAATTGACAATACCCGTCAGCAAGGAATGTGTAACAAAAAATACGGATTTTTTTCGTACAAATGATTGGTGTTTATTTAATCTAGAACATAAGTATGTACATATTTTTTATTGCATGTATTGTTTATTGTTTAGTTTAGTATTAAGCAGTGTTTATTGCATAGTTTTTATCCTTACTACATTGTACATACTTCTTAATACATACATGTTTGCATTGATATGTTTTTTAATTTTGTACTCTCGATAATTGGTACTCTCGATAATTGGTACTCCCGATAATTCGTACCAAACTGTCAGTCCCTTCACAATACGAATTATCGGGATACTACTGTACCTTTATAGGGCTATTGTAAATATTTATTACTTAATTATTTCATATACTCCACTGGTTACATTTCACAACTATAACCAGTAGCAATGGCCGAAAACTATAACACTGTTCTGGTGCGTAACACGTTCCGTCTCTTACTTCTTGAAGAAATACGAAGTTGTCAGGATCTTGTTAAAACAAACAAGGCGAGATCAGCCGGACTAGGAAGGCCTTGAATCTTAACCGTGGTTTCCTGGTTTCGATCTTATCGCTGCAATTATCCTCAAACATTTTTCGAAAAAAATCTATTTTATTCCTCACCTTCGTCCTCAGATCCGGTCCTCAGAACCTTGGCTTAAAGCGGGTTTACACGGCCTGCTGTTTTTGAATTTGAGTTCACTTTGTCGCTTAGACGCGTCGTATATAAATGAACTTGTGCTAGGACTGTGTTGTAGCGAATTCAATTTACAGAAACCTCGACTAATGAAATGAAATGTTACAACGTGAAAAAAAGCTAATAACGAAAGAGACAGCGTGCTACAATGCGGGTCTTTCAGCTACCTCGACCTGGAAGATTTTCTTTAAAAAATTCTCAACACTAATTACAAAACACGGTCCTCTTTTTTTTTTTTATATTTTTCAAATATTGAAATAATTACTTTCGATCAATACATAGTATTTTAAGCAGTGCTTAAGACTTTTTCAATTTCTTGTTACTTGGAGGAGTTTGCACTTCACCGGATTTCTATTCCTTAGGACAAGGAAGGTCGGAGTATCGATGCTTAAATGAGTCTCTTGTTCTTTATTTTCTATTGTTATTTATGAACGATCGTCTGAGAAGTGAAGAAGGACAATTACAAAAAAAAAGAAGGATATTACGATGAGAACATTTATTCTAGTTTAACTCAAGTTAAAAAATTACTCTTAGAGTTATTTGGAGCAATGAAAGCTGCTTTCTGCGCGCCTAGATGCACAATTTGCATTTTTTCTATGTTTGATGTTTTGTACGATATATGTATTATGCAAGTAGGAAGGAGAGTCGATTCTTATTCATTTTTATAATTTTCACATCTTTTGTTCCTCAAGCATTCATGATGTGTATATGTTCATGATTTAAAAACAATTTTTGGAGTTGAAAACAGAACGAATGAGAAGGTTTCACTACAACATTGCTTACACAAGTCATTCTTGATGATTCATCAGAATGGAACTATCGAGACGAAAATTTATTCCCGGGCTAACTTATTCCATCGTTCATCAAATATGTTCTCTATCCACGTACTTGGAGTCATTCATCCTGAGTGAACACGTGTAAACTCGCCCTAAGAAGTGGTCGTCCTTGAAGTTCGTCCACGATCCACGATCTGGATCTACCTTCAGATATCATGGCATACTTCGAATCTTTACTAAACAATGGAAAAACAACGATAGGAAATGTTTTTTTTTCTCAGTTCCTTCTGTAAAAGACACATATTGGTTATGTAATTGTTAAAGTTGCCTTTGTTGTATATAATATACAGTTACCATTTTAGATAATTGATTAAACATTGTAGGAATATGGCAAATTCGGCATTCGAATAATGTGAACGATTAGTGATAACAGATTTTACATCATACACAGGTCTATTGTTTTTGTTCATTGGATCGTTAAATTGGATAAATAAATATAAAAATAATTGGTAAAAATCTAACGAATATATATGCATAATTATATATATAAATAAACATATGAATTGTAATTATTTATATATTGTTTTACATGCAATGTATTCTGATTGTTAGACCTGAGCGGATGCCCTAGTAGGTGAAATATAGGCAATTGTAAAAACGAAAATAAATAATTTGTAATTACAGTAAAACCTTCCTGTGAAATTTTTTGGTTATTTCATTTTTTATATTACTAATTTATTTCTAAGTACAAGTGTCCCTTATTCGAGCATCGAATCGTTTGAGTATTATTAAATAATGAGCATTTTTTACCTATTTTAATTAAACTCTGGTTTGTCCAGAAACGAATGATTTTATGGGATTTTTTTTATCAATATTAATTTATCATATGACAACATTAAAAAAAAAAAAATTATGAATGAATTTTTTTATTTCTACTGACTAATTTTTTATTCATAAATTATTAAATAAATTGTGTTTTTTTAAATATATGTAAACTAAATAAAGGATTAGGAAATTAAAGAAATTTGGAGAGATAATTGTAGACTAAGTATGAATTTTTTAAAAATGTATTAATCGATAGTGTAAAAATTATTAAAAAATACTTTATTTAATGTTTTAAATCATCTTCGTCACTGAAAACCCCTTTTTTTAACAGATCATAAATAATAGTAAATACCTAAAAAAATTTATTTAAAAAAACTGAAATCATTTTGAATTACTTTAAATACCCAATTACTATTGTTGGCTCTTGAAACTTCATTCATACCTTTAAAATTCTTTTTCTTTACAATCATTTATGTGCCCTTAGCCATAGAGAAAAAAATCAGGAATTTAAATCTGATATTGCTTCCGAGCTGGGATTTGAGAAATATTAAAGGTTACGAAGCACCCAACTTATCCCAAGTTTAATTTTTTTTTCCCCTCCACATTATAATATTTTAACCAAGAAGTAATTAGCAGATATTGTGGAATATATCTTTTACATTTTCAGCTTGTTTGAATAATTTTTATGACTGCTTAAGGGAAATATATACATAATCGCCCCTTTTTCGGATTAAAAAAGAGCCTCTCCCTTTGGCAATAAATGTTACTTTTTATTCAATCTGATTTCATTTGTGAACACACGAAAATTAAACTACTGAAAAGAGAATATACTAAAAGGTAACATTTTATAAGTAGGCATTAATAAGGTATTAATATATAAGGTATTAATAAGTATATATAAGGTATTAATAAGTAGGCAAATATAATCGCTGTTGTCAAAAATTATGTTAATTTTTATCATAAAAAATCTCCCAATTTTGAAAAAAAAACCGACAGTTAATCCTACGATAGACTGTAGACTCCCTAATAATACTCGAAAGGATAGGAAAATATTTATTTTTTAATCACCAAGTGGATAATTAACAAATGACCAAAACATAATGTTTGAATATTTTAAATGTTTTTTTGTAATTATAGATCATTAATGTTCCAACATCTAACGGGCAATGTTCATCTGAGTGTTTAGATGTTTCATTTCATACCTTACTCAATCTGATCAGAAAGTATTCATTTTTTTAATTACAAGTAATTTATTAAAAATAGTTCATCTTTTATCATAGAATTTCTTTTATAACCAGCAACATTGAAGTGGGTATCACATGCAAATATATCATGCCTCTGAAAAGACAATGTTATGGTAAAGTTGTTAACATGTTGTTGTTGCTTAGGACGGTTTTAATGACTTGTAATTACAGTTTAAAAAAAGAAACACATAATTGCATGTTGTTATTTAGGAAGTCAAGATTTAATTATCCAATTATCCTCTAGTAAAATCACAGACCTTTTCCTTTCGATACCAACTGAAGTAATGAAGTAAGTACTGAAGCAATCATGTTTAATAGAAATAGCTTTATTTTTCATGCATTGGCTGTTTTAAATTGGATCTCCATTTGAAATTTCTTGTCACCAGAGATCAAACTGACATACAAAAGGGGAAATACATTAAAGTACGTCGTCTGCAATGAAGGGTTGAAGTAATTTTTGAAAAACACAACAAAACTATAAAAATTAAAGTGGATACTGAGATATGTTTTAAAGGATTTTGATACGTAATAGCGCATAGTCGTAGCGCAGGCAGGTGGTCAGTAGATAGGATTTAGGGATTTTAGATAGCTCTATGTTTTTATATTCAATTGATGGAAAATATTTTAATTCACAATATTACTATCTCCACTTATAATGTGAAAACTGTGTGTGTACAATTCAAAAATGTGCTATAAATGATTGGTTAATTTCATTTTAGAGCTTGAAGAAATATATGTGTGGTACAGTCAAATGTTCTACATTATAGACTTAGCTTATATTATATTTGTGCATCGAGCGAGTAGCATACTAAGAGGGGAGATGGGGAGGATATGCCTCCGGCGACATATACAGGGCGGTATTTTTGCCCAAATTATATAAAAATAAATAATATAATAATTTCTAATCAACAGAATCAATGAATAAGAATGAAATTTAACAATAATGTGTGCTGACTCCAAATCGTTTGTGGCCTGACTCCAAGTCAACAATTTTGATTGACTTAGAAAGGGCGGCAAATTGAGAATTTCCCCAGGGGACAAAAGCTCTAGATATGCTACTGTTGTGAGCATTTAGAGTTTTTGGTAAGAGATGTTTTTCATTTGTCTATTCTTTACATTTATTGCAACTGATTCACTCATAAACAGTGAGAAGAATAGCTGGAAATCTCTTCTTGGTCTCGCCTACAACCATGCAGGAAAGACTTATAACACCACTAATATGTTATCTTACTTTACACTATAGATGTTATAAAATGAAATTTCTTGCCTGTATGTCAAAGCGCCTCCAGCTAGTTCAGCTGCAATTTTAGCAATCGCCACTGTCGTCTGTTGATTTCCCTCGACCACTTCTTCAATATGAGTATAAGGACACGCAGAAGAATCTCCCCACACTTGTGACCACCAAATAGTTAGAAGGAAGAGATATACTGCATACGTGAGTACACCATAGTTATCAGCAACTGTAAAATAATGTATCAAGTAGCAATTATGTATGAAATACATATACCATGCCTTGTCAAATAAATTTATTTTTCCAAGGTAATTTACATCCAATAGTATAACAATTAATTTGTGAAGAGAGGACAGGAAGTTATGTTGTGATTGATACATGTTTATTTGTTCATTTTATTATTTGTATCACTACAATTAGCATTATCATTAGAGATAGTTTCTTTATCAGAGGTCTCCACAGTAGTTGAACTTCCGGTAGCTTGGCGTACACTCGCACAGATTTCAAGTCAAATCTTCAGTAAAGCTCTCTGCCACTTCTGTTTTAAATGTTTTTTTTGTATTGATCTGGCAATGTTGCAGTTGATAGATTTCGTTTTGGTTTGCGCTGTACATTTTTTTTATTTAATTTTGATGTAGTGTATCTGTTAATATATGTTTATTGTCTTTTTGTTATGGTTTTTATAGATTTGTTATGGGTCTTAAGATTATCTGTGGCATTGCTTAAATAAGACAGATATTATTACATTTTCTAGAAACACCCCAGATTTTCACAACAAAGCTCAGTTGGGTCAATAGTATTTCTGATATATTCTTATTTGTATTTCAGGTGTTTGTTTGGGATTACTTTTTATTAACAATTTTAGTAGTTTAATCTCTGGACATTGCTGAAAATTCAAATAATTCTGACCCGCAATGCTATAAACGTGCCATTATATGCCTCCATTTTAATACTACTTTCTTTCCAAATTTAAATTACGAGGCTCCATGAATTGATTCTTGTCCTGTCTCTCTCTCTTTAACTAATGATAAATTATATCTAATGCTTTCCATGGGCAGCTGTTACGAACCACCAAGAGGTGAGATAAATACTCTCAATAAAAATTATTAACTACTTTGAGGATATAACCAAGTGTACAGAGAATACGGAATGCTTTAAATTAAATTAAAAAAAACAAACATGGGAAGAGAGATTTAAGACATATGATTATGAATTGAGGGCATAATTTGAAACAAAGAAGGAGACATCAGTAATTTGAGTGAAAAATGTTATCTGAAATTTATTAACAATAGATGAATTGGCAGTTCTAAAAATACTGATTTTAATTTTAATTAGTAATGGAGTTTCATAATAATTATTATTATTATTTCAAGAAAAAAGCAGGAAAATTGATTTACCGATGATGAGTTCAAAGCAAGTAGAACACAATTCCCACGTTGCTATTCCTTCAAGAAGCAGATATTTAGCCATTGTCGGTTTGGGGCATATTTTATCAGCCAACTTTCTGGCCCACCAAGCAATGAGGCAGGAGAGAAGTATGTAGCATGAGGACACGACCAATCCAAACAGGAGTCCCATACCTGAAAAAATATAATAAATATATAAATTGGCCTGTGTAAAGATATATCGTAACCCATTTAATTCTAATTTAGTGTGCAAAGGATCCCCTGAAGGATACCCCAGCCTGATTCATTAACGACCTTATATTAATTTAAGAGAATAGAAAGAGGGATGATTCTGGATATGATGAGAAGAATTCAAGAAAAAAAGAAAAACCAAAGAAGCAGAGGAGAAAATATTGGAACAGTCAACAGAGAATGCTGGGAGGATCATAGCGAACCTTCCCCGACACCCGACACTACCTTCAGTGCCATCTCTACCATACAGGAGTGGTGGCTGATCCAAGCACATTGTATAACATGCGATAAGCAAGCATTGTTTATAATGATTTTTAGAACGTCAAACTCAATTAGGTTGCATGGAGACAAATTACTAATGCCATTGCTACTGGGGTGGTTTAAAAAAAAACCAACTGAGATATACTACCGGCAATGTTGTAATCTTTTTCTTTACTGTTGGTGAGTATCTGTACCAAAGCTGAGTGAAATTTTAATAGTTTTGATATAAATTCAAACGATTCTTTTTCTCTTCATTTATGAATACTAAAAATTATTGTTCGAGGAACATTTGCATAATTTCTAAGTCCTACAAAATGTCCTATTATTTAAGAAAGTCAATGCCTGATAAGGTTTTAATTCATTGTTTATTGTTGTTAGACAGTTAGAAATATTTATTTTGTTTGAATTCCGAAACACTAGTGACATGACAATATGTCTTAATATAATATACAAGTCAACTATATGCTGCATATGCAATACTATGAAATGAAATAAATCAATTATCATACTGGAAATCAGAAACACTCGATTATCAGAAGGTGCCGGCTTCAAATACCAGCCCTGGGTTACATTAGTTTTTCTCTTTAAGCATTAATTAAACCTAATCAGTACATATGCAGAAATTCTTTTGTGAGATTTTTTTTTACAAATTCTAGGGGATACTCTGTTCTCAATAATCCCATATAACTGATATAAATATTATAACCAAAACAATTTTAAAATAGAAGGGTCAAAAATTTAGGACTTGTTTTTCATTAGTATTGATTTCATTCCATTCATTGAATCTATTTTGGTACTAAGCAAACTCAGCCAAAACATTTTATTTCATTTTGAGGCAAATTTTTTCTATTCTTATTGATGAATAAAAATAAAAATAATGAGTTTTCTGAAGTGTTTTATCTCGAATAAATATTTATATGTTTCATACTAGTAACAGTTATATTAACTACTTTTCATGTGGACCTGGTTTCTACCTAACAGGTACATACTGTACATAAACTTTTTCATTATTGTTTGATTATAAATAAATTTTCACTTACCTCATGAAATATTTTCCTATCAAGCTTGTACTGGCAGCCGACTGGCTACCTTCTAATTTTAGAGATTTATAAATTGTTTCAGTTGGTTTTTGTGTCCTGTTGCTCTAAATTAGTGTTTCCTGTGATATTGTTTTATTTTTATTTATTTATTTATTTTTTTTGAGATGGAATCATTGTAGAAATATTATTTTATATCCGTTCTCTATATTCATTGTATTACTGTTTGTAAAAACTGCTTACAACATCTGATTGAAAAAGCAAATTCTATTTTGGCTTTAATAAAACTGTAAATTTAATTTAACCTATTTTGCTATCATTCATTATTGAAAATTTTTATTATAAATTAGAATGACAGTAATAATGATAACTATTTCATGAATACAAAACATTGAAGTGATGATGTTATTCTTAATAATGGTAAGTGTGTTATAAATTAGGCTTCATGATTGACTTTGACGAAGAAGATTATAAATATGAAGGCAACAATGAAGACGGAGCATAAATACCCAAATTGATTAGGTGGTCCTTAATAAATAAAACAAAAATATTATTGGTAGTAACGCAGGTAATGAGTTGTTAGTAAAATAAAAAATTGTTACCGACCACGGTATTTTAATAAAAGCATAAGCACTTTCGACAAAATCATCTCCTTAGGCTGTCAATGGTATTTGATATTTTCATATGCTGTTTGAAGCCCCTTAAGGTGACGGAATTAGCTATTGAAAGCACTTGAGCTTTTGCTAAACTGCTGTAGGCAAACAATAATTTTACATTTTATTAATAAAAATACTAATCCTGCTATATTAATACAAAATAATGCACGTCTGTAAGATATGATTATAAAAAAGGATTTTTTGTATTTTCTACTTAATGAATTATAGCCAACAATTTATTGAAACTTGATTACATAATGTCTCGTGTACAATTATAAGAGAAATTACGTAATTTTGATAATAGCAGATACCTCAAACTGTTTCCTATATCATTTGAACGAAAAATATAATGTTCTATTATTGAACTCTTAACTCAATTATTTTTGGTAGAAAAAATTAAAAGCATTAAAATCCAAACCTTGAGTGTATTTAAATTTTAAGATTGAAGTCAATCTCCACTACTTTATCTTTATTTTACGTATTGTTTGTTTGTCATAGAAAAGAACCCTTCTCCTCCTGAACTGTTTGAATTTGTTTTTCTGATGTTCTTAAAGAATTAGTATATCATTCTATATTACTTGCTACAACTGCATATTTTTTTTTATCCTAAGATGTTAGGATTGTCAAGAACAAACATACAGATATACAAACAGCCAGACTGTAACACCGAGTAAGACTGAGAAATACGCCGGTCTCTGAGGACCCCGAGTATAAATCAAAGAAAACAATTCATCAGCCTATTTAAACGAGCCTCGAGATCCTCAAAAAGACCACCATATACCATACAACTGTGTTCAAAATGCGGGAATACAAGAGTTGGCGCATATATCATGAGATATTTCGGGATTGATTGAGCAGTTCAAGAGTGGAAATGGATAGGCGAGTGATTTGGGAAATGTGAGGATAGAGTTTGGTTGATGAACAAATCTAGATTTTTGACTGAAGTAGAGAATGGTTGACCATTTATGGTCCAGATCTTCCTGAATACATAGGGAGGTGGATTGAAGCTGACAATGAGGGAAGGGTAGGTAAATTTGGTTGTTGTTTACATATTGGTGGAATGACCAGTGATGGGTTTAATTAAACAGGTAGATTAATTTTTAACGTACAATAAGTATGTTAGTAAATAAAAAAATGCTTAGGGTAAAAGAAAAAGGCGAGTAATAAGTTCCAAATTCATTTATCTATTACATAGTCATACAGAAATAAACCTTATTTTATCAATTTATCACCAATTCTCCGCTAATTTTAGCAAAATCGATGTTGTACCTCTGGCAAAAACGGGTAATCCAGAAAGAAGAACATTGAGAATCTGACTTACCAAATTAAGTCGCTTTAATTCTTATAGGATTATTTATAAGAGCCTGTTCCACATCTGGATGTTGGCTGCTTCAAAAAGACTTTTTATTTGGTATTTTAGTTCCCATATGGTGGCCAGCATTGGTTGGTTTATTTTCAGCTCCAAAGAAAGATCACCACTTTCTGTACGTTCAAATATTTTTACTTTCATTAGCAAAAGAACACCGGATTTCGTTTCTCAATTTTAGGGAACTAAAAGGTCGACTGAAGCCAATCTAAATTGGAAAGATACTAATTCTTATCCGGACTTATAAATAATATAGAAAACAAACCAAGAATATTGGTATAATCTATTCCACTGGAAGTTTGGTCTGCTCTACACGGATTCTTATTGACTTGAGTGTTACAGACACTTGATTTCTCTATATACCTCGAAATAATCTATTTAACCACTATTGCTCCTACTGAAGAAAAACAAATGAAAAACGTAAAACTCAACGAGGAAGCAAAACTACCCGCGATCAAACAGAAAAATGAAGAAACGTAAAGGAATATCACAAACCAATTTAATGAAACTATACAGTGAGTTTGTAGGATCGCCTGACCAACGCTTTCCTCAACCACGATCTGACACGGCAGGGTATAGGGTAAAGGAGACTTGTTTAAGTTGGTCGGGGAAGTTATCAAACACATCCTAAATAAATGTAGACTCCCATTCACACTCGAACTGTAGTCCGATAATGGAAACAATGGGACGAAATTTATTCATTTGAAATAAAATATATGCAATCAATGGAACGGGTTCCTTTCGCTGCATTGTAAGGAGACATTTGTAAATCTAACATAAACTATTTATGGTTAAAATTATATACATCTAAATAAGGGCCCAGGCTCAAACAAACCTTTGCTATTGGTATGTTGAGTCCATCTTACAGGCGTCTGCTTACTTCCTCTTTGGCTGTAACTGATATCCTGAATCGATTTAAGTTTAAATGGTTAAAGTGTGATAAGGTTACGTCAAGTACAGTATGTAGTCTCTCATTGGGGCTGTTATCAAGTAGTTTTTATCATTAAAATGAATACCCTAGGTCTTAGTATGATATTTAAAATGGGCTGTTTGTGCTCTAAAGATGATCTAATGATCAGCAATGCCAAATATTATATCCTAGAAGAACTCGGACAAGGGTAACCTCCCATTTCAGTCAAAATACTGATGTTTTTTTTCAAATTACTAGGAACACTTAACATTTATAACTGTTTCCTTTGTAGCGGTTTTAGTACTGTGTTACTCGTGGAACATGCAAGAACTCGGAAAAGATATGCTGTCAAAAAAATTGTGTGCCATGGCAGAGAAGACCAGAAGTGTGCCTTGCAAGAAGTGGAGTATCACAAGATATTAAGTCATCCGAATATAATTCCTTGTCTTGAATATAACGTATCTGGCTGCCCAGACCCGGTGTTGAATACGACTAGTCAAGTTTTGTTACTGCTTCCTTATTACTCTGTATGTTATCGTATCTATTTCCTTAAATGTAGTAGCTATAGTTGTCATTAATAGTTTAATAAGTATTTTTGTGTTTATAGAGGGGTACTTTGGCATACTGCTTAGAAATAAGAAGCAAAAATAAGCAATACATGGATCAAGCGGAAATACTGAGGATGTTCCTTCAGATATGTGACGGAGTTAAGGGCTTTCATGATGCGCAGCCCATTGCTTTAGCACATAGGGATCTTAAACCTGCCAATATCTTGCTTGACGTTGACAATACACCTGTAATAATGGATTTAGGTAAGGAAGGAACCCATATTAGGCAACCCTGCTTCTCAAGTCACACTAATTCCTGCCTTCTCTTGGCTTCTTCCTTTTGAAAGGTGTTCAATGCCAAATCGACCCATAGTTCTCTTTTGTTCACTTTTTACCAATTCTTTTCACATGTTTGTTAATCTATTGGCTATTTTTACTTAGTTAACAGCAAGTTTAAAGAGTGAACTCGCTTTATTTTTATCTACTATTTTCTCTTGCATTATATTTTGTAGCACTCTACATTATTTCTATAATGAACAAAATCTCAGGATCTTTGTATTTACATATTGTGGACCTTTTCTATCAAATTACTCCCATAGTTCCAAAGCCTCAAGGGTTTGCAGGTCGTTGTTGTTTACAGTCAGACATTGACATATAGGGTCATAATATATTAGAATTCCTAACAGGATGAAAGACGAGCCCTTAAGAGTGGACTAAAATCTGTTCAACTTACATCCAAAGTAATTTTATTTACCGCTTCTAATTACCTCTCGCAAAATGGAAAAACAAGCTAGTGAATGTGATCGTTTGCTTATCAGCAATATATTGTTGAACTTTATTTAACATTTTTTACTATTTAATTGATCAATTACTTGACTAATGATGAGTCAAATACTTCATAAAGAAAATATTCAACAAATGCTAACAATTATTGTATATATTATGTTGGCAACTTCAAAATAAATGATCAATTGATAACATAATGATACTTTCAACTAACTATCTGGTATGTACAAGGAGAGCACCCTAAACCTTTACAAAATAATTTTATTTATTTAAATATATAGGTAAGAAATAAATACCTAGTTGTGATTTATATATTGCATTTTATTCTCCTTCTTCAAAATGTTTGTTTCAGCAACACAATTAACAAAATATTTATGGTGAGATTGTTAAATTAACATGTTAGCTGTACAGTAAGATCTTGTTTTTATTCTAGGCTCAGTTGCTCCGGCCTGTGTAAAGGTCTGCGGTAGCACAGATGCACAAAGGTTGCAAGATTTAGCCTCCGAAAGGTGTTCAATGCCATATCGAGCTCCAGAGCTGTTCAACGTCGAAAGCTATTGTATGATTGACCAAAGGACCGATATTTGGGTAATTTATTGTTTTTCTATCATTTTCACTTTATATTAGTATTTTAACTTTCAGCACAGCTCCTTATGTGATTGACATACTTTTAATTAAGAAGTCAATTAATTAAACCTTTCCATTGTTTCAATTTAGTTGTCGAGTTCTGGGTTTGAGTAAACTAGTTCAGTGACAACAAAAGCTCGCCTGTATGAAAATAACCTAGCGATATTAATATTCTGTACTAACATTATCAAATTGCAAGTTTTCTATTAAGTAAATAACAATGTTTATCTGACAAGAGGTTTAGGAACCAATGGGTCAGAGTGATTCTTCGCAGTGACTGCGAACTAAAAACGAAAGAATACCGATGAAAGATGAAAGTCACTAAGAGGGTTTCCTTTACCGAATAACTGGGAAGGGGACGCACGCATCAAGACCCAAGATCGGCAGGGTATCTCAGAAGAAGGTGCGAAGATTTACTTAAAAATGACATACTATCTAGGATTTGCACCTTGAAGTGGTTAAACAAGGTTTAGGTAGAACTCGGGAGTTAGGCAGACAGAAAAAAAAAAAAAAATGATGTGAGATCTAGGGAAGAAGATTTATATTTCTTAGTGTATTGCGTAATGCATGAAGTACAAAACAAAAGTTGTTGTTTTAAAACTGATTAACTAATATATCAGTGCTATGGTAGTCATTGTAAATTTTTGGTAGAAATATTTTCTATGCAAAGAAGATTTTACCATCTAATAATTTTGTTTTTTTAGTCATTGGGATGTCTACTCTACGCCATGTGTTACTTCAAGTCTCCCTACGATACAGTATATGAGAGAGGTGATTCTGTAGCCCTTGCTGTTATAAGCGGAAGTGTAGATTTCCCAACTATTACTCCATTTTCACAGGTAATAATTCTTTGACAATCTTTTGTATCTGTGACAATTTTTATATTACTATATTTAATTAAAGAAAAAGTAATATAACATGAAATAAATTATTAAGTGAGATTCAATATTTACCGAGGAAATCCTCTCCAATGGCAAAAACCGCAATCGACCTTAATCTAGTCAGATGGGAGAGGGGCGAGTTAGTAGTCCATCAAAGATCAGAATGTTACAAATGAAAATCAAAACCTTTATCTATGAGCTATTATTAAAAATCAATTAAGCAAAATTTTTTTAATGTTCGCATTAAAATATTTTAGGTAACAAAAAGGGGTACATACATACAATCCTCAATCAAAACCAGTAAAATGGCTGACAGATAATGTTATTATGTAATTAGCTTAAAAACATAAAAATACCTATTTCCTGATAATGAGAATAATTAGAATTTTTATAAGAAAGGTTAATATGAACCTTAGGAGAAATAATACTAAGAAATCCAGGCAGAGCCAGAACACGGTTAATCGTTTTTGTAATTACTAATTTAAAAGAATTCAATCGGAAGGGCTATTCCAATAAACCAAAAATGTGACCCTTAATTGTACGAGGAAGAGATAAAATCAGAGTTCACTTTCCATCGATACCCTTAACAAGCTTTTTTGTTATAAATCAGGAATTAGCCAAAACCACCCCGACGAAGTTTATAAAATAATTCCGATATGCATGCTTCAGTCATATATCTACGGCCCTAAGTACAGTTAACCTCCAGAATATGTATTATTTAAACATATTAAAAAAAAAATACTTTAGACTACAATATTTTAAAAAGCCTCATTGTCAGTTTTAATTTTTCAAGGAGATGCACGAACTTATTTCGATGATGCTTAAAGTGTCACCGATGGAAAGGCCTTACATTTACACAGTAATTGAGAAAACGCAGGAGACGTTGCAGAAATTCAAAGGTGTTCTGTAGTCTAGTTATTTATTTTTAAAAATTGTTGGACTATATTTGTTATGAAATTTAATATTTATAAGTACTATATTTTAAATAATTTTGTAAATAGTGTTAAGATTTTTTTTTTGAAAAGAAAATGCTATTCTGTATACACTGCTAGTTTTAAAATGTTATCAAACTATTTTATGAACAAAATTACAATTTCTCATATTGATGCATTAAGAATATCTGGTATTTCCATAATACCATAATAACTTATTGTTTTTTTGCATTTTATAAATGACATACTATGAACTTTGTATATAAATAAATTTATAAATTAGCTTTTAAAAATAAATATTTTAATTAATTTTAAATTATGAAAAACTTATTATGTGTTTAATACTACTCTCCTTCAATAATTTCACCAGGTAAGTAATCATTTCATTCATAGTTTACTGTCATTGTTTATTTATTAGTTTTAAAATTAATGAGTACAATAAAGTCTCAATAGTCGATCAGTGTCGATTGTTTCGATGCTTATATGAAATTCTAAAAATGTACAAAGAGTTAAAAAAAAAAAAAAGCACGACTTTTGATAAGGAATCAGAAAAAAGTAACAAAGGTTGCTAGGCGAATAAAGATTATCAAACTAATGATAGTAAATAATAGTTAAAATGTTAACTAAAAATATTATTATTATTCCAAAGTTTCTTAAAGCATTCTAGCACCTAAACTGTAAGTTACAACCTAATTTTTGTTAGCAGTGTTTTTACATTTTTTTAAAAATATTGGTTAAGTTTTTAACAAAAATTGAATGCCTGCATGTATCGCATACCGACTCAATAAGATGTAAAATGTGCATACATAATGTAATTTTTCTTTGATATCAGTCCCGATATACCATTAGTCTGACATTTTATATAATCCTATATTATTTAGTTATTGCAGAATGAAATCACTGCCTGCGTTGTTGGGCTTCCTGCCACTCTGTCCTCCGTAATCTGTCCTTACAAGCCTTGTATTATGTGGACTGCACTGTAAATTGATTCAAAGATTTAATGAACGATTTCATGTAACACAGAATTATTTATTACTATTTTTTATTATTTAAAATAATATTTAAGTTAATTTATTTATTTATTTTCATTTGGTCGATAAGAACATGCCAAAAACCTATTGACGCCCTGAACTATGTTTGTTTGAATATCGTATGATATTGGCTTTGTGATAATAGATAATATTAAAGTGTGAAATATTGTTTTAGTATAATTCCAATCTACATGGATACTTCTTCGTATACACACACACTGGATTGAAGCGGAGCTAATTCGAATGGTTTTTTTTCGAATACATGTTGGTTCTATAATATCTGTAAATTATTGTATATATCTATTTCGCCTAAACTATGACCGATGCAACTGTACTATAAGTAATTTTAATTGTACATTTTTTTTTTTATAGCGATTCTTTTTAAGTTGAAGAACTCATGTACTTTTAATTAAGTATGAATTAAGCTAAAAAAACGAAACTTAGAAATAATGTATTAATTTGCATGAAGTAAGTATAGCTTTCTGTTGTATGGATAAAGATAACTAATTTAATAATCTTGGCTTGTGAATTTTATAAAAATAATTCTCCAATTATTATTATTATAATCCTGTTTTTTTACCAAATAATGATAATGTATGTAATGCTTCAAAAACATATCAAGTTTTATAAATGGTGTGGAGTTTGACTCGCTATGTTCTGTTTTAAATTAATTTATATTTTAATAAAGTCATTGTTATTAAACAACATTTATAAATCGCATATTCCTCCAAAATATCACATGACCTATAATACATTTACTTCTGGAATGGAGTGTTAAATGCTTAAGTTTACCGATATAGGAGATGAATATTTAATTTATCGGAGAGCACAAAGGGAGAAGTTTTACTTTCATACGATCTAGGAAACCCTTTGAAAATCTGCCTTAAAAATGATTGAATCAGTTAATGAATAAAGAATTTCAAATTTCATCCAATAAGTATTATTAGGAATCACGTATTAAATATTGTTTCAGTCGGCATCAATAGTTTTTTTTTTAGATGTTCTATTTATTTATTGAAAAGGCAATTTTCATGCGATGGTTCGACAAATAAAATTAAGCTTTTTTGGTCGAGTTATTATTTATTTAATTTAAATAAATTTTAAGGAACTTTTCCATTGTCCCCTAATTATCTCAGAGTAGTTAACTAAAGTGCAATTTAGTTGCACTAATTACGGACTCAATTGTATTATTCTAAATAAATTTAAATAAAATAAAAGATACAAAGAAAACTGATTTTTTAGTATTGTGCCGTTTCAGGGCACATGACTTTCTTCAAAATGATTTTGTAAAAACTATTGGGGTACATTTAACCAAGTGATGCATTAGTCAAATCATCTTGGTTATTGAAAATCCCTTAATTAAGAAATAATTATAAATACTGACTAATAATAATTACTGAAATCAGCTCAATCGATATTAAACAAATGATTTCTAGTGCTTTTTAATTTCTTTTAACTTGGCCATCTTTAAATGTTTCGGGGGGGGGGGGAGAAGTATAATTGTAAAAGTGGTTTTGTGTTTTCCAAAGAAAAAAAACAAACTTTCATGATGGAGGAATAGTCTGGAATTGACATAGAAAGTAAAAAGATTAAATAATGGTTTATAATTAATTTATAGACTAATGCAGTCACAAATGTGGATTTGAAGACTTGTGTTATGAAAATTTACCTATTTAATAATAAAACTTCATTAATATTTCTAATCATTAGTTGTTTTATTTTTACAGGCTCATCGATAATCTAGCAGTTAATAGCTTACAATGCTGTTTAATTAATTTTTTTTTTTAATCTGTGTGACCCTCGTAGACATTGTACTTTTTTTTCCCAAGGATAGTCATTTGGTTTATTTAGGTAATAATTAATGCAGCACAGAGTTTGACTATCTACAGGTTTATTTACAACCCATGGCGTTAGTGGGTTTTACCTAATTATTGTAATGTTTATCAAACCTCAAAAAAACATTTACACGAGACAATTACTACTTAAATCCTCTTTAAGTATTTGATGGAGTCAATAATTTCTTTCTTTGTATTAATCTTAACACTGTTTTATAGCTAGAATAGGTATGCTGAAGTTATTTTCTAAGGCCACGCATGTAATAAAATGTTTCTAGCGAGTTAGTGATTCCAAAATATTGATTGTAAAAAAAAAAAAAAAAACATGTATCAACATACTTTTATTTGAATCATACAATACCTTCGTAGGGTAATTAAGATAAATGATCTCGTTCAAACAATATCTTGTAATATCACTGTTTAAATTTTAGAGCAATAGTATCAGTATGATTTTTTTCTACGAAAAGAGTTCAATTTATTTTTCTATTATTTGATATGAGGAGACATAACAACTAGATAGTTATAATGTTTTCTTTTCCCTTAGCCTAGCTTGGGTTTATGATGTTTCACATATCCTAAAAAGTGAAAAAAATTTGGAAAGCTAACTTATACAAAAGTTATGAGAGCTATTTTAATATTTTATATACTTCAGGGAAGAGCAGTAACCAGCTCGAGTCTGATGCTAGTGGGTATGTTGCTAAAATGATCGTGTTTAGTGACTCCTTTGTAGTATCAATCAAAGCTGATTGTGTCTCTGTTACTATAAATACGAAGTGATGACCATTATTCTTTACATTATCGACAGTGCCTCCGGCGTATGTTACTACAGATTTATCCATCAGATAAATGACGAGACCAAACCTGTGACAATAGCAGTAAAAATTAAAAAAATTATCCTAAAATCAGGGCAAAAAATTTGCCGCTATACATTTGAAAGCACCCCAGGCACCATAAAAAAAAAATATATATAAATCTTTGTCTAAAGAAGATTACCTTCTATCGTTAAAAAGTTACAGAAAATTGCGATAAAAGATCTTTTCCATACCATACTCTTATTCATACAAAGTATAATGTGAGTATAGGTTTCACTAGTAGAATCGCCACCTTCCCAGCTATGGAGGCGGCAGGGACCGGGGAGATACCCCACACAAAGCACCGGCTGAAGGAGACTCTCAGTTTCTAAATATTTAGAAAATATCTCAGGGCCACCAGTCAACATTTCGCCTATTCAGGACTAGTTTCAACAACTAATAGAATTTTTTTTGTAAAACAATAAATTTATTCATTGTTCAGGCATAAAGGGTTAATATTCCTTGCTATGTCTGTACGTCATCGCAGAATTTTAAATTTTCATGAAAAGCATAGCAATTCAGTGTGCAACAGCGGAAGAATACAGGAATCGAGTTTAAAACTAATTATGTCCGTCAGTATTGAGCATGAGATTTTTTCACACAATGCTCTTTGTTGCTGTTTACCGGTTTTTTTTTTCTTCATAGCCCCTTTAAATTTACGTATGATTATAGATACTCAGGCGAATCTATTTACAATTTATTTTTGTATTTCCTGTCGCATCGCTACATTATTATTATTATTATTATTATTTTGTTCCGGCATTTGTGCACCGCGGCCTCAGTGAGACCTATTGTGCGCCGTCCATGTCCCTGTCCTATTCGCTACATTATATACAGGTTTTGTTATTTTATAAAAAATTATATAATGATACACACTATATGTGGCTGGACTGAACTGAGTACAACCAGCGAGCAAGCTGTTTATTGTAACATTTATGAGACTAGTTCTACATTTGATTGTGTAGCATAGCCCAGCGAGAAGGAAAATTGATTTATTAATCTACAAAACACTGACATAAGACAAAAATTATCATGAGTAAGACAAATTGAAACTGTGATCATTTTCAGACGTACAAAATTCTTTTCCCCCGACTGTTGTTTATTAATTAAGGATATTTGTGGCTAATTTTAATGATAAAATAATGTGAATATTGAGTTGACAACAGATGGGTAATATTTCTATTGATAAGGGGGAAAAGTGGTGGCCAATGAGAGCGGACATGTTGGGTGACGTAGCGGGGACTAGTCAGTACCCGAGTCGGAGGAGGTTCACTGCCGTGTATTCTCAGTTCTCGTCTTCGCCATTGACTCTCTCTGCTTCTTCTTCTTCGTAGTCGACGCATTATATTACACAAGGTAATGGACAATAATATATATCTTCTTCGTAGCTAATTAAACCCAGTATCCGGTTTACGAGCTGGCTTTTAAACCGCTTCATGTGAGGTTACGCTCGCTGTCGTACACATTCATATTTGCTCTTTTTTCAGACGTTCTTCTTCTGTAAACTGTCCCTAAACCGTCCTAAATTCATCCATTGTGACATATATATATATTAAACTACCCGCTTGTCTCTCAAAATGAAAATAACATCACTTTGAGGTTATTATTCCGTTTAACATAACTAACTATACGGCACAGATATGGAACGTCACTCGCGTCATTAGCACATTATACAAACGTATTTAATAAACCTCTCTCTAGCTTATATCACATACATTAATATTAATGTTATTGTTGAATATTATCCGTGTCAGTATTTGTTTGTTTACTGATCAGTTTGTGTCTACTGTCAGTGGAATACTGGGTATAGTTCTATGCTTTTTTTTAATCGACACATTATATGTATATATATAATCTACATATAGATTAGGGAAATTAATTACATTAAAATTAATTTATTCATTACAATTCGTGTGAAATGCCAAAACGTGACGACGGTCGGTGTTATACAATTTTTTTTTTTAATTTAAGTATTGTTAAGAGTAGAATGCATCTCGTTGCTATTATTCTGTGTACACTGATTACAGCGAGGTATGAAGGAAAATAAGATATTCACACACATATATTATATGTACTATAGTTAGTATGTATGTAGATTTACATAGTAATGTAAGAATCGAAACCTCTAAAAATATGGATGTATCAGAACATATTTACTATTATTATGTTTATAAATAACAGTTTTGAATTATGTCAAAAATCATGAGCTCAAATTATATAATTACATTTTTGAACAATCAAAGTCACACCGCATTTGCTATAATTAAGGAAATGGAAATTTTTAATTTTAATTAAACCACGTTTCAAAATCTTGACAATAATTATATATATAAATACCCCTGTTGAATTATTTATAATTAGCGACTTGTGCAAGTCCATCCGGTGGTACACCAGTATACTTGATAGATAGCCGTAGTTTCGACTTAACGATAAACTCACCGTATTTATTATCGGAGCAAGGTCGCTCGCTTTATTTAAGTCATGAAGTTTGTGTTTTTAACCCATTTTTTTTTTCTGTTCTGTTCGTTCTTATCCTGTCTGTCCATACATTCGTTATTGCTTGTCCTTTGCCTTATCAGTCGTACAAACGTCACTTGGACGTGCCCTTGTCAACTGTCAGTAGTAGCCGTTACTTCGCCAACTCATACAGGTAGCTCAATTTTTTTTTATAATTGAAAATTTTCATAACTCAGTGAGTCAATTGCATTTAGTTTAGAAACTGAGGCTGTTTTTTTTTCATAATTCCAGTTGTGTTAGGTGACTGGTGTTTGGTCAAAAGGGCGCATGTCATGAAATGTGAAGTTAACACGATTTACTAAACTTTAAAAATAAAAAAAAAAAATCGTTGTAAATCCTGTCTTAAGTTTTTCTGTTTTTCAAAAGAGAGAATCAACTGAGACGTTTGTACCAATGAAAAAAGCTGATTTTTTTTGGCCCAAGAATACGTTAAATTGATGACTTAAGCCAATTTGACGAAACGGCAGAAATGTAACAATCGAAGCCTCTAAAATATGGATGTATCAGAAATTTTTTTTTTTTCTCTCATAGCCCCTTTAAATTTACAGATAATTATAGATCCTCAGGCGAATCTATTTACAATGCATTTTTGTATTTCCTGTAGCGTGTTTTGAATTATGTCAAAAATCATGAGCCTGTCTCATATGTCACACCGCATTCGCAATAATTAAAGAAATGAAAATTTTTAATTTTAATTAAACCACCTTTCAAAATCTTGACAATATTTATGTTTTGTATTAATTTAAAATTACACATCTCGTTGAGAGGAAGCATTAAATAAACTGTACATAAAATTGTATCGATTAGAATATCTTTATATAATGAAGGATCAGGATCAATGAACGTTAAATGGTATATAATAAAAATACATAAGAATAAGTAGCTCAGAACTTGAAATTGATCTAACCATTAAAAAGAAAAATAACCAAGTAATTAACATGAAATTCATAGAAAAAATGCTAAACAAAAATAAACATTATTTACATAGAATAAAACTATTACAAGGAAGAGATGAGATAAGAAAGATCAAAACTGAAATTTTCATTACCAAAACCAGCCTATCTTATATGGTCAATTGTAAGTAATCATTCCACAAGTCTGGAATGTCGTTTTGAATAAATATGAAGAACAATCGGATCGTCTCGAATGGCTCAGTTCATAGGAAACAAATAGTTTTTTTTTATAAATTAATTATTTTTTGATACCACGTCTTGGCAGTCATAATTCGTATCTCTTATTCCGCGTCCAACAAAAACCCTAAAAGGGTTGGACCTTCCGCAGGACGATCGAGGTCCTGACAGGACGTTTTCTCCCTTTCCTGAGGGCTGTCTACAGACAAAATTTTTATTTTCCCTTCATAGCCCCTTTAAATTCACAGATAATTATATACAATTATAGATCCTCAGGCGAATCTATTTACAAATTATTTTTGTACTTGCTGTAGCGTCGCTACATTATATAAAGTTTTTGATATTTTATAAAAATTATGATGTACATTATACGCGACTGTGCTTAACTGACTCTAATAAAGGTGACGGGGTCAATGCAATTGATACATAAAACTTGATTATATACTTCTTTATATGCGGGAAAATAGAAACCTAAAAAAAAAAAAGTCTTTACGATTCTCGTTCCTTGTTGAAACACTAAGCACAAATTTGTTTACTAAATTATTGTTGGTACTCTCACAATTTCCAAGAAACCTTCGAGTGCTTTCTTTTACTAGGTTATAAATAAAGTCAATGTCAGTGGTATCGTGCAGTCGGGAGGTGGTGGTACGCCTAAGTGAATAAGTCAGTATACTTACGACTTGTATTCTGTATTAACTACACACAGAACATCAGAGTACTTCAGGATTTGCGATACATTTGATAAATAATACCTTATTATATTATAGGCAGTTAAGATGTTTTTTTAATTAAAAAAATGCTGTTATTAAAACAGCTTTATTATGACAAAATTACAATCTGCCTTATTGGGCAATAAGTGATTGTGACAAATGATCTCATTCATACCATATTTACAATTTTTCATTCACTCGCTCATTCATACAGTATTAACAAACAACCCAGAGGGCTCCCAAATCGACATGGTTGTCACCTCGCTCGCACGCGAAAGAGGAACCGGAGTCTTGGGAAGTCCCCCCACGCTCCTCCGTCAGCCGCGTCACCGGATACGAGCCAGCGGAGGCTGACCAAAAGCGCGAGAGCCACAGACTCTCAGGACATGATTGGAGAAACTGCCAGGACTCCCAATGTCAAGTATTTAAATTAGGTCACGAGACCACGGCCGTTTTAGTCTCCGAGAAGGATTATAGGGATGAGTGGCGCAGTGCAATGTTTGTGCTAGGGGATTAAGGTGGTTGGATAGGTTACTATGGAATTTCATGAACTTGGAAGGATTTGAGGAATGAGTTCTAGAATGTAGGGTATATTAATATCGTTACGAAGGGTTTTATTCCTGACATAATAAGGGGAATTTACTATTAGGTAAGATGTTTATAAAAACGAACTGGAAACAACAACTGAGATAGACAGCCTTGCCCTTTGCTCTAATAGAATTTATGTAAAGTGAAAAAGTTTTAAACCATTTAAGACACAGTTATTGCATTCTCACACATTCATGTATATGGATGGACCGAACTTATTTCCCCGTAATATCTTTGTTTGTCCACGCTATTTTTCGAAAACTAGCTTTTTTTTCAGTCATTTCTCAGATTATGTGTTTGCGTCATCAGATTCACTGTTCGTTATCTTTTCCGACCCGTTTGTTGGATTGCACTGCTTCTAAATCAGGGGACACTCAACCATTAGAAGCGAGATCAACAATACTCTCACCATGAAGAACATTTTGGTATTTTTTTTTTCATATGTGCCTCTCACCAGCGATTTCTGAAGCAAATTGTCCCATATCTAATAGACTATTAAATCCAATTTATTTTTTTAATTATGTCTAAATAGCTATTATAATGCTTAAAGAAATATTTTTTACGGCTTCTAGCTAAACGTTGCTTTCTACAGTTTTATAATGCTAAGAATATTATAATGCTAAAAGTAGAAGGGGCTTGAGTAGAACTGTATACCTGCCTCATGACTTCATGGAAGTCACTGATGGTTCCTGTTATTTTTAAGTAAGCAACCGCATCCCTCCAAGACCTCCCTACTGTATATTCCCAGAATCTTATCCTTTACTTATACATATATGTCTCAGCTTTAGCTCCAGACCCCACTTGTGCCTAGACATTCCACCCAGTATGTAGTAACGTAACTCTTAATATTTGTATATACCAGTGTTTTGATTGTACTTCATAATAAAGCTTTTCTTTCTTTTCTTTTAAAAGGCTCTCCTCTACAAAGATTATTTAACTTACGACGGACTCGGGGGGGGGGGGGGCACTATTGAAGTCAAGTGTGACGCAACGATAGCAGGAAGGTCCATTGGAATCTACTTTGATACATACTGTATCTGTTTTAATATTTTTAGTTATGGCTTGTTAATTACAGTTACAGTACGGTTTAGGACAATGACAGCCAGACAGCTGGCAAGTTTTTTAATAGATTTGAATACGAAATAGAGCTCATGGACAGCAAAAAAGTCGAACATCAAGCGCATACAATCCTTATAATCAAAAGTCCTGAGAACAATAGTTAATGCCCCTAATTACGTCTGTAATAAAACCCTTCATAACGATCTTAATATACCTTGCATTCTCAAACTCATCCATTCCAAGTTCATGAAATTCCATAGTAACCTATCCAACCACCGTAATCCCCTAGTTATTTCACTGCACCACTCATCCCTATAATCCTCCTCGGAGACTGAAACTGCAGTAGCCTCGTGACCTGCTATAAATGAGTAACAGTGGGAGTCCTGGCAACGGTCAGTTTCTCCAATCATGTCCTGAACAAAAATAGATTTGATGTTATAACATAAAATAAAATCCAGTTCTGACGATGAAACCCCAATGCAGTTCTTTATTAATAAGTCACCAGGCTTTAGATGCAATTGTAGTCTACCTTAATCACAAAATATAATTATGAGATTAAAAAAAAAGTAAAAAAATTATGAACGAACAGCTGGGAAAATAGTTGTAAATTTATAGGTTTATCTGATCGTTAATGTTGAAGAGAAAGGGTTATACTCGTATTTTGAAACAATTAGGCGCATTTCGTATTTCTAAGAATAATGTTGGTGGGTTATTGGTGAAAGTAAGTTATAACGAGACAAAAACACAAAAACAGCGAAACATGCGAGGTCGGGAGAAATGGTAGTTCCACTCCTGCATTTTAGTGAACTCCTTTCACATTTAACATCGAACAAAATTAAAAAAAAAATTTTTGGTCCGAATTATTTAAAACTAGATATGTTTGATAATTCGAATTTTCCCTCATTTGGATGTTGATTTTAAAATATCGCTTGATACCTATTGCGTATAGACGAACTGTCAGGTCAAATTCACTGTTACTGTCGGGATTCGAATCCATTTTGTCATACCACGAATCACTGAAAATTCCCTTGAAAATAGAAATTAAAATTATTAACCCAAAACAAAAACTTCAACATTTAACTGACGAAACAACTGTGACATGAGACAGCTTTAAGATATGAAACGAAACGGGATCGAGAACCATTGAACAAACTTACTCGCTGAGAGAGACGAATGACGATTGCCCCTCAAGTGCATCAAATTCCATATTCAAAAACATATATTTTATCAAATGGAAATGATGTCATGTAGTCTTGTTTGGGATTAGCTGTTTTTTGCTTTATTAGCAATAAACAAGTAATTGAACTCCTATCTTGTCATGTTGTGTATTGAGTATTATTTACCTTAAAAGAGATTTACACACCCTACGAGTTTATTTATTTATATGTTCAATGGATTCTGGTAAAATATCAATGAGCCATTTCATCGTAAATGGATTAATTTTTATTTTAAAACCTCATATTTTTTTTGTCAAAAATATACATGAGTGGATTATTTGTTGGAATATATATTATGCTTGATAAAGAAAACCGTTATATTTTCATCAAATTTATTTATAGACGATGTATGCAAGCGTCAGCTCCTCTACTTTAAAATGTTTGGTTAGCATAGAACATTTTGCTATCATCTTTTAACCGTCTTACCCTAAGACCTGATGCAGCCTTACATATTATATCGAAACGTCTATAAATACATAGTATGAAAATCTAACATTTTTTTCTATTAACCCAAGACGAAAACTTATCAAAAACCTCCTCTTGTATGCTAAATATGCACTCTCTGTTTAATTTTTTGAAATAATTATAACCTATTTATTCTTTAAATTAGGTTAAGAAGCATGTAAGTTAGTTTTAAGTTTGATCAAAAAGGTGAGCCCCATCACCTTTATTAGTCAGTTCAGTCCTGTCACGTATAATGTGTATCATTATACTTGTTTATTCATTATATAATTTCTATAAAATAAAACCTGTATATAAAGTAGCGATCTTACAGGAAATACAAAAATAATTTGTATAAATCTATAATTGTATACAATTATCTGTGAATTTTAAGGGGCTATGAAAGAAAAAAAAACCTATTTATTTCTATTCATAAGGAATTTCCCTTTCATTCCAATAATTTTCATCTTATTTTTCCCCATTCCTATATTTCAAATTGAGAGCTTTGAAAGGGGATTTTTAGATTTTTGTATATTTGCAATCTCGCCCTCTGCAAGATGATAAATCTAAATACATTACGAAACAAATTCTTGCCCCCCCCCCCAAAAAATAAAAAAGTTTACATTGATTTAAAAAACTTGTATTTACTTGTTAGTTGTTTAGTTATTACCCTGCGGGTAACTTCTGGATCAAACTTTTTTTAAGGACTTACAATCAAATCTTTTCGATTTTTATATTTTGTTTTCTATAAATCAAATCTTGAAATATAGTATTTTCTAACTCTACTCCTAAAGACTTTCGTTCATCAATTTTCCCAATCTTCTCCAATCCAAGTTCTCAAAATTGAAAAATTCATCATTATTATTTTCATTTTCTAGTATATCCCAGCAACCTTTCACGCTGTTTTCCCTATTGTAATATTTCTTATATTTTCATCATTTTCTTAATTGCGAATGTCATCAGCCAGTCATGGATCCGCTAGTCATAATCATAAGGGGACAATGTCACAAAATAAAATGTTGTTTTGATTTGTATCCAAATTATGCTAAGTATACAGGGCTTTATGGCTTTATTACAGCATGTGCGTTATGGGACGGTCTTGGTATTTTCAGCGTGGTCAGAAAAGGGCAGTGACCTATAACCCCCTCCCTTCCTACGCTAACTACGGGCCCATAAAAGCCCTCAATACCAAAAATACCACTTCCTATGCTAAATCAAGTGTTTGATTTTTCTGCTATCAGAACTAAATATATTTTTATTAGTATCAAAAGAACAGAACTATCTGTGCATAATATAAGATAAATTGTAAAGTATTTTAGTTCTATATCTCTAAATGTAGAGCAAATGGTCTCTTTGTCTACCCAATTAGCTCAGTCACAAAAGCAATGGGGAAATTGTTGTATTTAATCATGAGTTTGAAATCGTCAACATGCAGTGTGGGGAAAAGACAAAACTCAATAAGTTAAATGTAAATATACGAATATTGGGTTATTTTCATACTTCTTCATGGGATATAGAATCTGTTATCTGTTCACACTTAACACTTTTTGCTAACTCCTTCATGATTGTCTGCCCTCAGTGATACTTCTCAATCCCCCCCAAAAATCCTTCAATACACTTTTAGATAGCAAAAGAAAATCGCATGATGGATGACTAGGGCTGGCTAGTCTTCTCAAATTATAATCAATCTATTTCCAGGATTTATTTAATGATAGTAATTTTATCAATCATAAAAACAAAACCTCTTTGGATAATTTATGTATGCTCAAACAATATTTTCAACTAATAGAATCTCGTTATGTTTACATTTTATCTATACATTTTATGGTTATGACTTTTAAAATATCTAGAAGACCCCATCTACCTGTTTAAGCAGGGTAGACCTTCCGGCCGAGTGGCCGACTTATTTCAGCCCCCTGCCGGGGTGGGCCAGGCTTGACCTGGCCGACTACAAACCATTGCCTAGGTACCCCTAGGCTCCACCCTCGGTAGACTCTCACTACCTTCCCGAATCAACCCGCCTCCTTCAGGCATTCCACACCCTATATCCTTCTCATACACCCTTCAAATGGGGGACTCCCCTTAGTGAAAGGCACTCATTAGCCCAAAATAATTTTCCTTTATTTTTCCCACATCCTATTTTATAAGTTTGAGAGCTAAGGAAAAAAAAAAAAAAAAAAAAAAAATAGATAAACAAATTCATTATGATAAAACTACAATCTGCCTCATTGGGCAATAAGTAATTGTGATAAATTATCTCATTTATAACATATTTACAATTTTTATTCACTCGCTGATTCATACAGCATTTACAAACAGCCCAGAGACCTCCTAAATCCACATGGTTGTCACTTCCCTCGCGTGCGAAAGAGGAAGCGGAGTCTTGGGAAGTCCTCTACGCTCCTCCGTCAGCCGCGTCACGGATACAGGCCAGCGGAGGCTGAGCAAGAGCGCGAGAGCTACAGACGCTCAGGACATGATTGGAGAAACTGCCAGGACTCCCACTGTCACGCATTTATAGCAGGTCACGAGGCTATTTCCGTTTTAGTCTCCAAGGAGGATTATAGGGATGAGTGGTGCAGTGCAATGACTGTGCAACGGGATTAGGGTGGTTGGATAGGTTACTATGGAATTTGATGAACTTGGATGGGATCAGTTCAAGAATGCAGGGTATATTAAGATCGTTATGAAGGGTTTTGTTGCTGACGTAATAAAAAGCATTTACTATTGTTCATAACCTAATAAAAAAAAAATTATGTTAATTACTATTTTACGTATGCAAGGACTGGACTCGTTGAACTGTGAAAAAAAAAAAAATAATAAAATAAACACTATTATTATAAAGTCATTTAAAACTCCACGCTCCGTTTTTTTTTCATCTTTTCAAAATTAACGTCACATGAATTTACGTCAATTGTCAATGGTATAATTAGGATTATTGGGATGAGTGGTGCAGTGCAGTGCTAGGGGATTAGGGTGGTTGGATAGGTTACTATGGAATTTCATGAACTTGGAAGGGATGAGTTCAAGAATGTAGGGTATATTAAGATCGTTGTGAAGGGTTTTATTGCTGACGTAATAAGGAGTATTAACTATTGTTCTCCGGACTTTTGATTGAAAGGATTGCATGCGCTTGATGTTCGACTTTTCTGCTTAAGCCCCTTTTTAGTATTTTTAGTAAGTTTTAAGTATTTTTATAGTATGAAGTTTTCTGTCCCCCACAGCTCTATTCCGTATGTCCAGATTGGCTTAAGTATAACTTAGTAGATTAGTAATTTATTTTCTATTGAGACATGGGATGTCCTTCGAAGTAGTCTGTACAGTTGTCCAAAGCGTCTGTTTAGTTCTTGTCTTTTTAGTCTCGTGTGTGGGTTCCAGGTCAGTCTCTTGTCGAGTTAAAATATTTAGAATCTTTTCTTCTTTTCATATTTGGATACTTTTGTGCAATCCAATAATTCTTTGTGAAAACCTTGGGTTTGCCAAATGTTATCCTTAAGAACCTATTTTTTATCGATAAGTTAATATGGGATTTATTAACAAATTGTTAACGAGTATTTAAATATGGTATGGTAGCTAATTTTCCGGTTGTGCATATTTGGTTTATATGTATGGTGTGAAAGATAGCCTGTGGGCTCGATTAGCAATATGGTGCCAGTCAAATTCTTTATCCCTAAATACTGTTTTATGTTCTCGTTCGTTAACATCGTTTTGTTATTTCCACTAAAAGAAATACTTGTATCTAAGATAGGTAAAAGTTCTGTAGCCTATTGGAAATTATAAAAACTAACCTCTATGAACGCAAAGCGACCTACTAGCTACTAGTCGATTAGCAATCCACTGCTATTTTTTGCTAGTAACTTCCGCATGACGATGCCATAATTAATTAAACAGCTCAAATTTCCTTAAATTTAACAACTCATTCAATTCAAATGATAGGTTCATTCCTATTCCAGTCGATCACGCCCTTCAGACATTCCTCCTCGCCGCATCCAAATTAAGTACTTCTAATGTCCCAGTACTGAATAACTGTTTTTGTTATTAGCATTGTCGTGGCGCTACAAATCTGTGTTGAGTCCAGCCCTCCCCCACCCCTTGCCACTGCCACGAGAGATGGCTACAATCCTATTCACTCAGGCCGATTCAGACTAGCGTTGGAATCAGGTCAGATCCAGAAATTACAAACAGCTGCAATTACTGTAGGTTATTTGAATTCCGAACAAATGAAAATAAGACTTAAGTATATGGTATCAGAGAAAAAACCCAGGAATGAAAGTTATTAAACAACAACTAAAGCCTAAAGTATGGAACCTCAAATTATTCGAAAGGGAAGACCCAGGAACGTGGGGTTTGGGCGCTGGATGGCATGAAACAGGGACCAGGAACTCGAGGCGATTGTTAAACGAATTATTCGTACAACTCATTCGTAGATTTTAAAGTTGCTAAAGTAATTACTAAATGAGTGTGACCTATTACTATTACACATGCACTACCAATGGTAGATACATCAACGGTCAAAAGATAAAAATAAATTGCGCAATGCACACTGCACCCATATTACGCTTTCCCTTTGACTTTTTTTTAGCTCACGTACGTTTAATCGCTGCGATAATTTTCCATTTCAGTTTATTTCACAATGTAATTAATACGTACGGTTTAATCGCAGTCATTACACCAACGATCCTCAAACAACAAGACTGTTGACGAAACCCATTTCGAAATTGTATGTAAACCTTGGCAGTTCATTTACTCACAATCAGAGTAAAGTTATACTTAAGCCAATTTGGAAATACATAATAGAGCTATGGGGTACAGCAAAAAAGTCGAACATCAAGTGTATCCAATCCTTTCAATCAAAAGTCCTGAGAACAATAGTAAATGCCGCTTATTACGTCAGCAACAAAACCCTTCATAACGATCTTAATATACCCTACATTCTCGAACTCATCCCTTCCGAGTTCATGAAATTCCATAGTTACCTTTCCAACCATCCCTAATCCCGCAGCACTGCACCACTCATCCCTATAATCCTCCTCGGAGTCCTGGCAATGGCCAGTTTCTCCAATCATGTCCTGAGCGTATGTGGCTCTCACACTCTTGGTCAGCCTCCGCTGGCTTGTATCCGGTGTCGTAGGAACAGGGACTTCCCAAGACTCCGCTTTTGAATTCACATTCGAGGGAGGTTGCATCCATATGGAATGGGAGGTCTCTGGGCTGTTTGTAAATGCTGTATGAATCAGCGAGTGAATAAAAATTGTAAATATGTTATAAATGAGATCATTTATCACAATTACTTATTGCCCAATCAGGCAGATTGTAATTGTATCATAATGAATTTGTTTATCTATCTAGATATTTTAAAAGTCATAACCATAAAAATGTAAACATAACGAGATTCCATTAGTTGAAAATATTGTTTGAGCATACATAAATTATCCAAAGAGGTTTTGTTTTTAGGATTGATAAAATTATTATCATTAAATAAATCCTGGAAATAGATTGACTATAATTTGAAAAGACTAGCCAGTCCTAGTCATCCATCACGAGATTTTCTTTTCTATCTAAAAGTGTATTGAAGGATTTTTGGGGGGGGGGATTGAGAAGTATCACTGAGGGCAGACAATCATGAAGGAGTTAGCAAAAAGTGTTAAGTGTGAACAGATAACAGATTCTATATCCCATGAAGAAGTATGAAAATAACCCAATATTCGTATATTTACATTTAACTTATTGAGTTTTGTCTTTTCCCCACACTGCATGTTGACGATTTCAAACTCATGATTAAATACATTTAATTGTAATTAATTATTTCCCAATAACACCGACTGTAATTTTATTACCATTAAGAAGTTAAATTATCAAAAACCAGAAAAAAAATTTATTTTTAGAGGAAAACATTTTATATGATTAATTCATGATTCCGCGGTGTTGAAAATAAAACCATGCTCTATAAAAAAAAAACAAGGGTTTTATATTTATATATATACTTGAATTAATTAGTGTTAAAAAAATAATTATCAAATTATAGACGAGGACGTCTTGATGATCCATTAAAACTGTCATTAAGATCGTAATCGCAAGAACGCGAGAAATCCTTAATTGTGTGATGCATATTAGTTTTTATTATGCATTATAGAGTTTTTATGTTAACTCCTTATTTCCTGGCAAAAAAATTGTGGTTCACATAGGTCTATCGATTTCCTTCCGGTTCTTGCAAAAGTTCATTTCTGATTGAAATGATGGTGGTTGAGATTAAAGAAACCAAAAAAAAAAAAAAGGTTTACAAAGTTATTCACTAAATAACAATTATCGCGTGTCTTTTCGTATCGAGTTACGTTTGCGTAATGACCTCGATTAATATTTACTTTTAACTGGGTGTTGAGATTTTCAAAGTAATTAATTTAATAAGAAACCTTTATTTCATTGAGGGGTTTAATCCCTCATCTCCTCAGCCGGTAGAATAGTAATGTTGATGTTCTCACGGGTGTTTGTCGCTCGCTCTGTCTTTCGAACAATCTCACTTGATACATTATTTAACGCGTGTTGTCTTTTTGAAACATATTACAGGACAGACATGAGTAGATTCAATGTATTCCTTGATCAATGAGGGAAATCACGTCTGATTCAGAATTAACCGTATCGTCTTTAAGGCTGTGAAAACAACTTGTAATTTTTGTAATTGTAATCAACTTTCAAAACCGAAACACATATTATATGTATGTAAGACAATTATTGAAGGTGGGGTGGATAAACTGAAATCAGTTTCTCTGTAAACAAAGTTTACAATTTTATTCACTATATATTATATTATAACAATTATTCATATTATTTACACAATCTTACCTGTAAACAAAGAAACGAAAATTACAGTTTATAATTACCACTTCTCTATATGATAGCTGCTCCATTTGGTGGGGGCCAGTGGAAATAGCGCGGCAAATTCAACTATACAAATTAAAGTGAGAATACTTTCTTTACATCTCCCCTTGTAAAGAAAGTGTTCTCTCTTTAATTTGAATATTTGAATTTAAGAGGGAATACTTTCTTTACATGTATGTATATTAATAATGAAGTCGTAGAGAAAAATTAATTTGATGCCCTTACCTATTTACAATAGTTATTTATTTTTCATTAGTAATCGATTGACTTACGGATTCTTCATTTATTTTTATAGTCTTCAATGGAGGCATCAAATGAAACTACCAGACAAAATAACCTGCAATGTGCATGGATGTTGCAGACAAAATAACCTGCAATGTGCATGGATGTTGCAGACAAAATAACCTGCGATGTGCATGGATGTTTTTTCCTATGATAGTTTAAAAAACACATAACTGTTATACATTGTTTTTTTTTCTTTAATTTATTTTTATTAAAATCTTGGAAGATTAAAAAAATTACTTCTGCCGATTCCAAGACAAGAACTAAACAGACGCTTTGGACAACTGTACAGATTACTTCAAAGGAGATCCCATCTCTCTAGCCAATCTGGACCTACGGAATAGAGCTATGGGGGACAGCAAAAAAGTCGAACATCAAGCGTATCCAATCCTCATGAGAAGTCATGAGAACAATAGTAAATGGGCCTTATTACGCCAGCAACAAAACCCTTCATAACGATCTTAATATACCTTACATTCTTGAACTCATCCCTTCCAATTATGTGAAATTATATAGTAACCTATCCAACCACCGTATTCCCGTAGCACAGTCATTACATTGCACCTATAATCCTCCTCGGAGACTTAAACGGCATAGGCCTCGTGACCTGCTGTAAATACGTAACAGTGGGAGTCCTGGCAATGGCCAGTTTCGCTAATCATGTCCTGAGCCTATGTGGCTCTCGCGCGGTCAGCTTCCGCTGGCTCGTATCCGGCGACGTGGCTGACGGAGGAGCGTGGGGGACTTCCCAAGACTCCACTTCCTCTCTCGCATGCGAGGGAGGTGACAACCAACTGGATTTGGGAGATCTCTGGGCTGTTTGTAAATACTGTATGAATGAGCGAGCGAATGAAAAATTGTAAATATGATAAGAACGAGATCATTTGTCACAATTACTCATTTCCCCCAATAAGGCAGATTGTAATTTTTTTTTCTATAAAAAACCGGAAACAAAAACACCAAACGACTTGCACTTTAGATGTTGTTAATCAAGATGTTGAGATCTTTATTTTGAAATACTCGGCTCAATATTATAGAAGGAATTATATTTTGTATTAATTAATATGAGTCTTTGTCATGTTTTAAGGAGACAGCTGTGTATTTCGTGTCCCCACGGCCGTGTACCATGCGTTAGTAAATAGTTCCCAAGAGCTATTGCTGAGGTTCAGCGAAAATCCGACCTCGGGTTGACGAGGCCTGATCGTTTCGTCATTGTCCCTATTCGAGATTCGTCTCCGCGCGCCAACTCGCCGCCTCTGCATTCATGCTACCAGTTAGTGCCATTTGCCGAACATTGGGCTTGATGTCTCCATCCCGCATGTCAGCATTCCAATGTTTAACGCGTCTGTTTACGCGTTTAGTGCGTTCGTATATTTATTATTATATAGCAGTGTTTAGAAATTTAATCGCTTCTCTTACTTAGGTGTAGGGCGAAATGCTCGTTTAAATTGTCACTTTAGTAGTCCAACACATATCTCGGTTGCAAGGGATGATATGAGAGTATAAGGCATTTGGACACGGATAATAAAGATCGCTAAAAGAGGCGGAATTGTCCTTCTGTGCGTGGGAGGTGGCCATCAACTGGAAGGTGACGGCTGTTCATACAGAAAGAAGCATTGAATATCTTGCAGAGGATTCTGGTGTGTAAGGACTGGATGGGAAGAGTATTGGAAGACTTGGCACTCTCCCAAAATTCTATTTCCTAGGACCAGGCTGGCTGGAGTATCGTTGTGTTGATCAGCTTCTGAAACGTCTGTTAGTTTCTTGCGTGGTTAGAACCCCATGCGAGTCGTTTAATGTAACCAAGTCCTAAATAGGTGTTCTGGTATCGTTGAAAAGCAAAACTTCAAAAAGGCTAAGCGACGGGGCTGTAAGTATGTCAAGTACTCAATTGAATCAAACAAAACTTGGCACTACTACTTGGTACTGTACTACACACTACTAATACGTACTACACCACGCTACGTAGGTAGATACTGTGTTGCTACGTAATAGTGTCTAGCATCGCCATTTGACCCCTCTCGTTCTAATTTATCCTATGAATGAGCAAGTGAATGAAAATTGTAAATATGGTGTGAGTGAGAACATTTATCACAATTACTTATTGCCTAATAAGGCAGATTGTAATTTTAGCCCAAAAAAAAAAAAAAATCCGTATTAAGTTTACCGATAATACTCACTTTCGTGATTAACGCCGCGTGGGAACCCGGCATTAAGGGTGAAACCATGGTAGATCCCGAGAGGGATAGAATTAATACAATAGGTAGGGAACACAAGAACTCGTGTGGATGTGGTGTTAGCCTGATCTGGCTAGTAGGGCTTAAAGCACCCTATCCTCCTACTTTGCCAATAAGTTAAGTCCTTCAGACCACCTTTTACATGATGCTTGGGGCACCACAAGTCCGTACCCTTTTCCAGCTCATTGTAAAGCTTATCTTTCTCCCTTAATGCGTTGCATATAAATTGAGGGCTGACGGTTCTAAACACTAACACCACACCACTTAATGCTATACACCTTTTCCTGTGAAAAATCTTGTGCTCACAATGTACCAGTTTTCCATATGGCCGGTGCTCGAGTCAACAAGTGAGATTATCTCTACCACCTGTCCTGGTCTTGTGGATAGGAAGATCGCTGAAGGATAAATCAGGAATTAAAGATTCCCCTATGTATTCTTGCTAATAGTTTGTTTCTATACCTTTTTCAGTATTTTCTATTGTATATTGTAATGGGAAAAAATAGAATTATGTTTTTTTTAATACCAATTTATTCATAAATTCATGTTATTATTTATATTTATGTACGTATTAATTATACTATGTATAATTATTATAATAATTAATTATGCATATGTATTTTTCTCGGTCAATTTTATCGGAGGTTTTAAACCATATCGTGCGGTTTGTTTTACGAGGTATTTATGGTCCAAAAGATACATTTACAATTGCACTGTGGGGTGTTCTTCATGATTTAGCTTCTTTAAAAAAAATTTTTTTATAGTAAAGTTAACAATCAAATTTGGCAAATAAATAAAAAGGTTAAAAGTTTCTTTTCTTTTTAATTTAAAATTCTAATCGTTAGTTTTATAATGTTAAGAATATTATAGTGCTAAGAACAAGTAGAAGGGGGTTGAGCAGAACTGTATACCTGCCTCGTGACTTCATAGACGTCACTGATGGCTCCTGTCATTTTTAAGTAAGCAACCCTCCTTACTCCCTACTTCCCAGAATCTTATCCTTTTCTTATACATATATGTCTCAGCTTTAGCCCTAGACCCCACTTGTGCCTACACATTCCACCCAGTATGTAGTAACGTAACTCTTAATATTTGTATATACCAGTGTTTTGCTTGTACTTCATAATAAAGCTTTTCTTTCTTTCCTTTTAAAAGACTCTCCTCTACAAATATTATTTAACTGTTCATTCCATATATTTGAGGGGGTCTTGAGGAATATTTGTAAATTGTTCAATGCGAAGGACAAGAAATAGGGATGAATAGTTATTAGTGTATTTCCAATTATTATACGATATGATATTATATGGTTCCGATATAGTGCAACTAACATTCGTGGGACGGGGCTTTTCGAACGATTGACCGATATTACGAAACGTCTAGAAAATGCTTTGGTTGTATATGACAGCGGAGGTGACTTGTAAGCTCTCTTCAAGATGCTGCTGGAAGAATTACTGAAAGCTCTGACACCACTACACTGCTGGAGTCAAGCAGAGGTCCGGTAGTGGTGGAATCACGGGCAAGAAAAGACGAATAGCACAGTAGCAACGAAAATTGGTACATTGTGAGCACAAGATTTTTCACAGGGAAAGGATGTTTATCATTAAGTGGTGTGGTGATAGTGTTTAGAACCATCAGCCCACTAATTTATGTGCAAGCCATAAGGGAGCAAGATAAGCTTTACAATGAGCTGGAACAAGGTTCGGACTTGTGGTGCCCCAAGCATCATGTAAAAGGTGATCTGAAGGACCTATATTGGCAAAGTAGGAGGATAGGGTCCTTTAAGCCCTACTAGCCAGATCAGGCTAACACCACATCCACACGAGTTCTTGTGTTCCCTACCTATTGTATTAATTCTATCCCTCTCGGGATCCGCGTTTCATCCTTAATGTCGGGTTCCCACGGGGCGTTAATCACGAAAGGGAGTATGATCGGTAAACTTAATACGGATTTTTTTTTTTTTAGTGTGATAAAATTACAATCTGACTTATTGGGCAATAAGTAATTGTGATAAATGATTTCATTCATACCATATTTACAATTTTCATTCACTCGCTAATTCATACAGTGTTTACAAACAGCCCAGAGACCTCCCAAGTCCACATGGTTGTTTTTCACCTCCCTTGCATGCGGAAGTCATGGGAAGTCCACCACGCTCCTCCTTCAACTGCGTCACCGGAATACGGAATTAAGAAAATTAATTACATTAAAATTATATTTTCTTTACAATGTATGTGACATGCCAAATCGTGTGAACTGTTCAATTTTATTGTGCCCCCCCCCCCCCCCGTGGGAACCTGGCTTTACCTTCCAACACCTCTTTGGCGTCATTCGATCTTTGTATTCTTCTTTACTGTTCCGAGTGTCTTGTTTTTGTTTTTTTAAATAAATACGATTACTAACATTGAACTGTTTAGTCGATTAATCCAAACCTGCAGCCCTAGAGTAATATACACTATAATTTATTTATTGGGTTGGCAAGAAAGTGATTTCGGTTTGCAGCAGTAGATAGGGTTATGGTTGTTTCGTTATTCTTTTGTCAATGCTAGAATTTTCCGCTTTTGAGATTTGGTAGTCGATACCTTTGGGTTGCTATAGAAAGAAATTCCGTGTAATTCTCTTTACAACTGTCAGTTTACGGTCATTTTTAACATGGAGTGCAAAAAATAAGCATTTTCGACACATTTTACTTTTTTATTATCATAAAGGCATAAAAGCGGCTAAGGCTCACAAACAAAGTTTATGGTGTTGATTGTTCAACAGAACGCACGTGTCAGAATTGGTTTAAATAATTTCGTTCTCGAGATTTTTCACTGAAAGATGACCAATGTTCTGGCCGACCTTCTGAAGTTGATGGCAAAATGAAAGCCGTAATTGAATCGAATCGTCATATAACTGTGCGAGAGATTGCAAAACCGTTAAATGTATCACACACAACAATTGAAAATCATATAAGACATCTTGTACTTGTTAAGAAGCTTGATAGTTGGGTTCTGTCACGACAAAGCGAGGCCTCGCACATCTTTAGCAACACGTACGAAACTATTGAAGCTTGGTTGGGAAGTGATGTCATATCCCACATACAGCCCCGACCTTGCACCATCGGATTATCATTTATTTCGAAATAGACAAAATTTCGGTAATAACGTTGACCTCAAATCGCACTTGGTTGAGTTTTTTTTGCTGATAAGGAAGAGAAGTTCTATGAGCGCGCAGGATCATGAAGTTAGCATAAAGATGGCAAAATGTCATCGAACAGAATGGAAGATATTTGACTGATTAAAGTTTATCTTACGTATAGAAAAAATTAAGTTTTATTTCACACTAAACCAAAATTACTTTCTTGCCAAACTGTTATTTAATTTTGTGACAATCTATTTTCCCCTCTTCTCTTATTTTATTTTGATTTATTGTGTATTATAATTTTTTTACTTATTTTGTTATTTGAACATATTCATGGATAATATTATTTTCGTTTATTAACCTTTGTGCTGTATTATATCTATTCCATATTGGGCAGATCCTTTGACATCCGATATACTGCTAACTTAATTCTTTCCATATTCCTACATCCCTCCACCCGACAGGGTCTGGCGCTCGGAGGAGTATCATCCAGAACACTGATCCTGAAGGACTTTGTCATCCCGAGTTAACAACTGAGGCTAATCCTTTATAATTAACAGTTATATTCGTTATTTTTATTATATTTGTTCTAAATATGCTATTTATGCACACTCGCCTTTGGGATCCGGACGGTTTTCGCCTACCCTTAGATACCGAGTGTGAATTCGTGGTCATTCCAAGACCACATAAACTACCTATAAACCTACCCTGTACCTCTTCTCCTGAACATAGTGCTTTGTCGGGGCACACACACCTTCTAAAGATCTTATGGAGTCAGATTAAAGCGAATTAGGCTGCCCTGCCGACTAGGCCGGCGTCCAGGGTGAAAGACCATAGGTCTACCCGCTCTATCTCTTTCTGGGCGCTCGCTGGACGGGGGCTAAGAGGTTGTAGCGACCCTAGCCCGCGGCGGACGTCTCCGCCCCACTTTAAGGATACTCAGGTATGAACTGAGCCCGACACACACATACATAAATAGTCGAGGGAGATCGAAAAAAACTTCATGTAGTCGTGATTTTAGCTGTATGTATTCCCTTGTGAACTTGTTTGCCTATTAAGTACGTTTTTTTTTCTAAAATCACTAATTTGCGAGATATTTAAGAAAACCCGCAAAAAATCGCCTTTAAACCCACCTCGGTTTTTTTTTGTATGTTGTATTGGACACTCCCTATAACAATCGTACAAAAAATCACAAATACATCATTTTTTTTTTTTCTACTCTTAATTTAGTTCTGGTACCTGTTCCAAAGTATAGCGAATATATTCTGGCTTTGCAACACTGATTTAATTTTTTTTCTAACCTATTAATTGAAAAAATTACGCACGTGCCTTATAGACTAGTCTTAACCTTTCTGTCGCGTGACCTGATCCAATTTATTTTTAACGATTGCTATTAAGTAAGTTTAAAGATCATCTCGCGAGCCATGAGTTTGTTGAACCACGCACCGCACTAGTGCTACTAGACCCCTCTCCATTTAAGAAATTTAAATATAATTGTTATTCGAGGTGTTGTTAATGTAAAAAAAAAAACCGGTATGTATAAAATATTAAAAACAGTAGTAATTTCAAGGGCAAAGCTAACATAAAGCCATCGTCATGAGTTAACTCGTCTCTTTTATCAGCAGAAATTACATCCTGATAGTTGACTGTATGCAACCAATTACAATAATAAGAAAAACCCTAAACCCCGTTATGTTTACCTCTTGTGGTAAATGATATCTTGACATAACCTAATTATTATTTCACACGGTGACAGCATATCAACCCGTCAACTCCTCATTTTACCCTATTCAGTATGTGTAGCGTATAAACTAACAAATGGATACAACTTTAAGTAACAACTTTATTATGATTATATTAATTGTGATATATGATCTCATTCTTACCATATTTACAATTTCATTCACTCGCTCATTCATACAGTGTTTACAAACAGCCTAGATACCATAGAGTCCACATGGTTGTCACCACCCTCGCATGCGAAAGAGGAAGCAGAGTCTTCGGAAGTCACCCACGCTCCTCGGTCAGCCGCGTCATCGGATACGAGCCAGTGGAGGACCAAGAGCACGAGAGCCACAGACGCGCAGCTTATGATTGGAGAAACTGACCATTGTCAGGACTCCCACTGGCACGTACTTATAGCAGGTCACGAGGCCACTGCCGTTTCAGTCTCCAAGGAGGATTATAGGGATGAGTGGTGCAGTGCAATGACTGTGCTAGAGGATTAGGGTGGTTGGATAAGTTACTATGGAATTTCATGAACTTGGAAGGGATGAGTTCAAGAATGTAAGGTATATTAAGATCGTTATAAAGAGTTATAGCTCTATTCCGTATATCCAGATTGCCTTAAGTATAACTTAGTAGATTAGTAATTTATTTTCTATTGAGAGATTGGATGTCTTTCGAAGTAGTCTGTACAGTATTCCAAAGCGTCTGTTTAGTTCTTGTCTTTTTAGTCTCGTGTGTGGGTTCCATGTCAGTCTCTTGTCGAGTTGAAATATCTAGAATATTTTCTTCTTTTCATATTTGGATACTTTTGTGCAATCCAATAATTGTTTGTGAAAACCTTGGGTTTGCCAAATGTTATCCTTAAGAACCTATTTTTTATCGATAAGTTAATATGGGATTTATTAACAAATTGTTAACGAGTATTTAAATGTGGTTATTAAGCTGTTGATATATTAAGCTTTTGACATAATTGACAAAAGGATATATATATACATAGCTAATTTTCCGGTTGTGCATATTTGGTTTATATGTATGGTGTGAAGATAGCCTGTGGGCTCGATTAGCAATATGGTGCCAGTCAAATTCTTTATCCCTAAATACTGTTTTATGTTCTCGTTCGTTAACATCGTTTTGTTATTTCCACTAAAAGAAATACTTGTATCTAAGATAGGTGGAAGAGTTCTGTAGCCTAATCCACTGCTATTTTTTGCTAGTAACTTCCGCATGACGATGCCATAATTAATTAAACAGCTCAAATTTCCTTAAATTTAACAACTCATTCAATTCAAATGATAGGTTCATTCCTATTCCAGTCGATCACGCCCTTCAGACATTTGTCCTTTCCCCGTCAGTCGTTTGTCGAGATGGAAGCCTAAGTACCGTACTGCCTCGGATACAGGAAGAGGATGGTACCAAGAAATAAAACACTTCCTGTCTCTCCGTATATATATTTATTTTCTACCCTAATGTTTTCGAAGGACTGGCCCTAATAATTAATTATTAATTAAAACACAATTGTTTTGACAATATATAACAAAAATGTCTACTTTTATGTTTAAATTCTCCAGCCTAAAGTTGAATCCTTCCTCTACATATAGACTGTGCCGAGAACAGACTGCCGGCAGGTGAAGGTCAGCTCTCGTAACTGTGAAAGTGTTCCGACTGGATTCCTGGCTGGCTGCACTGGTTTTATTCTAATTATCTATCGTGTCACTCTGGTGTCCCATTTCGGTCTGTTATAATATCCTCGAATTGTCGTTTCCATGGGGTAACGCTACTTCCGCGTATTTGGGAACAACACGTCTAAGCTGTGAGAAAGTGGAAAGATAATTAACCATCCAGTTTGAACCTTGGCCAACAATTACCATTCATGATACAAAGATACACAGCTGTCAATTATAAGTGCGTGAGAGTTTGATAGTTGAATGCGCGAATGAATTCATGAAAAGTTATAAAACCCTACGCACCAACCCAGACACAAGTCCAAGGGATTGTGGACTACAGTTCATTTGCCTCCCTATATTTAGACAATCTCCCGCAGATCAAATCCTCGGTCAAAATTTCTCCACCACTCTGGAATGATCTCAGTTCTAATATACGTCATAATAAACCCTCCTATTCCATAACAACCTTGGGCTGTTACCTCTCAACCTTTATTTTGTTTTATCAACTTGATTCGCTACTAAAGAATGTCCCAGAATTAACGCAAGATTTGAATTTGCCGCCATTTGTTTAATAAAGTGCTGGCAACCCTAAAAAATACAATTTGACAGCTGTCAGTTTAGGGTTAGTAAAAATGGAGCATTACACGATAGAACAACGTGTCTTTATTGTTGAACATTATCTCAAAAATAATGAAAGTTTGGCGGCCGAAGTTCGAAAATTTCACACAAAATATGGTCGGAATAGTGTTTTGACTTCATCAACTGTGAAGAGATTATTTGAAAAATTTAGGGAGACTGGATCAGTTGGAGGCACTAAACACACTGGTCGTCCAAAAACAAGCCGTTCAAATGTCAATATCGAAGCAGTGCGTGAGAGTGTTGTTGAAAATCCATAACCCAGTTCTTTGTGCCGAAATTGGATGATATTGATGTGGCCAATATGTGGTTTCAACAAGATGATGCTACACGCCATACAGCCCATGAAACAATTCAAATACTGCATGAGACATTTCCAGGTCGTGTACTCTCTCGTTTCGGTGATCTGAATTGGCCCCCTAGATCGTGTGATTTAACACCTTTAGATTTCTTTTTATGGGGTTATTTGAATTCAAAGGTGTATGTCAACAAGCCCACATTCACCCGTGCATTAAAAGAGGAAATTCAACCACATTTATGCCAAATGGTCATGGAAAATTTTGACAAAAGAGTGCGTATGTGCCAGGAAAGTCGTGGAGGCCATTTGCCCGACGTGTTATTCCATAAATAACCCTATCCTATTTACTTTATAATTCAATAAAAAAATAACAACAAAAATACTAAAAACTGTGTTTTCTATTTTAATCAAATCTTGCGTTAATTCTGGGACACCCTTTATGTTCAAGCATTTGCTTATTTTCCCTCACTAGGCACACCCGAGTCTAGACTAATCCTTTTGAGAGCTAGAAATGGTGTCCGGGTGGAGATGAATTTAAAACATCATATTAAATCTGAAATAACGTTGTGTTATTGTTATTAGTAGAATAAAAGAACGCGGAATTATTATTCTAGGTTTTAGGAGAAATTGTCTTGAGAGAATCTGAGGCTGTTAATTTGATGTAATTCTTAGTGGCGCGCGTGCCACGGTGTTGCTACTAGGATTACTGTAAAAAACAGTAAAGTTTAGTTTTCTACTTTTTAAGGTCATTGTTTTGTTTTTTTAAATCAATAATTTCCTTTTATCTTAAAACTGACCCAAAAAATAGACAATACATTGGGGGGTGACCCAGATCGCAAACGTACCGCAAAAAAAACTTATTACAGCGTCCTAAACGAAGTAATCTTTCCATGTAAGTACTATATAATACTTATATAATGAAATAAATAATTAACAGTACATGAGTGAATAAAATTGTTATTGTGATCATATATCTGGACAAGGAGGGAAACAATTTTAATTTAAAACTAAGGAGTAGATTTAAATATAGCGTCTTGTAATAAATTTGTTAGTGGGCCCAGACAGGCAGTAAAATTATTCACGTCCACTTATTTCTACAAGTCTAATAATGTACACTAATATAAGTTTTTCAAAAAGCAAACAATAGACAGTTAAATAATCTTTGAAGAAGAGAATCTTTTAAAAGAAAAGTTTTATTATGAAGTACAAGCAAAACACTGATATATACAAATATTAAGAGTTACGATACTACATAATGGGCGGAATGTCTAGGGACGAGTGGGGTCTGGGGCTAAAGCTGAGACATATATGTATAAGAAAAGGATAAGATTCTGGGAAGTAGGGAGTAAGGGAAGTAAGGAGGATTGCTTACTTAAAAATGACAGGAACCATCAGTGACTTCCATGAAGTCACGAGGCAGTTACAGTTCTGCTCAACCCCCTTCTACTTGTTCTTAGCATTATAAAACTGACGATCGGTCAAACATGGACAACTCGAGTTTCAGTAAATAACAGTAATTGTAAATAGCTATAATTTAGTGATTAAAAAAAACAATTGAAATCGGTTCGGATGATGCACATAAGAACTACACGATATCTCAAGTCATATCGTTTTATTATCTTCAATTGTATTTTATCTTATTGTTATTATATCTTAAATATTCTGTAGGGAAATCGATCTTGACAAGTGCCCCAAAGAAAAATTACTTTTTCAGTTTACAATTGTGGAAGAATGTAATTATCAATTTAAAGACAATATGAGGGTTTGAGAAATATAGTGGGGGTAAGTCAGCGCAAAATTGAAAAAGTGAATGGAAAACATACTCTGTTCAGATTTATAGTAAATTAAATCATAACTCGTTTTAATTCCGCTAAATTGGATGTTTTTTTTGTTTGTTTTTTTACAATTTTACCATTTGGAGGGTACATGAATATCATGGATCTGTTTAGTAAAATAGTGATGTAAGTCAAGTTGCACCTCAACACTCTTCAAAAACAGTGAAACAGTCAGATCTAGTGGTAATGGGAAAAAAATACAAGGAATTTGAGTTTTTTTTTAGACACAAACGTGAAAGCGTCTTTTTCTTAACTCCTCAAATCATACATAGACCTCAATATGCCAGAGTAGGTGATTTTAACGCCGCTATAACACACATATGTCTACAGATAGACAGACTAAATACGAACTGTTGAAAAGTAGGGCCTCTGCCTTCGTTATGGGTAAAATAAAAAAAAAACAAAGAAATAAACACTAATACTTTCTCTCCACCTCTTTCTAATTCAGTCTGCCCGTCCTTCGTTTTCATTGCGGCGGTACAGCAGCTGTAGAAAGTTTCTTCAGTTTAGAGAGAGCGTTCTAGGAGTTCGGAACCAACTACGGTAGTTATTAGTTCTCGAGTGGGTCCTGAGATCGCCTGTGTGGAGCTGAACAGCATATACATATATAATACTATAGTATGTATCATTTATCTATCCTTACATAATTGTATTATATAAACAGGTATTTTTTATTATAACGGCTACTAAATCGTAGGCAAGCTTTCACTTCCTGCCTCATACAGGCGAATTTGAACGGCCTTCTGTATTTTAAGGCGTAGGCTTTTAAAAGATCACTTTTCAGGCGCGTGTTATTGATTTTTTTTTTTTCTATTTCATTACTGGATTCTAACAATATTTTAACATGTTAACAAGTGAAGCTTGATTTCATCATTTATGGTTCGTGAGCTGAGAGTTTTGTTTGTGAGTCTTGGATTGTCTTTTTGGGCTTTAGTTTAAGTATAAATATGTTAAATGTTCATCAAATGTATTCATTAATACATTAGATTATATGAATTTTTTTTATGTAAACTAGGATTAGGTACCCTATTATTGATAATGTAAAATTACTTTATTGGTATTAATAGTTATGATCTTTAAATTAAAAGAATTAGACTGTAATATATCATTACAGAGGAGCAGGTCCTTTGATCCATACCCCACGTTAAATTTTACCTTAATTTGCCTGACCATAGTCTAGGTTTGGACAGTTAAGTGTGACATGGCTTAATAATATCTTATTTCTTTTCTGAGATCATCTCATACGATAAATGTTTAAAGAAACCTTTGTACGTTGGTACATCTGCTGAAGGCATAACTTTTTTCTTTCTCTCGTCAAACTACTAAAGCCGTTATCCCAACAAATAATTTTTCATATTTTAGAAGTATTGAACCAAAATTACCTTCATTTAGAGAGAATAATAAAAAGTGCGCGTAAACGGAGGAAATTTGGAAAGAGGTTACACCCTTTCACACGTTTAATAATAAAATTTTTCTTTTTATTTTGTTTTAATTACATAGTAATAAAGAAGAAGTCGCAAATTTATATAAATATAATAATGAAAACAGTCTTATCAAAACACAAGAAGGAAATTAGTGAAGACTATGATAGATATATTGGTTATTAAATCATTTCTATTGCATCAAGGTTTTTCGTTTTTGAATTCCATGACGTAGGTTTTGGATAAGGTTGTTGAGTACGTTAAATAATGGGTTATTTATATTCTCATTTTTTTTCTTCATAGCCCCTTTAAATTCAAAGATAATTATTTACAATTATAGATCCTCAGGCGAATCTATTTACATATTATTTTTGTATTTCCTGTAGCGTTGCTACATTATATACAGGTTTTGTTATTTGTTTTTTTTTTATATTTTTTTTTTTTATTTATTTATTTTATTTTTTTCCTAAGCTCTCAAACTTATAAAAATAGGAATGTGGGAAAAATAAGGAAAATTATTTTTGGCTGGAAAGTGCCTTTCACTAAGGGGAGACCCCTATTTGAAGGATGTATGAGAAGGATATGGGGTGTGGAATGCCTAGAAAGGAGGATGGAGTCAGGAAGGTAGTGAGAGTCTACCAAGGATGTTATTTTATAAAAATTATATAATGGAATAAACACGTATAATGATACACATTATACGTGACTGTACAGAAATTTTTGATTAAACTTTAAACTAACTTACATACTAATTCTTAACCTAATTTTCCCCTGACAATCTGTTGCCATCGATGTGGGAAGGGTGATGGGGTCATAGTGTTAAACACTGGGTTGGTTTGGTGCTGTAACAAGGCAAAAAAACTCGATGTGTCTCCGGCGGATGAACTCACCCACCGACTTAATATTCTCAATATTGTCGTCAAAGTTTATTTGTTATCGGTTTATATAATCTTCCGGTGTTTCGATCAGCAAAATCTTTTATAATTTATCGTTGGTGTACGGTGAAGACTTTCATATTGATTAGCCATCGATTTTGGAAGCTAAGGAGTTGTAGAAGAGGCGAAGATTGAAGCAGGTTAGGTCGTAATATGGCTTTGTAGATTGATATTTTAACGCGTAGTGGAAGAGTAAATTAGAAAATAGGAGTTTAACCTTCCACGTTAAATAGATCTACGTTTGATGTTTTATTGTGGGTTTGGCGTACAGGTATATATCTGTACCTCGGAGGGATACAACACGAGCTCCTTTGGATTCGTCCCACATAATACAATGGACTGACGAATCAGAAGAATCAAAAAGGGTGTAATTCAACGTCCAAAGTTTTCTCTTGTAAAAGCTTATGCAATTTGTTATAAGGGGTGACGGCAAACATTTTTGAAGATCACCCGTTAATACCTTAAGTGTTGTATCCCTCCGAGGTATAGATATATTAATCCAGGTGAGATAGAGCCTGTCTTCCTGTAGGTTATCTACTAAGCCCCCAAATATCCTTCATTTTCAATTTGTATGTCTTGTCCTTCCCGTTCCTCTCCTCCCTTCCTTCCTCGCTCTGTAGATTGAAACCGGACATGTTTATTTCATCAACTGAAGCTGACATCACAACGGATAATGCAATCATATTTATAGTGCGTGTCATAATAAAATAACGATCTAAATATTGTGTTCCGCTCTCTTATTTATGCTGTATTTTCACTACTAATATTCTCACACACAATGTGGATGTATTTAAAAAGCCCCTCGAAATCGCCTGTAACCTCCCCAGTAATGGAGAAGTACGCAGGGATTGCGGAGTTCCTCCACGCTGCCCCTTCAGCTACTAATGCTAGATAGTAGTACCGACTGATAGCGAGAGCCGCAGACGCTCCGTACATGAAGGGGGATTACCTGCTTTTGTCAGGACTCTCAATAGCGGGTTATTTATAGGAGATCTCGGGATACCTGGAGCTAGGTAACGATTTTGCAGTAGGATCAGAATGTGTAAATAACTTTCTATGTAATTTCAAAAATGTAGAAGCGGGTCGTATTGTTTACATAGAATTGACCCCATTGAGTTCAAGCTCGGATGATGTAAATCTGTAGTTTTCTGTTAGGTTGGATGCAGTTGTCCTAAAGATTGAGCTGTTTTGTTTCGAATGGTGTTTTTGGGTTCCAAGTTAGTCTTTTGTCGAGGTGGAATCCAAGGTTTCTCTTACCTAGTCCTATAATCTCCACTCTTCTGCCATTCTTTTACTTTGCGTGGCATTCGTCTTGTATCTTATAGTCTTCCAGCCTTGCCACGTGGTCCCTGTACATTATCCTTGGCCGTACTCTTAGTATCTTACCCCCTGTCCTCGCTTCTAAGTACCCTTTTGCTTTTCGCCCTTGAGTCATCCGGTCTACCTGACTCATTCAGTTCAGATCTGAGAGGGCAATACTCATGTATCATTCTCGAATGATATAATCTAGGATACGGTATTTTCTTGTCTTTCTCACAATCCCTATGATATGAATCTGATCCCGACTACAGTTGTTCGACTGACATGTGTTGATCAGTCGAGAATAGTTGAGTCCTCTGTACAGTGCGTACATTATTTTCCACACTCACTCTTACCTCCCTCCACGTTCAATATTCCTTTTTAAGTTTTTAAACTTACGATATCAAGGAGCGGAATTTCGAAAAAAAAAAAATATATATGTAAGTTTTGAATACAGAAACTTAAAGGAGGTGGAGGTTCTCTGGTTATAAATCGAACACTTGCAGATGTAGTTTAGAACTGTAATATTAAACATATGTACGCATTAGCTAGCGCTACAAATATTACAATAAACAAATAAAACTTAAAACTAACCTGAATCAATACAATAGTCGATAATAAGTGTTGACCATTGTCTTAACAAGAGTACCCATATTCAGGAGGTTACAACTCGGAGCATCATTCGATCCTAGCGCGTTCTGTAGGGACCTAACATATGTGCAGAAGTTTGGCGGTAACGTTCAAACTTCACATATATATAACCCAGTTGCAAAATTATAAAACTTTTTTTTTTTATGGAAATGCAGTGCGCGATGTGTTTCTAAAACGGTTCTTTTATCTGTTTGCTAATCTTATCGACTTGTTATTTGTTTTGAGCGCGGTGTAGCCTTTAATTTTTCTTAAATAAGTGATAGTAACTATTTTTTTTCCCTATTACGATGTCTTATTTACTACAATTCTTTAATAAGGAAATTTAAATTTATTTTAGAACGATTTGAAGTGTTAGATAATTTGGAACATCCGGTAGTGACCAGTATACTTGTGTAAGTTGAGGAAAGACTAAAATTAATTTGAAGGAATGAAGAAAAAATACGAAAGGATAAGCATACCATTTGGGTAGCTTATAAAAAGGATATTTATGCGCAGAAAGTTTCCATTACCTCGAGTTGTAAGAATATTTAAGTTTGTTTCTTATTCGCCGAAAGTCAATTATGTTATTTACTGGCCATTCAGTATGTATGTTTTTGTTTTTTTTAAATATTCCAGTTTGGATTAAAAAAAAACACTAACTCCTTTTCTCTTTTAAATTTTTATTTTTTCTGGTTTATAATTTAAGCCTCAACTTTCCTTTTATTACGAAACTACTTCTTTTTTTTTAAGGGGGGGGGGGGTTAAATCTTGTCGAGTAGCGGGTCGTTCTCTTGCATCTGTTATTTCGCAAGTTTCTTTTTCAAGATAATGGATTTTCTCTTATTTTTTTTTTTGAAACTGTGGATTTTTATGGAGAAAAGCTTTTTTTTTTCCACTACCTTTTAAAGAAATAAACTCCAGGATTACCTAAGGAATACTTAAAATTAATGTATGCATATATCAATTTGGTAAATAATAAATTAAAATAATAACCCTGTCTAGTACTTAGATAAGGAAAAATACGTGCATAAAATGGTAATTTAAAATTCATTCAATTATTGATAAGAGATACTTTGGAAAATTTACATTGGTAACGATGAGTATTTACTTGTTTAAATTGCTAATTAATTTAAAAGTAATGAATTTTTTATACAGTTATAAATATGTCTCCGTCATGAGTATACGTCAAACAGCATATATATTTTTAACGCACACCACTGATGGGCCTTTAATTATATTTTTTGTATGGGTAATCAGAATTTCTCACATCATTTGCTCGTTGATTGAAACTCGAGCGAATACAGTGCGACGATACTTAATTTTTCGCCGAGGGCTGGTAATTGTTCTCCATGTATATGCATTCTCCATTAATGAGCTACTTCTTCAAGGGTGTCAAACGAAAGAAACTCCAATGAAGACATCCCAAGGAATAAATTTAAGGAATAACGACGATGGACGTTGTCAGAATTCGAGTGGCAGCGTATTGTACAGTACTTGTGAGTTTGTCTAGGACACTTTCTCGCCTCATAAATACACAACCGGAAGATCAGTTTTGTCTCATTTATCAATAGAAATTCTAAACTTAATAATACCCGCACTGAACTACTCATATAGATTTTTTTTAGTAAATGCCGTATTAACTTGCACAGCACTTAGTTTGGGGCATTGTCGAAAAAATCTGAGGTTTAAGTGCTGAAAACGATAAAAAAAAATACTACAGCGCCTAAAGAAATAATCTTAGACCTTAAAAGGAAACATGGGACGGTACGGGTAACTGAAAGCTTAGAGCATCACCGTACCTCATATGGCATTAAGTCGAAACTGCAATTTTGACGTTTTTTCGTTTTGTTTTTTTTTGCTGTATTGCTGACGTAGGATTAAATATTATAGAAGACCTTTCTTCTCGTGTCTTATCTATGTAGACAAATATTATTTGTTCAGTTAAGAAAATGTTGATGTCTAGGTGTTTCGCTTAAAAACTATTCTATACAGTCCACAACAAAATGTTAAATAGAGAAAGAAAAAGATTTTTTTATTTCATGTTATCCTACATGTGCTCAACAGGTAGAGTTGCCTCTAAAACTATAAACTAATCACACAACTCGAACAGAAAACTGAAGTATCTACTTATTTCTACGTAGGAAAGCAGAAAAAAAAAAAAAAAAAAAATACTTTATGTATTTTTTTCCTAGTTGAAACACTATGCGCAAAACTTTTAACTAAATGACTGTTGCTAAACTAAGAATTTTCAAAAATCTTTTGAGTCCATTTTATTAGCAGCTGCGATAACTTGGGGAAAAAACTTAAACTTTATTTGAATTAAATACATTTTAATAAGAAGCTTGATTTGATAGGCGCGCGTGCTTATTAATGACTTTGCTAAATGCCTGGTGAGTTGGCGAGTTCTGGCAGAATTCCGTGACATTACACGGAACGAGATATAGAATATTGTTGTCACTGAGAAGGTGTCATTAATTAATTATTATCCTCAGGTGTAGTAAATATATTCGTAATTAAATTGCAGTAGTAGAACGAACTATGGTCAAATGTTTGTTAAATTAAATGAAATTTCTGATTAATATTATTTGTTGTGATTTCTGATATCTTCGTACCTTCCATTATAGTGTAATAGTTAGTTGATTATCATTTTGAGCGTATGTGGCTCCCGCGCTTTTCGTCTGCCTCCACTGGCTCTTATCCGGTGACGCGGCTGACGGAGGAGCGTGGGGGACTTCCCAAGACTTCGCTTCCTCTTTCGCACCTGAGGGAGGTGACAACCATGTGGATTTGGGAGGTCTCTGGGCTGCTTGTAAATACTCTATGAATGAGCGAGTGCATACAAATTGTACGAATGAAAACATTTATCAAAATTACTTATTGCCTAATAAGGCAGCTTGTAATTTTGTCACAATAAACAAGTTTCAATATATATATATATATATATACATATATACAGAGGGGTCCAAAAAAACGTATCCACTGGTTAACAGTCCATAACTTGCAAACTAATTGACGGAGTTGTCTCATTTTTGGTGAAAGTGTAGCTTTAAGTCCAACTTATAGATATGACTGTAGGTGTTCGAAATGGTCACCATTAACCAGTTTCACGGGCACACTGTCTCACAGACTTCTGTGGTTAGTGAGTGAATTGTTGTAACACAATATGGGAGTTAAATGGACTTGTTACTGTTACAGGTCGTCCAGATCGTTGTTTGTGTACATCTTTAACACAGCCTTCGGCTTCAAATTTGTCTCGAATGCGACGAATCGTTAAACGTGTCGGTGGCTCTGTTTGATACACATTTCGCCATTGCCGTTGAACCTCATTAATGTTTTCGTACTTAAAATACTACTTTAAAACAGACTTCCTTTCATCAAATGTAAGCCTTACGCCAGCCATGTTTACTCGAGTAACAAGGTACAACTAACAATAAAACACTAACTATCTGGCGACTGTCATCTGACAAAACAAAACAACGCAATACAACGCTTGTATGGCGATTGCCGGGACTACAAACTATTACACTACCAAAAATGAGACAACTCCGTCAATTAGTTTGCAAGTTATGGACTTTTAAACAGTGGATACATTTTTTGGACCCCTCTGTATATATATAATTATCATTTACTTCCAGAATTTGTAGTTATGAGAAGACATTAACAGCGAAAGTATTTAGCTGACCAGGAAGATTTTGTCAGTTTTTCCTTAGTAACTTCATTCCAGTGAATTTCAGGCAAAAAGGTTTTTTTATTACCAATTTTATAAGGAGCATTAAATAAGACTAGTTTCAAAATTTCTCGGCGTCTATTTGGAGCAATTGCAAATATTTGTTGTATGTATTGTATTGTATGATCATACAACAGCTCATCTACAAAATTGGTTATTGCGCATTTTGCACTAATATAAAGTTATTCAGGTGAACTTATCTAATATTTTTGGTGTTTCTTTGAAAATTTCGTAGATTTTCACGGCCCTGTATCTGAGCGCCTGTCCTGCCGAGTTTTATAACTTGTCAAAAAATATCAAACTTACACGAAAGGCAATACCGCTTTTAGAGCAGTTCCCATTCGTCTATATACTTATAATTAATTTAATTGCTATTATAGATTTTTTTTGTATTGAAACTTCTTTATTGTAATAAAATTACAATCGGCCTTATTGGGTAATAAGTAATTACAATATTTACAATTTTCATTCACTCGCTCATTCATAGAGTATTTACAAACAGCCCCGAGACCTCCCAAATCCACATGGTTGTCACCTCCCTCGCATGCGAAAGAGGATGCGGAGTCTTGGGAAGTCCCCCACGCTCCTCCGTCAGCGACGTCACCGGATACGAGCCAGCGGAGGCTGACGAAGAGCACGAGAGCCACATACGCTCAGGACATGATTGGAGAAACTGACCATTGCCAGGACTCCCACTGTCACGATTTAAAGCAGGTCACGAGACCACTGCCGTTTCAGTCTCCGAGGAGGATTATAAGGATGAGTGGTGCAATGTAATGACTGTGCTACGGGAATACGGGTGGTTGGATAGGTCACTATATAATTTCACATATTTGGAAGGGATGAGTTCAAGAATGTAGGGTATGTTAAGACCGTTATGAAGGGTTTTGTTGCTGACGTAATAAGGGCCATTTACTACCAGGATTAGAAGAATTGGAATTGAGTAGAGAGGGAGATGTCGAATGATGAATAGACAGTAGCAGGAAAGTGACGAGGGCGCCACCTTGGGGGACAACCAGTAACTCAGAAGTGGGGTAAAGGTTTAAGATACGGTGTACATATCTTTCAGAATATAATGAGCGAGCAGGGTATCAATCAGTCTAAGGGTTCGTCGGTAAAGTTGTAGGTCCACATTCCAACGAACGCTTGCTTATGTAACATGGAGGGATACTCCAGGAAAATGTGAACGGGTCATCATTGATGTACTTTTTGTTTGTTCATCCGGGCTGGAAACAAGATTCTTCCGTCATATTTAAGATTTGAGTTCTTCCTCCAAGAATATTTACGAAAAGTAATTTTTGACTCCAAATATTTTTTTACAAGATAACTTGGCAAGAAAGTGATTTTGGTTTGCACGAGCAGTTAGCGTTATGTCTGTTTCGTTACTCTTTTGTCAATGTTAGAATTTTTTTCTTTTGAGATTTGGTGGCCGATACCTTTGGGTTGCTATAGAAAGAAATTCCGTGTAATTTTGTTTACAACTGTCAGTTTACGGTCAGTTTTAACAAGGAGTACAAAAATAAGCATTTTCGACACATGTTACTTTTCTATTTTCATAAAGGCTAGAAAGCGGCCGAGGCTCACAAAGAGATATGTGAAGTTTATGGTGTCGATTGTTTAACAGAACGCATGTCTCAGAATGCGTTCTGGAGATTTTTCACTGAAAGATGACCAACGTTCTTGTCGACCTTGTGAAGTTGATGATAATCGAATCGAATCGTCATATAACTGTACGAGAGATTGGAAAACAGTTAAATGTATCACACACAACTATTGAAAATCATATAAGACGTCTTGGACTTGCTGAGAAGCTCAATATTTGTGTTCCGCCACGACAATGCGAGGCCTCACACATCTTTAGCAACACGTACGAAACTATTGGAGCATGGTTGGGAAGTGATATCGCAACCCCCATACAGCCCCGACCAGTGTACCATTGGATTAACATTTATTTCTAAGTTAACAAAACTTGTTGAATGGTAAAAATTTCAGCAATATAACGATGACCTCAAATCGAACTTGGTTGAGTTTTTTTGCAGTTAAGGACCAGCAGTGCCATGAGCGCGGGATCGTGAAGTTACCAAAAAGATGGCAAAAGGTCATCGAATAGAATGGAACCTATTTGAATGATTAAAGTTAATTTTTTGTCGCACTAAAAAACCGAAATTTCTCGCACCTCAATTAGGCGAGGCCCAAGGACACATTTGTCAGATCACGTCATACGGATGAGCTAACTTCCTCTAAGATAGTTAATGGGCCGTTGTCGTGTTGAATGGCGGACTTATAACTTATAACTGGTTATAAGTTAGTGATAACCATTATTTATCACACACCTCCCCCCCCCGCAGCACAGTCTGTGTGCCAAGAGCACGAGTGGTGTGTGGTGGCCACTCCAACACCCGCTATCGGCTTTCGTTCTGATCGTGATTCACTGGCTCTCTCACGTGATAGCGGTATCCTTATCACACCGCGTCGCTCATCGATTTAAACTGACCACCTCCCCGATATCGCTTTAGTCTCAGCATTGCCGTTCCACCTGTTCCACCGTCACCCGCCGTCGGTATGTAGTCGTTTTTGTATTTGTATTTTTGTATATTATTAACAAAGGGCACTAAATATAATTATATGGGCACACGGGGGGTATGATGGTATATGCGACCGTTGAAATCATTTTCAATGTTTCGACAACACTAATATATAGAGGACTATTGGAATGTTTAAAAAAAACGCGTGATTAACATCCTTGCAACCATGGTCCTATGGCGTCAATAGGGTTCAATGAAGTTTTATTTATCTTTGCAAAAATATATTTTATCCCGTCATCTGACGTACGAAAAACAGAAATTCATTTGTTTCTTTGACCCCAGGTCTCGTTGCTGGAAATAGTCTCTGTATGTATAATGGAAATGGTTCACTGTCCGTCAGCCAGAAACTATTCATGTTTCTCTTAAATATTTAAAAAAAATTTTATCTACGAATAATATATTAAATGTTATCAGTGCATCATTAACATAAATTGTGATGTAGGCTATGTTGCTTTGAAAATGGTCTCGCATATAAATAAATATTCTAGAGATAAGAATTAGTTGCTAAGTGTGGAAAAAAGAAAAGAAAAAAGTGTAGCCTTCCGCATTAGCGATGCTCAATGGACATCTCGAAAGCCCCCCCCCCAAAAAAAAATTTTCCTTATTACCAATTCCAATTCATTGCCTCCCCAATATTGTTAGACCAGCCAATAAATTCAATTGGAGTATTTTCTAAAGTTGTTTTTCATTTTAGCTTGAAGTTTTCCTCCAGTTTTAACTGTTAAGTGTTAGAATCTTGAGTTCGTAACTGTTTTTTTTGTTTTGTTTTACAAATACTAAGACAATAATTCAATCTAGTGTTTGATATGATGTCTTTATCTTTACGCATGCTAATGTAATAGCACTCGAATAATAATTGTTATTTCATAGATTTGATTGTGAATTTAGTTTTGTTGTTATTAAATAACCTTTATCATGTTGTTTAAAAAAATAAAATCCTTGTTGACGATTTAAAGAAATTAATCTGCACCTAGTTAAGTTATTTCTTGCTGTTCGACAAATTAATGTTGAAATAAACGTTATTGTTTCCTCTGACACACTGCTGGCGGTCTCGATATAATAAAATGTTTAAATAATTTTCTATGCCTCTCATATTTAAACTGATTCCAAAAAAAAAATTTTTTTTTTTTATCAAATATCAGTTAATTTATACTGGTTTTCTGCGCATGTCAAGGCCTCATTATTCCTGTCGTAGTTTGCCATGCCCACTCCTTGACCTTTTTCACAGTTAGTCCTTGTAAAATTACAATAATTATTATATTCTATGGAGTTTGTAAAGTTCATCTCAACTTCATCTACAAATTTCCATTTCCGAGATTTGTCTTTTATTGGTAAATGTTCCTCTGTGTCTTCGAGGGTATATATACACAAATATTTCTTAATAATTAGCACACTATATTCTTAGAATTAGTTTTGTTTATTTTCATTATAGATTGTCTTTAATGACTGTTTACGAGTCATAAATCGATATTTAATTCATTATACTATTCATTATCTGTATCACCCTTGCGTGCCCCATTAAAGGACATCACTTAATCAAGTCAAGATCACACACCTCCTCCTCCCCTGTATGTGACCGAGACACCCCGGGTCCAATGCTCAAGGTTAGGATGAGAAGAGTATTTAGTAGTCACTAAGCCTCTCGTGCCTTTTGGACCTAGGTATGCTAAGGGCTGCAGATAAAAAAAGGGACATTCATTTCAGACAGGTCTCGTGCTTGTGCGTGTTACACGGCGAAAAGGCGTGAAAATCAAAAAAAAAAAAACATCTCATTTTGAATGGAATATTCAACCTGGCGAATGTTTTGGTTGATGTATAATAACTCGAAGTATGAAGTAAAATAAATACATAGGAGAAATTCTGTTTCGTTTCTCTTAAGCAATCTTCTCGTGTCCTAAATCAGGGCTGTGCCCCCATCGTAAGGACACGTTAGTAAAGAAAGAAACTCACCGATCCATATCTAAAACATATAATAATGTTACGATCTATATTTTATTTATATGTTACGAATCTACAAAGTTATACTTTAACCAATCTGGACTTACGGAATAGAGCTATGGGGCACAGCAAAAAAGTCGAACATCAAGCGTATCCAATCCTTTCAATCAAAAGTCCTGAGAACAATAGTAAATGCCCCTTATTACGCCAGCAATAAAACCCTTCATAACGATCTTAATATACCCTACATTCTCGAACTCATCCCTTCCAAGTCCATGAAATTCCATAGTAGCCTATCCAACCAGCCTAATCCCCTAGCACAGTCATTACACTGCACCACTCATCCCTATAAACCTCCTCGGAGACTGAAACGGCATTGACCTCTTGATATATATAATTTTTATATACATTTTTTTTTTTGTAATATATAATTTATGTGTATTTCTATTACGACTTAATTCATTATCAAGAGCGACGATTGTCTTTATATTTGTAATTAAGGGGAATAAATCGATTTGTACTTGAATGTTATTTACGTAGCTGACGTGAAGCCGAGAACATTCAATTATTCATCTAAAGTCATCTTATTATATTTATGTTAGTATTGGAAATATTAATTAAATGTATTTTTCAATTTTTATTACGAATGTTAATGAAAATAGAAGCTTTAAAATTAGCTTTTATTAAAGACTAAATCATTTCATTATCGCCATGATGAGGTTAAGGCCGCCGATAAGGCAGACATGTACATATATTCATATATCAGTATCAACAACACTCCATTGCATAAAACATCACTTGATATCGTTCGTGAGTGAATAACTCAACATGAGCGATCACGTTTCCCTTTCTTATATAACATTATTCATTAATTATATTAATTACGATAACCCCCTTCTTAATATAGCAACAACAGTATATAATAAATTAATATATTTTTACATAAAATACTCCGTTTTATACGGTTGGTGCCGTTTGTTGACGGAAGGATATGAATTAAACGAGAACTCTTTTCTCTTTCCAAAATCAAGTTTAGTCAACCAAAAACGTTTTTGGCAGCTCTTGAGCTGCTAAAATGAAAATGCCTATTGATAGCATCGACTGTTCATACAGAGACGAACAAAATCTATTTATTAAACTCAACAATAAATAAACCCTGTACAAAAGTCAAAAATGGGCCGTTATTTTTATGTATTGTACCATAAATAAATTACATACATACATAAAAAAACACAATAATACTAATTAATTCTATTGCTACTTGCCCAGTTGATGCCATGAAAAAATGACGTGTTGTTACTCTTGTTCTGAAGCAAAACATGTTCACTCTACGGCTGGCTTTATTTAGCATACGTGTATTAGTTACTTCTTCCTTTTTATTTATTTATATATATATATTTGTTATATATAGATGCTTATATAACTGGCTTGGTTTTTGTTTAAGATGCTCTCGGCACATAATTGATAATTTTCTATTTTTCTACCAACTTGAAATTTCTATACATTCCTCACACTCAATTCTAGCGCGTTCTATCTTTGGAATGATCAGGAATAGGGTCATCATTAGTTCATTTTACTTGTTGAACTACTTTGTAATTAACCTCGCCTATAACCCAATTTTTTTTTTTGTTCTTAAACAGTTTTATTTTGGTAAAATTACAATCTGCCTCATTGGGCAATAAGTAATTGTGATAAATGTTTTCATTCATACCATATTTACAATCACAATATTTACAAACAGCCCAGAGGCCTCCCAAATCCACATGGTTGTCACCTCCCTCGCAAGCGAGAGAGGAAGCGGAGTCATGGGAAGTACCCCACGCTCCTCCGTCAGCCGTGTCACCGGATACGAGCCAGTGGAGGCTGACCAAGAGCGCGAGAGCCACAGACGCTCAGAACATGATTGGTAAAACTGGCCATTGCCAGGACTCCCACTGTCAAGTATTTATAGCAGGTCACGAGGCCTCTGCCGTTTTAGTTTCCGAGAAGGATTATAGGGATGAGTGGTGCAGTACAATGACTGTGCTTAGGGTGGTTGGAAAGGTTACTATGGTAATTCATGAACTTGGGAGGGATGAGTTCGAGAATGTAGGGTATATTAAGATCCTTATGAAGGTTTTTGCTGCTGACGTAATAAGTGGCATTTACTATTGTTCATAACCTAATTAAAAAAATTATGCTAATTATTATTTTACGTTCTGCAGGGACTGACCTCGTTGAACTGTGAAATAAAATAAAAAAAATAAACACTATTATTATAAAGTCATTTAAAACTGCACGCTCCGTTTTTTTTTCATCTTTTCATAATTAACGCCACATGAATTTACGTCAGTAGTCAATGGTATGCGCATATTTTTCTCTACTACTCTAGCGAAAAACTGTTCAAATCACAAGCCAAATACTACTGACATTATTTTTTTGTAATTTGAGTTTTTATACTTTTTATTTAAGACCTGGTTACCGTTACACCAAAACTTTTTTTGTTGAGAATTTTTTTCCTTTAGTGAGCACTCACTCCATGGAACTACTTTAATGAAAAAGCAACAGATCCGGTCTCTCTCCCCCCCCCCCTCTTCATTCCGTTCTATGTACCCGTTAATCGCTAAGGCTCAGGGTCAGTCCACGGAAGTCTTGATTTCCTCTGAATCATCATGGTACCTAGCTGGCCCCATTGTAAAGAGCCTGTCAAATGTAGGAGATGGAGAAATCAAGACCTCGCATCAGATTAACCGATACACATAATCGAAGAGTGTGGCTGTTATATTGGGTTGGCAAGAAAGTGATATCTGTTTGCAGCAGTAGATAGCGTTATGTTTGTTTCTTCTTATTCTTTTGTCAATGTTAGAATTTTTTTCTTTTGAGGTTTGCTAGTCGATACCTTTAGGTTGCTATAGAAAGACATTCCGTGTAATTTTGTTTACAACTCTCAGTTTTAGCATGGAGTGCAAAAAATTAGCATTTTCGACACATTTTACTTTATTATTTTCATAAAGGCAAGAAAACGGCTGAGGCTCACAAAGATATATTTGAAGTTTATAGTGTCGATTGTTTAACAGAACGCACGTGTCAGAATTGGTTTAAACAATTTCGTTCTCGAGATCTGAAAAATGACCAACGTTCTGTTCGACCTTCTGAAGTTGACGATGACAAAATGAAAGTTGACTATAATTGAATCGAATAACTGTGCGAGAGATTGCAAAACTGTTAAATGTATCACACACAACTATTGAAAACCATCAAGACGTCTTGGACTTGTTAAGAAGATCGATATTTGAGTTCCGCCACGACAATGCGAGGCCTCACACATCTTTAATTTTATAAAACTTCTTAAATGGTAAAAAGTTCAGTAATAACGATGACCTCAAATCGCACTTTGTTGAGTTTTTTTGCTGATAAGGACCAGCAGTTCTATGAGCGTGGGGGGGATCATGAAGTCAGCAGAAAGATGGCAAAAGGTCATCGAAGAGAATGGAAGATATTTGACTGATTAAAGTTCATTTTTTGTATAGAAAAAAACACTAAAAGTTTTATATTCACACTAAAAAACCAAAATTGCTTTCTTCCAAACATCTTTTGCCAGTTGCTTTAAGAAACGATGAACCGTTAGTGCCATCAATTAATTAACATAATAGTTTGTTGTATCCAAAACTAATGTACACCGTGATATACCAATAATAATACATATTTTGTTCCCTTCCCCCCTCTTTAATCAGAGCGTGTTAGCTCCGAGGTATTGGTAGAATATGGTATGTATACGAAAATGTAAATATTAGCGAATTTGCTCGTGTCGGTGGACTCCCCAATGAGTTTAAATATAGAAAAAACTGCGTTGATGACCAAAGGGTTTTACGCCGAAAAAACATACAAAAGCATCAGAAGCATAGCTGAGCAAAAAATATTCAAAAATTTTCATTTTTTTCCAGTAATGTATTATTTCTTCACATGTTGCTTTATCTGATTGGTTGCACACTCGGTTTATCACTTAGTCCATTTTTATAAGTGTTACGCTTATAATCTCGTTTTTCTTTTTGTAATCAGTTGTAGTTTCAACATTAAAAATCGTATTTATTAAACAAGGCTGGCTATATTAGCAATGTCATTGTGAAACAAGTTTGTTTACGTCCTAGGCTTTATCTTGACTTGGCCTTCCTTGAACTTTTGCAATAATCCCAATATGAAGAAATATCAGATAGAAGACTACTCTTGATTATTGCTACGTCGACTTTGTAAATATAGTTTTGAAACGTTGTCGTAATATCTTTAATATTTGATTAGATATATTTATAGTAAACTGCAAGCGAGCATGTTCGGTATTTTAGCGTTATAGCATTACAAGCCTGTTTTTTTTTTGTTTTTGTAACTAAAAGAGAGTTGTAGTTCGTTTTTAAAAAATATTGGCTCCAATATCTGCCAATTAAATATATATATGTAAGTCAATTGCTGATCCCTCAATGTGTCAATTAGCCGGCATTTGAGCGAATCGATCCAACTTAAAACTGACCAGTCGTCTGTACGGTGGATCAAGATAATGTCGATGCGGTTTTGTCATGCAATCGTATTTTTGCGTTTGTATTTTTTTTTCGAGAAGAAGATTCACACTCGCCTTTGGGATCCGAACGGTTTTCACCTACCCTTAGATACCGAGTGTGAATTCGTGGTCATTCCAAGACCTATAATACCTACCCTGTTCCTCTTCTTTTGTACATAGTGCACACCTTCTAAGATCTTATGGAATCAGATCAATACGAATAAAGCTGCCCGTCGACTAGGCCACCAGCAAAGGTCAAAGACCACAGGTTTATCTATTTCTTGACGCTCGTCGAACAGCGGCCGGGTCATAGAGACCCCCTAGCCCGCGGCGGGCGTCCCCCTTACCTTATGGACCCGACAAAAGCTAAAAGAAATTCTAATATATTTGAATAATATTAAGTTCTAGAGAAGCAGGGATATAAATGGGCGCGTTCACTCGTCAAACCGGTTTTAATAAGATTTATTAATTCTGTCAATATTTTAGCAATGAATTTATTTATTACTCTGTGCTAATAATAGCCACTTTGGAATTGGTTTATTAAACAGAACAAATTATTTTTGTTTGAAAATATCCAGTTGTCTTTTCACAATCCAGCGATTGATATTTCAGTGAACCTGTTAGGTCGTCGAGCTGTTTATGCCTAAATATTTTTAAATACACATTTCGAAATATATTTAGTTCAAATGTAACATGACAAAGTAAACAGAACTTTTAAAGATATAACAAAAATAAAATTTGAAAACCATTTTTTTTTTAAATGTCACCTGAGCCAATTTGAATTGGTAGTTTTCCGCTGACCAGGAAGACGTGTATTGATATTTTCATAGATAACAAAGTCTTCATTACTCATCAAAACTGTGCTAATCGAATGTGATGAAAAAAAAAACTTGGTATTTATGATCAAAGGGTTCTTCATTATGTATATAAATCATTTCCGTTATTTAAAATCTAAAAATTAAAAAAAAACAAAAGATAAGACCAATTTTTTCATATTTGGTAACCCCCCGCCTAATCGCCTCTTATTTTATATGTTAAAATTGTACCTGTAGACTGCATTTTAGAGTTGTTGAATACTTTTTTTTAAATTCAGACTTGTCAGTACATTTTTACGGTCGCTTAATATATTAACTGACGATAGTTAATTGTCTCAAGGCTTGATTGACAATGATTAAAACACCTAGACAACCTTGTAGTCTTGAAACTCTAATTGAAAGAATAATCCCACGAATTCGCAGTGGCTAGACGAGAAGACCTGCGAGATCCCGTTGTTATAATGAACTTAGGTTAACGCTTTGGTTCAAAAAATTGCTCGTATCTAATATACTCAGTATTTATGACCGCGTTAGTGTAATGATAATGTATGTTCAGATTGTTGCACATTTATTTATCAAAGTCAATGATTATTTTACTCCTTGGAAAAATTTTACCATATGTTTACTTACCCGTACCTTGCCACTTGTAAGTTGAAGAGTGAGTGCGTAATGTGGACCTACACGTCCGAAACTACGCAAAAACTGCCAAGTGCTCATCCTAGTCTTTCTGAAAGTTATAGTATGTGGCTAATGTTGAATTATTTGTTTGCATCTAGTTTTTTTTTTTCAAATAAAAAAAATGTATTCAATGACTATTTCCCAGTTTGGGGACAGTTATGCAAATTAAAATTATTATTGTTCATATAAAGTCTGTGCGGTCTCATACCCACTGCGACCTGTTTGCTTAAGAAGAAACCTGGTAGATAAGGCTCGCAGTGTTCGTTCTGTGAAATACACCGATCTCTGTGAGATTCTCCGTAGCGGTGTGTCTGTTAGCGATGAAAGTGGTATTTGTGCCGTTTATGGGACAGATAAGGCTGTTTGATTTGCAATATCGTTTTAAGTGCTTTTTAACTTTTAATTTTTTTTTTTCGGAGAAAAATATCAACAATTTTGACGGTTGATTTCCTTATTTACTATTGTCAAGATGTGATACACAAAAGGCTTTTTTTTGTTGTACGTTTGGCTGTTTTCTGCCGAAATGTCTTAAGACCAGTCATTATGTTCCGTAAGATACGGGCGCGTATTACGTTCAATGCTGCCTTCTATAAAGCAATTTATTCTCCACTTTAACATATATACCTACTATCTAGTTTATTGCTACATATTGATGCTTTTACTTGCAAAATAGGAAGGAATTATTATTCAAGTTGGATAATTTACTTCACACAGAAGTTAATGAGTATTCATAACCTTTGCATGTTACTTTGAATTAAAAAACAAAATCCTGATTGTAGTCACTAGTAGACTCACTTGTGTTTGGTCATGACGGATGTTGTGCTTGCGAGAAATGTTTATCAGTTTTTAGTGATTTTAAAGATCTATATATTGGGTCGTATTCATAATAATAAAGGATACCCTTCACGAGTATTAGGTAGAATTTTAAGGTAGGGCTGCCATGTCATGATCTCCAACCTTTTTACAGCTTGCCCTATCCTCTTCCCTGGTCGACCTCTGTTAAACTTAATCAAGGTACGGTCAGGTCAGGACAGATCACGATCCGCGATGGTGAGGTCAGGTCAAGTCACAGACGACGCCACTTCATTTCGATGAGCCACACTTGTTAATGAACAATGGGCTAATTTTAATTAGTATTGCGCTCATTTTGAATGATAAGATTAATGTTAGAATTTTATCTTTTTGAATTGTTCAGTTTGGCGAAATAGTTGAATCTACTTTAAAAAACATAAGAGTACAATGAATCGAATAGCCAGTAGTTTGCGATAATTCTACTTCTCGAACAATATTGTGCATTTTATTATTTGTATCGAGTATTAAAGTATTGGCTTACTTTGTTGAAGTTTTTGCAGCCTTCATCTGTGGTGCAGTTAGACGTGTGAGACGAATCCCAATATTTTTCTACTAGTAAAATTAGACAATTCACAGAAATTCCGAGATGTTTCTCGTTTTTGTTGATTTCACTGGACAACCGAACGTACCCCTACCTAGCTAGCGGTTTGGTCAAATGAAGCCAGGAGCGCTCCGGTTTTTGACCGTTACTGAGATCGACCTGACGGGACGTGACCGCTGTGCCAATGCCTTTACTGATGGTTATTATGGAAATGTACCTCTTTGGTTATTCATACAAACATAAACAAAAATTATTAGAGGAAGTGATAAATGTGTTTGGGACGTCTTAAAGGGAATCCTGTTTATAAAAGAGGTTTGTTGCTCACATAGTGTCATTGCACTGAGCTTACCCAGTAGCTACTGAACTCTTTGTACGAGGGTTAGGTAAGTTATCAAACTCGCGCCTTGTAATCGAGGCATCAGTGCCTTAAACGTCAGTCATACGTTCCGGGCAATTGAACTTCGACCCGTTAAACAGCTCCAAGCGAGTCATTTTCTCCATTTCATTTTGCGTTTGCAATGAGTGGAAATAATTTAAAAAGGAAAAAACAAAAACAACGATACAAAGGTTGAGGAAGCTACCTGAGGGTCGTATGTTGTAGATCTCGATATTCCAAAGATAAAAGCGATAATAATCAGGTGATACAGAAGCGCGTCGAGTGTCATCACAATCACCAGGTTTTTATTCTCATTAGTGACATTGAATATAAGTATGTACTGTTGAAGGGGTAGATGTTAATAAGCCAGACATTATAGATACAAGATAACGTTTTATTTTATATAATTTACAACAGGAACTTAGGCCCACATGGTGATAACACCAAAGAGGTAGGAAGAGTAATGGAGAGGACAACCTAAGGGGGAAAGATTGGGGCCAGGGAGGGGATAGACTAGAGGCCTGGCCACGCCCCTTCAGGATTAGATGATTGTTACTGATGGTTTTATCACAATTTCTGCTTTACCATTTGAAAGTTTTGTAAGATTACGGAATCGAGAGTATAAAAACTGCAGGCCTGATTAAATATCATTTTTAGATATATGCTTCAAACCAAATCTCTTACAAAATCTTACTTTACAATTATTATTAACGTTTAATTTTTTCTTTTAAAGAGGATGGATTAGAGATGAGTTGAATGACTGTAAACAGCCAGTAAACAAAACGTTTTTACTATTAATAAATAATTACATTATAAATATTTTATCTATATGATGGAGGCAAATCTTACTCAAATGGTTCTGCACTATTGAGAGACATAGCAAACTGTTCAATTTGATTAATGGAACAGTACAATCTAGCCCAGCGTGTTTAGATGAAAAAATGTGACTTCCTTCGGAAGGGAAGTAAAGCTGGTGGCCCCGTGTGATGTACGATGTCATCGAATGTTAAATAACCCTTTTTAGTAACCCCTTGTAAAGCCTGAATCGACAAAATTTCCAGGGTCACATCCTGGCATCGGTGTTAGTTAGTTAGTAAACCCATTGTAAAATAAGTATTATATAAAAATAGTATAATATAAATTTTATAAAACATATGTTGCTCTTTTTACTTCAATTTTCTGGCTCTTACATTAAAGATAAACTTAGAGGTAAATCACACTATATCCAACCGCTAAACATTTTATTTAATTTGTGTATAAAAATAAAAGCAATAAACAATATTTCACCGCTATACTCAAGAAACATATTCTATTAAGCACATAGCTGCCCAAAATTTCATGTATAAATATTCAAAAACAAGCTAGCTGTAAAGATAGGAACGTCACTAAAAACTTTAAACCGCTTTCCTGCAAAATGTCCTTTTTGTGACATGGTACCCTACCTCTGGCATCGGGATATATGTTTAAAATATCAATAGCTATCTAAAAACAATACAAAGAATTAAGCACCTGCATGCTTTAGGTGAATAAAAATCAAGTGTCATAACAAAAGAACTTGTCACAGGTGTGAAGGTTTTATTTTTCTTTGTGTTCAACAAGAACGATTCTGTTTGTAAAGGTAAAACTGCCATTTTTTTAAGTGTCAAGTCCCATTCATTGTCGATGGAGTTCCCTTATGCCCTCTCCATTACTCTAATTGATTTAAATAATTTATTGCTCAGCAAGTTTCTCCCCATTACTATATACAAATATTTTTATTCTGCCTTTGAATAGGCCTTAGGATTTCCTACTGAGACATTAGTAGCTCGAGGAATTATTTAAGGATGATAATTCCTTTGTTGTATAGAATTGTTTCAATTACAATAAATTGTATTTACTAATCGTATCTAGTTTTATAACCCCCATTTCTGTTTTTGTAAATAAATCTATTGTAAACAAAAATAGTATGTGTTAATTTTCTTTTTTATTAATGTATCTTTTTTTTGTTCAGGAGGTAAACCATGTCTGCCAAGGCGATCAGAGAAGCTACCGGAAAAGATATAATCAACAGAAATCTCAAATCGCTCGGTATACCGCATGCCAAATGTCGATTTGCCACTGTCACTGAAGACACCAACTGGGAAGATGTAATACAACAAAACCCATGGCTGAAGACTGAAGTAAGCCTTTTTTTTTTAAATTATAAAATTGTAAATAACCTGATTTTTAATATGAGTTGTGTATGATCTATTATAAATAAATGATTAATTACAATAAATAAATTATTTTCTAGTTTTACTGGTTATATTGCCATTTTCAGACCAAAAAATAAGACAGGAAAAAAGATTCTGCCTGCCATAGTGGGACGAATATCAACTTATTAGATAAAGATATTGCTACTAATATCTATATAGTAAAGTCTCCTGCTGTATATTATTTCTTAATTTTATCAATTAGATTATATTTCATCTCGATTTAAACATTTTTCTGATTTTTTTTTTTTTTTAATAATTTGTTATTTCATTTGCAGAAATTGGTCGTAAAACCAGATCAACTGATTAAGAGGAGAGGGAAGCTGGGACTGATAAAAGTGAATACAGATCTTGAAGGCGTGAAAAAATGGGTTTCAGAACGAATGGGAAAAGAACAAGAGGTGATTATTTAATAAATCTTTTATTCGTAATTGTAATCTAATGCAGTCAACAATATTTGGTTTATTAATGTTGCGTTTAATATTTAATAGTTTCACACAATCTTTACATTGTGGTTAGTGTATATATTTTGCATTAATTATAAATTTTCATTATTAACAAAAGGAAAAGAACGTGTGACATGGTTGGTATTCAAACTTGAGACCTCCTGCAATGTTACCATTTGTGCGATGAATCAGAGATCAAGAAGTCTCAAAGTCTGAAATCCTGACCCTCTCGCTGTCTGTTTTCTCTGGCTAATAATCGTAATAAAGCAGTTGCAGTTGCGTACATTTAGTAATTATTAATTTTATTTTAATCTTAGGTTGGAAGAGCCAAAGGCAAGTTGAGGAACTTTATCATTGAACCATTCATCCCTCACAAACAAGTACGTATACTTTCATAGTTTTATTAATTTAGTTATTCGAGCAATAATGCCATTATAATTTCTTTGTGTTTAGATTTCAATATTCCTGGGATATTTATATCGATAAATATTATTGTCAGAAATATAGTTTAAGCGATAGACCAATAAGTATTTATACAATGAAAAACATGGGGGGAAACGGGCAAAAATTCAAATTAACTGTTCTGGGTCATTCTGATAATATAAGTATATTTCAATAAATGGATCGTCAAAATCTATTGACTTTCCCCCAACTAATTTCTTTAAAGCTTTGTAGTTCCTATCTTTGTAGCTTGATGTCTTATAAATAATTGAACTGATGAATAAGCCGAAGTACTTACTTTGGCAGTAATAGTAAAAATGCATGGCGAAACAGGCTTTTCACACAAGAAAGTAATCTGTCGATACGTCTTTTATGCTTAATGTGGAACAAGCTCTTAAAAAAAATAATTAAGAAAATCCCTTACAATTTTTAACTAGTTACGCCTAAGTAATATTTTCTACATATAATATCATAAATTATGTACCACCAATACAGTAAAACTTCATTACAATGCTCTTCTACGAGTCAAAGAAAAACAGTGATATAGCCGGGAAAGCGTTGTAACGAGGGGGAAAAAAAGGCTACTAAAAAGTACAAAGATAGACAAATGTAGAATTAAAATATATTTATATAAACAGGGCATAAGTATTTTCTAACAGATTGATATATTAAGTTTCCTCTTCTACTACCGTATTGCGCTCAAAAAGTGTACGAATCATCTTTAATGCATCCACAACATCGATTATTGTCGGTTGTGTTATTTTGGATAAATCTGTTTTATCTTCTTCATTTTCCCTTTTGTTTGATGCTGTCTTATCCTCACCGGTTAGGGCTTCAAGGCTAAATTGTCATTGGTCACGTGGCCATTGTCGAAGTCATCAAATCCTCCTAACTCGGGCAATCTTTCTTCTGTTAGAAGTTCTTGCCAACTTCCATCATTCGTCTATGATCAAACCAAACGAATGAAAGAAATTTTAAGATGTTACAATCAAAAAGGTTTAAGGGAAAACTTACCTCTTCGGTTTCTTAATTTGCTGTAAAATTCCCAACTCCAGCTTTCTTGAAACAGTTTAATTAAAATTGTTTCTTTCTCTATGTCCATCCACGATTGTATTTTTTTTACAGCTGATTCCTCCATGGCCTGATACAAACTCACTCATTTTTTTTAATATTGTACGTAAAGTTTACGCACTCTTCTTCATCTTCTTGAATAGAGAACAATATTTTTGATTCAATGTTAAAGGATCAAACTCTTTTATATACAGAAAATGATTTACACAACATTTTATACGTTGTTAGCAGGACCGAGGAAGATAAAATACTAAAAGGAAAATGTGTTTCGTATATTAAACACTCAAGTTTAATTGAATTTGTGGAAACATTTTGTAAGGGAGAGGGAAAATTTTACATAACGTCATCTAATTCCTACTTTAAACCATGAAAATGTTAGAAAAAATGTGTTTAATCCTTCCATCGGAGTGTTACAAGGAATAAACTTTCACTGGAATGTTCCCAATTGGGACCAGGAGTAAAGAAAAAAAGCATTATATCGAAGTTTTACTGAATATTGAATTGTAAATGTTATTATGCTACGCTACCCTGCATGTTTTTGATGACTAAAAAAAAATTCTTTCATATGATGAATTTTGACTTTATTTTTCAAGAAATACAACTATTACAGATATATACAGATATACCATACAGTGAGGTGTGAGATTGGTAGAGATGGTACAGTTTAGGTTTTAAATAACACCAATGTTTGTTTCTCTTCGAAAGCTTTTGAATATTGGTGTTTTTTAAAACCTTAATTAAAGATACGACTGGTTTCTCTAGACAGTCGTTTGATTTAACTTCACAACAAAAAATAGAAGCGGGATCAAAAATCCAGAAAAGGAGTTGTTATGCAACTCAAATTGTTTAAGAATATATTTTATTACTCTATTCATAAACTTTTTTAAATTAATTAAAACAATTTATTAATTTTAAATTGTTTTTATTTAAGTATTTTTAAAATATTTTAAATTTGAATCTCATATTTTAAATTAGGAAAATATAGAGATAAATCTCACTTAGCTTAGTTTTCTTTTTCAAAACACTTAGTTTTAAAGTCATTTTATAATGTTTTTACAAAATGCACGGTGGTGTGGATTGATGAATAAAAGATTTGTAAAATGATCTTGATTAATAGAAATTTTTTTTCACAATATAATATCATTATTAGGAAGAAGAGGCCTACGTCTGTATATATTCGCATAGGTATGCTGACACAATTCTATTCCACCATGAAGGAGGTGTAGACATCGGCGATGTTGATGCTAAGGCCCTTAAACTTGACGTTCCCATCGGCGGAACCATAACTGCTGATGAAGTTCGAGCAAAGCTTCTTGTTAAACTTACATCAGCTAAAAAGAAGTATGACATTATTTCATTCTTCATGTATTATTTATTTCTTACCCAGGTTATCGGCCATTAAGTTCCCACAGTAAATGTATTCAATGTTTGGATATGTTGGATTAATAATTTGTAAATAGATTCGCCTGAGGATCTATAATTATCTGTAAATTTAAAGGGGCTATGAAAGGAAAAAACAAAACAAATAAAACAGGTTGGATTTGTCAATTATCAAAATATATATGGATGAATATTAATTTTTCATTTAAAGTATTTAAATTCTTTCCCAGATCATCGAGTGTAAAAATAGAAAACAATTTAACATGTTTCCTTTAAATAAAAGTATTCCTATTACAATAGACTTTCTCATAAGGTCACTTACTTGAAACATTAGTTGCTTTCAAGAATAAAAAGTAACTATTGATGTGTGCTAATATAAAGTTTAGCTGAAAGTTGATTGTTCTATTCTTGTCTTCTATTAAAAGAATGTTAAGGTGTAACTAGGAATATCTAAAAGTTTTTACTGAAATAGGTAATTTATTTTGAATGTCCATAAAAGAGCAAGGTTGTTTAATCTTTAATAAACTTAATAAAATCTGTGTGAGCTTATAGGTCTTTATATTATAGTTATGTAATGTGTCTATAACAGACAGCTAAACTTTCTCTTTAACTTTATTCGCAGTTTTAAAGGCTCCATTATGTATTTCCAAATAAAAAGAAAATCATTAAGTTACAATAAAAGAATTGCCGATGCTAGAAGACGAAAATATTAATTAATTAATGTACCATTAAACGGCACTTAATCCTGGACGCTTAATAGAGCATAGATTTCTTAGTAGATCGGTCAGGATATCAAGGATAGGCTATATCAGAAGAACTATTAGGGAATTGATCGATTAAAAAGAAATTTTTTTTGAAATCGTAATCATGTGGAACCAGTAAACTGAGTTAAATGGAGGAAGATCCCAGCCGAAGAATTCGGTCGACGAAACCATCATATTTTAGAACAGTTAAACCACTTCAAGTCATTGATGTCCAAGCCTTAACCTTCATATAAAAAAAAAATTAAAAATCATGGAAGAGTAATTCTGACCTGCTGACATAATGCTTATCAATCAGGCATTGGCAAAAAACTAAATTACTGAAAGAAAGATATTCTCAACTAAAGTTATAAATAATGAATACAATTTTATGAAGAAACATTGAATTTTCATTATTGAACGAATTTATTTTCCAACACCCCTATCACTCCCCCCCCCCCCACAAAAAAAAAGAAATAAGTCCTGATATGGGAGTCTACTGTATTTGAATGTGTGCTGACTTAGTTGTTGTCCTCGCAAATAGTGTTAGAGCTTTATTTAAATAAATAATATTTTTCATTTTATTTTTTTTTCTTCTAGGATTGTTGGTGATTTTGTTGTTGCTCTGTATAACTTGTACGTGGATCTGCACTTCACATATCTCGAGATCAACCCGTTAGTCGTTACCGACAACATTTATATGCTTGACCTTGCCGCAAAAATTGATTCGACAGCAGATTTTATCTGCCGGGGGACATGGGGTAATGTCGAATATCCTTCACCATTCGGAAGAGATGCCTTTCCAGAAGAAGCTTACATCGCAGACTTGGATGCTAAGAGTGGTGCATCTCTTAAGGTTAGCATATTATTTATAAATAAAAATACATTTTATTGATACTAATTATTAATTTAAAAAAGAAAGGAAATAAATAATCATCAAATCGTACACTTTAAAAAAATATTCATTGTGAACTAATAATAAATATTATTCTAATAAATTAATTTAAAATTTAGGGGTTTCGTGTCCTAAACTATATTCTTGAAAATGTCATCAAAAAGCATGTTTAACTAAATATTAAAATACAAATAACATTGGAGTCCGTTAAAAAGCGGAATAACATTTTAATCCACTGAATATGCTTACAATATGATGGTAGCGATTACTTCTCATGATTTATACATACTAAATGAAACAGTATCCGTACTTCGGTCCCTTGTCCGTGCTTTCTCTGGGGGTTTTTTCCAAACATGGTCTCAGTTACTTAAGCCAAACAAATTATATATCAGTTTTAATTTGTCCTTAGTTCCAAATTCACTCTTCTCATTAACAATAATGATAATTTTTTTATATTTACGTTATTTGTATTTAAGTTGATAGTATTTAATTGGGATACTTAAACAAAGGATTGATTGATACGGTTATTAGTATATTAAAAATTTCGCCTACTTAATATGAAATTACTATGTATACAGTAATAAATTATTCTACGTAAAATTGTAAGTAAAAATACATTTGCAACTTATTTCTTCTGCAGTTGACAATTTTAAATAAGTCCGGAAGGATCTGGACAATGGTGGCTGGAGGCGGTGCATCTGTGATATACAGCGATACCATTTGTGACCTTGGCGGTGCTGAAGAGCTGGCAAACTACGGAGAATACTCTGGAGCACCTTCGGAACAGCAGACCTACGAGTACGCCAAGACCATCCTTTCTCTCATGACCCAAGAAAAACATCCGAAAGGAAAGGTTTGTTGCATTTTATTTTTGTTAGTTAAATTATTTTTGTACATTTCCAATTTAGAAACGCTTGATTAGTTATTTTTATGTCTCAACTATCTTGAAAAGAGTATTTAGATAAATGATTGAAAGCTTGCTACTTACTTCCTATTGATAGCACAAAAGTCTGAAAATCCTAATAAAATGAACATAATTATATCATTCCCTCTTATAATGCGGTTTCTCTTCTAGCTCAATATGATATATCCAGAAACCTCTCTTCTCTACCATTATATCCGTTACATATTTCAAGTGTATTGTTGGATTCTACAAAATTTTAAATGATGACATGGTATTTGAGATTTATATATCTACTGCCTTCCACAAGATATTAAATCCTTTTTTCCCGATTGCCTGGATTTCTAATCGTCCAGACCTGTAGAATCCCCAATTTTTGTGAATAATTGAAACTGTACAATGATATGTGCCTTGAAATTGAATAGAATCATAAATGACATAATGTCCTGGCCGAAAAAAAAAATAAGTCAATGCAGATAACCAATTTCAACAAACTATATCTCCCAGTTTTTAAACAAACATTTTATTATTAATTTAATTTACTGATTACTGAAATTTCTTTTAATGCAGATATTGATAGTCGGTGGAGGAATAGCCAACTTCACAAACGTAGCAGCTACATTCAAAGGAGTGGTGACTGCATTGACTGAATTCCAGTCGAAACTTTTGGAACACCAAATTTCTATTTACGTAAGAAGAGCTGGTCCCAACTACCAAGAAGGACTTAGGTAATTAACAAATAATTAGAACTTACATTTTTAGGACTATCAGAGTCTCTTGGTTTTTTAATTTAGTCAATTGAAAGCAAAGGTGCGTAACCTGTCACATAATTTTGAAATGGAAGTTCCACTTCAAGCCGACAACTTACAGCAAATAATTAAGAATAAATAAAAAAAAATAAAAAAATTAAGAACCACTTATCGAATAACTAGTTGTTGCTTTTGCTGGTGTTAGATTTTTCCTAAGCAAACATGAGTTTTGTCAAAAATCTCTTGTTTGTCTTAGCTTACATGTGTACTTATTGCAGATGTTTTTTTTTTAATTTCAATAAAAACATTACTAACAATTTGTATATAGGTGTCATCTTTAGTTGTCTCAACCAATCAAATGTAATTAATTAAACAAGTTATTATTAGTGTCATTTGACATACTTATTTATTAAATTATAATATGTTTTTATAGATTTATCTCAATAATTCATGTTATGTGTTTTCTTCAATTTACAGAATCATCCGTGATGTTGGTAAAACTTTGAAGATCCCAATTTTTGTGTTTGGGCCAGAAACACATATCACATCTATCGTTGGTATGGCGCTTGGCAAAAGACCAATCCCAAAGGAAGCTGAACAAGAGTTCGCCACTGCTAATTTTTTGTTACCTGGCGGTCAGGATCAGGTGATTATATTTTCTCATAATATTTTGTCTTATTATTAACTTATTTCATTTCACTCGGAGCTATTGACACTTTCTTGAAGATATCTTGTGGCACCCATCACAAATAGTGATCTTAAAATGGATTGGTAAGCTAATAATAAGCACAAATCGGTGTTAATTTGCCTTCTTTACAATTTTGTTTTCTTAATATTTATAAAACCTGATCAATATTAAAATTTAAATCAGGTAAGTTAACCAAAAAGGTTAAAGTAAAAACATTAAATGGATGATTTTAATTATTGTATGTGACGAGAACGTCTTCTTAGGCATCTTGAGGATAATTTCCGTTTTCACCATGATGCATTCTCTTATCTGTTCATTCCATATCCTCACAGGTGTAGATTTGCGTATGTACTTCTCCAGAAGTCCATCTTCAGAGCCTTTTCCTTCCTCTAGCTTTTAGATCCTATAGCTTTGTGGTAAAGTTTGACTGTCCAATACGTATAGAAATACATTCATTATTTTATATATTTTTTTCTCGCAGAGGGCTCCTTCACCTCATAAACACATGAGCGTAGCTGACGGATTGTGTCGAAGAATTTCAAGTATTCAGGAGCCTGAAGGCTACAAGCCCCTGTTTACTTCAGAGAGCAAAGCCATCATCTGGGGCATGCAGACCAGGGCTGTTCAGGTAATAATTATGTAACATTTAAGCTCTTATCTTTTTTAGTTAATTGATAATAATTTCTAGAACTATGCTGTGAATAGTTAATGTTCCACGCTGTTTATACTGTTGCAATCATAATTTCTTAAAAATTCTGTCATAAATGATAAAAAAAATTATTAATAAGTTTCATTTTTCATTATTCTTATAGTTACGTATTTGTTTTTTCAGAGCATGTTGGATTTCGATTTTGTTTGCCGACGAGACGAACCATCTGTTTCTTGTATGGTTTATCCTTTCACTGGATTTCATAAGTTGAAATTCTATTGGGGTCACAAAGAAATCCTAATACCAGGTTAATGCTTGAAATATTTAAAGAAATAAGTATTATATATTTTAGAAACTTCTTGTGCCTGGATCCTGTACTTACTGAGCTTATACAAATTTACATTATGGGCTGGCTATAGTGTTCATAATATTTAAAGCAGGGGGAAAAATCATTATTTTGCCGAGTAAAAAAACTATCTGTAGGACGGTTGGAGGGTAGATATTTTTTCACGATCGTGGTGAAGGACAGATCTACTTCAGTGACCTAGTGACCCTGCACACATGAGCAAAGTCGGAATTACGTCCCAGCCCTGATCCTATCTTACACTACAACCTTAGGGAGCATTAATTGTTGGAAACATTAAACAGGATTAAGATAGTTTCAGTCCTTGGAAGCTTCTTGCATTTGAAAAAAAAAAACAGTAATTTTTTATGCACCCCATTATAGTTGCATTGTTAATTATAATTACCCGTGCTATGTATTGACAAACCCCTGTTGAGAGGGAAAATTAACATGGCCAGGATAGCTTAGTTTATAGAACATCGGAATAAAAATAAAAAGTTCCCCACCACTTTTCTCTTTCACTTATGTAAATTATTAAAATTTACACCAGTGGTGGATTGTATACATACGACAAATAAGAATTAACTGTTATTTCTTTTTGTTTTTCATCATAAATTTTTTCTATAAAATAACTACATTAACATGTGTTTTTTATTTGTAAATTTATTTTCTAGTATATCCTAAGATGGAAGATGCCATAAACAAACACAAAGGAGCTGATATACTTATCAATTTCGCTTCACTGAGGTCTGCATATGATAGTACTATCGAAACTTTGAAGTTCCCTCAGGTTAGCATAACATTTAATTTGTTCAAAACAAAAAAATAATTCAGTATCGTTATTAGTAACTATTCATTTTATAGATCCGGGTGATAGCTATCATCGCTGAAGGGATACCGGAAAACATGACTAGGAAACTGATCCAGATGGCTCACGAGAAGGGAGTATCAATCATCGGACCGGCTACTGTTGGCGGGATCAAGCCCGGCTGCCTCAAGATCGGTAACACCGGAGGCATGATGGATAACATCCTTCACTCTAAACTCTACAGACCTGGCAGGTAATTCATCTGGGTTGCAAATAACCCACCCTTCCTGCCTGGGTGTGCTTACACACCAAAAAAATCATTCCTCCTAGAATAACTAATACCGAAGACGTATACTAATTGATACAAGGATCAATGGCCTCGCCATTTTAGGTTTTCAATATATCTAATATTATTATTTTTTTCATAAATTTTTACTGGCTGAAGTTGTTTTGTTACACCAATTATGAAGTAAATTGTATTTATGAAATATACATAAACACAAAGGTTATTGAATGTAAAAGAACAGCATTAAGAGGTGATTGCGAGCCTAGGCCATAAGTTTCTTAAATACTTATCAATGATTGAGCAAAAAGCTTGAAGCTTGGCAATTTTTACCAAAATGACTGTTTATTATTTTTTAAACCATCTAGGCTTGGAATGGAAAATTTCTTATTCTATTTATTAACAAATTGCAAATAGCGAAAATAATTAATTATTAATATCACCTTAAATCATTTCTATTGTTAGCTTTCAAAACTTTGTAGAATCTTTAAATTTCTTTTTTTGTCGCTGGCTTTAATCTGTCCTTGACTATCTGTGAAAAAGTCATGATTTTAAAACTTATTAAAGCATCTTAACTGTGACTTGATTCAGTTCTCAATTGGATCTGAGCGATTTTATTTTTTCTACTTACTTCTAATCATTTTATATTATTGAAACGTATTCAGCATAATCCAGGGTACGTTGAATCTAACCTTAAAATTCAGTAATACAAGGGAGGACAAAATGGGCCTATAGTATATATAGACGATCTCAGTTCCCCCCTCTCTTTCCCATCCAAGCATCTCCCTTTAAATTAAAATGTCAGACTGATATGTTCATTTTAACACCGCTCTTTTGTAGAGCACACAGATGATAGACGATATTTCTTTTCTATCTGAACTTGAAGCCTTTTCTTTCAGACTTTACAAAAAACTTTAAGTATAGTCCTTTTCTGTATCAATTTTGGTCCTATATTCATTACAAAAAAAAAATACTTCACTAGCTGTCATCTAATTTTAGTATTAAAATTAATCAATGCTATCAATTTACCATTCTCATACTTTCTAGAATGGCTATAAAATAAACTTTTACTTTGTGCTTTCTAATCTTATTTTATTTAATGTACGATTGACTATGTCACTATCATACAGAACTGATATTCTGTTTCAGTATTGCGTATGTGTCAAGATCGGGAGGCATGTCGAATGAACTTAACAATATCATCTCAAAGGCTACCGACGGAGTCTACGAAGGGGTTGCTATCGGAGGTGATCGGTACCCAGCAACCACTTTCATGGACCACATCATGCGATACGAGGCAGATCCAGCGGTAAATATATCTTTAATACCCTTAAATTTATTCTGCACTAATATTAGTTTATTTGGATTATGTGTTTGTTTCAACTGTCCAAAGAAAAGATTCCTACCTTTATTTATTTTTTCATGATGGTCAGAGCACTAGAAAATTATGTTCTTATAAATATTATTCTTAATATTAAGAAATATTAAAGATAAAGGGTTATATTTTGATAGAGGGATTAGATTCGCGTGTGAAGGTAAGAGATTGCAAGGATAAGAACACGATAGGAACAGTCCATGATAAGAACTTAAGTAGAAGTGGGAAATAGGATATAAGGAAGCTGCAAAATAGATACGACCTACTCTGGTAAGGGCGACTGAAGACGAAGGAGGCCGACAGACATGGCTAAGAGTCGGAAGCATTAAGGGGTGAGATCCCTTGATATTCCATTCTAAATATTTTACACCGGTAAACAATCTATTTATTGTTCATCTACTTTTTTTCTATTTGAGCGTAGCGTATGTATCTTGATATTCTAAGTCACTTAACCATCTAAGTGGAAAATTTCTAAAACATTGCTAAAAATTTAAGTTCATTAAAAAAATGTGCAATAATAGTTTTTGCTTGTGTATTAATTATAAAAATAGTCGATCATGTACATAAATTAAGGTTTACATATCTTTTGGTGTACAATAGAATCTGAGAAGAGATATGAAGCATTAAAATTTCAGGAACTTTCCGTTATTATTAAACTTATCCATCCATGATAAGGGGAAAGACAAGTTTTTATTAATGGCGTGACTTACTAATTAAAATATTAGTAAGCATTTCCACCTCTCTAGCACTTGTTTAAATTAATTAAATTAGTGACTCAAGCCAGAATTTATAGTTTTGTTAGTCTTCTTCTCTATATTGACATATAACCTGATTATGATAAATGATTTTATTTCAGGCTAAGATGATTGTTCTGTTGGGAGAAGTAGGTGGTGTTGAAGAGTACGAGGTTTGTGAAGCAATCAAAACTGGACGGCTCACCAAACCACTTGTCGCTTGGTGTATTGGAACATGCTCCTGTTAGTATGAGACACTTCTTTTTGAAACTGCTTCAATTGAAAAACTTTTCTTTTCTTTTTTCTTTTATATTTTGTAATTCATTTTCTTTCTTGCAGCTATGTTTTCATCAGAGGTGCAGTTTGGTCACGCTGGATCCTGTGCGAACTCTGACAAGGAAACGGCTACTGCCAAAAACGCAGCATTGAAGCTCGCCGGTGCTAAAGTCCCTCTGTCCTTTGACGAACTCGGAGAAATAATCTATGAAGTTTACACAACACTCGTCAAGTCCGGAGAGATCGAACCACAGCCTGAAGTACCACCTCCAACTGTCCCCATGGACTACAATTGGGCAAGGGTTAGTATTAATATATCGAGACGAAACCGTTGGTTTTTCACTATCTATAAAATTTTATTAGCGTAGTAAATATGTGTTAAAAGAATATATTCAATATCTTAACACTGCTGAGTCAATTCTAATAAAATCATGCGCTGAAATCATGCTTTTTGATGAAGTCTCATGAGCGTTACGGATACAGAATTTTTTTAGAAAAAAGGTTTGCTTTTATACTGATAAATATAGTACACCATTAAGTAATAAACAAAGATTATAAAGCAGAATATGTCTTAGTTGTTTTTGGAAATAGTTTTAATTAATTAATCCCTATTCTGATCATGTAATTGTTGTTAGTAATTAATATGATTTTATTATAGGAGCTAGGCCTGATCAGGAAACCAGCTTCTGTCATGACCAGTATCTGTGATGAGAGAGGGCAGGAGCTCTTGTACGCCGGAATGCCCATCAGTGATGTAAGCGGACACATCGTGCCTTTTAATATTTATATGCATTACTCTATAATAATGTAATATTGTTGGTTAAGGGCTAAATGTTTTCACATAAAACTTCGTCGGTTACAAAAATTGTGGAAGTGATTTCTTTTTGTCTCGTGTTTTTAAAAGTGAAGGCACGATCTAAATGATAAATATAGTATCAAATAGACCAAGGATATCCATACCTGAAATGACCTTTGAACTGAGTGTGAAACTGTAATGAATATATAAGGGGAGGGGTTGCCTGCTATATGCAAGAGATGACACATTTGTATATGGCTTATTCGTTGATTGATACAATGTAAAATTGTTTGAACTTGTAGTTTTTATTTTGGATAATTGCAGTAAACATTGTAAGATGAGTAAATAAAAAAAAAATTGTATTTAAATTATTACAGGCACACAATATCAAGGGCTTTTTGTGATAAAAAAATTTGCCATAAATCCCATGATACTAGTTTTCTCATACCAACAACACGATTTCATCACAGATATTTAAAGAAGAAACGCAATGTAATTTCATAAATATATCTCTGATTTTAATAGCATGAAATATAAAAAAACAAGGCATGAAAGCCACCTGGTATTGGGACAAAATTTGTGGAAATCATAATGATTTTATCATTCATAAATTTTATGTTTTGGTATTATGAAATCAAAACTCAAGTTTTTGAATATCGAAGGAGGGTGCATGGTGGAAGGGGGGATTTTTATGTTCTACTCATGAAAAGACAAATTTCCGTTCAGTAATTTTATTTAAAATATGTTTCTTTCCATCTCAGGTTCTAAAACAGGAAATGGGTATTGGTGGAGTTATATCCCTGCTATGGTTCCAAAGGCCTCTTCCTCCGTACATCTGCAAGTTCTTCGAAATGTGTTTGATGGTAACTGCAGACCACGGGCCAGCTGTGTCTGGGGCCCACAACACGATTGTCTGTGCCAGGGCGGGTAAAGACTTGATATCATCTCTCGTCTCAGGTCTCCTCACAATTGTAAGTACTTATGTTTTTTGTTTTATTGTTTGCTATTTTATATTTTAATTTTAAAGATGGTTAATTTTTGTTTTTAATTTTAGGGAGATAGGTTCGGAGGTGCTCTTGACGGTGCTGCTAAACAGTTCTCCGAAGCATATGATTCAGGATTGATCCCAATGGAGATGGTTAACACATGGAGGAAGAAAGGCCAACTGATCATGGGCATCGGTCACAGAATTAAATCCGTTAGTTAGCAATAAATATTTATGACACTATTAATAATTATACTTAAACTGTAAGATAATTTTTCCTCTTTATTCGAAGGTTAGCAACCCAGACATGAGGGTCAAAATCATAAAAGAGTACGTTCAGCAAAACTGGCCCGCCACTCCTCTTTTGGACTATGCTCTCGAAGTTGAAAAGATAACAACTTCAAAGAAGCCCAACTTGATTCTTAATGTGGACGGTGTGATCGCCGTGTCGTTTGTAGATCTTTTAAGGCACAGCGGTAGTTTTACCAGGTAATTTTCAGTTTAACATTAATAAATTATAATATTATTTAACGATATCACATCTAAACAGTAAAAGGAATTATCCATAAAATCATACGAGGCTATATTTTCAAGTTTTGTCGTGGTATAGTTCCCACTATTATTAAGATTGTCAGCCAAAAAAAAAATACAACGGGAGCAGGCTCTGGACTCGAGTACTTCGCCATTATTCGGTCAGGTGATCCGGTGAGGTTTTTTTTTGGTTGTTATGAACAGCGACACTGGGGTTCATATACTGTTTCTCTGAACTATTGCAATAGAAAAAACATATTTTTGAAAATACATTCTATTTTAAATTAAAAATTGTGATATCGTTGCAATATATTGTAATGCTACATTTTAATGTTAAAAAATAATAAAATTATTAAGATGTATAAAATAGAATTAGTCATGAAGATTACATTTGCTATTAAGGGTTAGATTCCATTTGTGGGAAGGTTAGAGATAGTGGAGATAAAAACACAGACCGTGATAAGAACTTTGCAGAAGTTGGAAATAGCCTATTCTTGTAAGAGCGGCTGGCGGCTTCTGGTAAGGGTGGCAGATGAGAAAGGAGTACTTAAAAGGTTTGGGAAGGCGTATGCCGCCAGGTATGGCTACCGACACCAATGATATTTCGTACGTTCTTCCTGAACAGTATAATTAATCAACATTAGTGTATATAGTAAACTTATTCCCCAAAAGCTTGTTAATAGGTCATCGTTAAAGTGTTTTAATTATTTTTATTTACTCAAATTCATTTCATTTCAAAAGAGTTAGAGGCATTAAGGGATGAGATCCCTTCAGATTCCATTCTTTAAATATGTCGGGCATATGGTGGAAGAAGATGCACAGAGGAAGACTTTGCTTATTGACGTGTTTAACTCAAAATGTGCAGGTATTTCAGACAAACCGTAAATACCAGAAATGATTTACAATTCTCTGCCGTTTGAGACAGTTTTAAGTTTTCTTAATTAGTGTTAGATATAAGGATATTAATGTATAGGATAGATTAAAGTATGAATGTCTTTGTCAGAACCCAACCTGAATTTTAATTGAATAAAAGAATAGAATCATAAATAAATCGATATGAATTAAGTTATTTTGATTATTAATATCCCGACTATTAAATTCACTTTAATATGGTGCGGTAGTGATGGGCGTGGTGTTTCAATTAGGTTAAGGATGATTAAAAAACACCTTACTCCACAAAGTTAATGGATTTAAAACTTTTTAAAGAGATTTCAAGTTAAAAATTGTCATGATTAACATTTATTAAACTAAATGTTATATTAAGATGAACAATTGAATCCAAATATGTATGATACAAGCTCAAAATTCATGAAGTCTTCTTTGATTATTTATTTTTTTTAAATTAACCAAAGGTTTCTGATCATACCTGCAAACTAACTAAACTGTTACATTGCCGCTGTTGTTTTAATTGCAGCTAAATTGAACAGTCCTAAGTATTTATTCTGATAATCAATGTTCTGGGTACTCAGTTACTGTATTTATTCTGATAATCAATGTTTAGGTTACTCAGTTACTGTATTTATTCTGATAATCACTTAAGTATTTATTGTGATAATCAATCTTCTGGGTACTCAGTTACTGTATTTATTTTTGGCTAATAATTATCTTTTTAATGTTTTACAAAAATTCTGATTTGACAAATTACTGAATAAATTTTATCTCTCTCAAAAACTTTTTGCCTTGAAAAACCTTGATTGTGTGAGAGATGACTTGAATTATTTTAATTATGAAATAAATTTACTATAGGGAAGAAGCACAAGAGTACATCGAGATGGGAGCTATAAACAGCCTGTTTGTGCTTGGAAGGAGTATAGGATTCATCGGTAAGTAGAGCGTTCATGCATACAGACGAGTTATTGTTTGCTTACTTTACTTATTTACTATTACCTGTTCTGCTTTCAGGTCACTTTATGGACCAGAAGAGGCTGAAGCAAGGTCTGTACCGACATCCTTGGGATGACATCTCCTACGTCCTTCCTGAACAGTATAATTAATCAACACTAGTGTATATAATAGACTTACTCCCTGAAAGCGTGTTAATAGGCCATTGTTAAAGTGTTTTAATTATTTTTATTAACTCAAATTCATTTTTTTTAAATATATATATTTTTTTTGTATAATTATATAAAATTTGAACCAAGTAATCTAATTGCTTGGTTAAACTTGTTCATTAGTATAAGTTATAAAATTGTATCGTATCAAATTCATAACAAAATTTGTATAAAAACGTATATATTTTTAATTCTTATGCCATTCATTAATTTATATTGCATTCCAGTTTCATTTTATCTTGTTATATATCTATAAAAGATAACATTAAAAGATCTTACTGTTTTATTCCCATGTAGCATGTTAATGTGCTGTTAATAAAATGTGTTATTGTTTTATCATTCATATCATGTATTTTGTAATGTCTAAAGATCATATGTATGTTGTTAATTTTTCTTTTTGTTAATTATATATATTCGTAAATATTCCTTATTTGTTACAAGAATTAAAGCTTCAAAATGTTCACCTTTACACATTTTTATCAACTTCCTCTAAAGAGCCCATACATTATTATACTCGTGAAAATGAGAGTATTGACATGAGTTTTTTTATAGTTGATCCATAGATCAGTGGCTTTATAAAATGGTGATTATAACTTACCTAGCACGACAACACGTCTTGGAGCTTGGACCTCGCCCAAAAACCTCTGTATATATCATGTGCCCTAGGATAATCTGGTGAAGGGAAGGAAATATTTAAAAATTAGTGCAGTCAGTCGTTCTTGAGCCCTACTGAATGTGCTTGGTGTTGATGTCCCCTTGTAAGAAAATTATTTTCAAAGAGGGGAAGGAATGTGAGTGAAACCAGAAATGTTTGTAAAGAAGGTGGGTTTTGTTTGTTGGGCAATATACTGCTAATGTGACAGGATAGGAACAGAGGCTGATCTACACAGGTCTAGATATAGGTTAAAATTGATATGTTAAAAATCTACTTCATAAACCACACATAATATGAAAACTATACTTCGATAAATCAGTTATTTCCGGATTGTGTGATACATTTCACTCTCCTGATTTTAAATTTGCTCTCTTAAGTAATGTTAAAGAGGATATGTTCCTTAAAAAAAAAATTGAACACACGCAATACCTAGTGGCTAGCTGGTGAAACTAAATCACAAAAAAATGGCATATTTATTGCATGGAAGCACATACTGTTGAGCAATAAGGGAACTAATTGGGCCAAGTCTTCCCGCATATAATTTTTCTTCCCCCACCGGCAACTGCCATTCTTTTGCCTATGTTCCAAAAGAATGTCAGCAAGAGCCTAACTTCATCAATGGACCAGCCCTGCCTGAACAACAAATATCCTTAATTGAACCCCTTTATTACTGTCAGCCCAGAGAAGACAAACAGGTCTTCAGGATTCCGCAGGAAATAACTTATCCAGTCAGTAACTGTCTTAGTTCTTCCGCCACTCAATAGATAGCGCCACGGTGAAATAAATATGCCAATTTTACGATTTAGTTTTAACCATTAGGCTACAGGTAGTGCTGCCAATTTGTACTGGAGCCAAAATTCCGAATGTGAGCTCATGGCACTCCAAGACGACGAAAAAATACCCCAAATCTTTACCTGTACCTACTTCTTCTCCGTCACTAAGCCGTTGTTAAGGCCATAAACCATCTAACTCTATCTCCATTACCAGGGACCTTGAGACTTCCCTCGTGACATATAAACAACCATGATGGCCGGACAATAGTAGTACATTCGAAATAATTAATGACAATAAATAAATTACTAGCAATCGAAATAATTCAGAAGGATTATTCTCTTTCAAAACGTCGGTTGAATCTGAATAGAGAACACCGGCTGTCAATCTTCAATCGCATACATATTTTAAACACGGGTTTAATCGAACCACCTACCTGTTCGTAAATTTAGCATATTTTTTAAATAAAACTAATCTAATGCTAATTAATATGCAATGGATCTACCTACTTTCAGCAAAATATTAACATAATCGCTCTTGATTATGAGTAATAAAGTCTTCATAGACGTACATATAAAGTAACAACAAATGACTAAATACAAAAAGAACAACTTTTATTGATAATATATTATACCCTAAGTCATTATGCTTATTACATGGGTTATTTGGGTATAGGGACCCCACTGATAGCTACCATTGTTTTGGTTATTTTGCCACCTTTGACCTTTCCTGTAATGTTTTTACCTATATTTATGTTTACTTTGACCCGTCTTAGTGAACCTTGGTACATGATAATAATTCAGTTTAGTTTTGTGATCCTGAAGGGAAACATCATGCCGTTATTTCATTTAGCTGCTGAAGTAGATACGAAGGAGAAATAGGGATTATTTCATCAATCTAAGGTGGTATTATATAATAAAAAAATGTGTTCTAATGGCCATCAAATGAAACTTTATCAAAGCGAAAAGGGTAGACGGAGATGCAACGTGAGAGGCTGCAAAGAAACCTTTGGATTGAGAAAAGGAACATTTTTGGAAAACAGTAATTTGCCATTTTATAAATTTGTTATTTTGCTATACTCCTGGAAAAAAAAGAATATACATCTACTAAATTTTGTCAAGAGGAACTATCGGATTAGCAACCGATACTATTACAGATTGGAAAAATATGTTTCGAGAAGTTTGCAAGTTAGCACAAACAAAGGCAAGAAACAAAAAAGAACATGGTACAAGAAGAAGTTTGATAGACTCATATTTGTGTGATTTTTTATGGCGCAGCAGAAATAACGGTAATAATTTGTTTAGTCTATTAATAAATGACATTGTAAATTTTTGGCAACGAGAATAACTATGTTCAAACACTAAAACATCTTTTACTAAACACTTTCCCCGAACCTTTCATTTACAGATAATAGACTAGAGAAATGATTAAAAACAATCAGTGGCCCCTATTCCCTAAAAGACCTAAATCCCCTTTATTAGTATGAGGATAAAAATAAAGTTCAGAGCTAAAAAATACTCATGCGTGTCATGTGTTGAAAATAATGTCGCTGAGATGAGCCCATGACGTCCTTAAATCGCTTCAAAACTACATGCCAATATCGCACGGATTGAAAAACTGACAGAAAGTGCCCAGTAAAAACAAACGCAAAAGAATCTAAGAGCGGCTCTAAACAAAAGACTGGAGCAACTCAGACAAAGGTGCCTCACATGATAGAGTATTGTGGTCAAAACTATGTAAGATGTCACCTTACCTTATAAAGCTTAGACTCCATTTCATCTTTGTTCACCGGTGTCTTCTTCATGAGTGCTTTCTCCGAGATCACTGCTGCTCGTCTTGCACCGCTTTCCTCCATGGACACAAGATGTCCACAAGACGATCTATTTTCCCTCTCACCAGGGTGGCGGAAGTCTTCATTCTGATGTTTTCCCCCCACTGCCCCCGCTGTACCCTTGGGTTATCCCATGCCAGTGGTCTCCATTTCAAATGAAACTTATTAATTTAGAAAAGTTAAGACCAGGGTGCTTCGCTTAGCTCATGGAGCACAGCGATGCTTGAGGATACAAAGTAGGCCAATTGAAATGAAACAAAATTTCGTTGGGATACCCGCAACTGCCATTCTTTTGCCTCTGTTCCAAAAGAATGTCAGCAAGAGCCTAACTTCATCGATGGACCAGCCCTCCCTGTACAACAAATATCGTTAATTGAACTAACTCCTTTATTACTGTCAGCCCAGAGAAGACAATTCCGAAACAGAGGAGAAATCAAAAAACCAAGCCACACCTGGAAAACAAACCTTCTGATTGAATTCCTTTATTGCTGTGAGGATAAAAATAAAGTTCAGAGCTAAAAAATACTCATGCGTGTCATGTGTTGAAAATAATGTCACTGACATGAGCCCATGCCGTCCTTAAATCGCTTCTAAATTAGATGCCAATATCACACGGATCGAAAAACTGACAGAAAGTACCTAGTAAAAACAAACGCCAAAGGAAGAAAACAGCGAGGTAAGTCAAGAGAAACTTGAAGGCAAAGAATCTAAGAGCGGCTCTAAACAAATGACTGGAGCAACTCAGACAAAGGTGCCTCACATGATAGAGTATTGTGGTCAAAACTATGTAAGATGGCGCCTTACCTTATAAAGCTTAAACCATAACACTCTACCCTGCGACAACTACTTTCGTCTGGGTCACTTCATTCTCCTGCGATAGAACTGTTCTTAGATTTTTTCCCCTCAAGTTTCTCTTGTCTTGCTTCAAAGCTTTCTTCCTTTGGCCTTTGTCCATGCTAAGCTTTCTCTGCCAGCTCCTCGATCTGTGTGATATCACCACCTAGTTTTGATGCGGCCTGAGGATGACAGTTCCATACCAGCCACAGTACCTCTAACACAAGACACACCCCACTTGACCCTGAGCATTTCCTGGCCCATCACCAGACTTCCTGCCTCACCGATTAGAATACCTGATTACCAAGTCAAAATAATTAAAAAGCAAGTAAACGCATTTTCCTTTTATACTGTGCTCATCAATGTGAATTGAAATACTTAATCGCAAATCAAACTTATATAAAGATCCATTTTTGTTATGTACTATCTTGACCAATGAGTATTGGAATATCAACACAATGAGCATTGTAATATCAACACACTAAGTAAAAACACTGTAGTTACACAATTACCACAAGAGGACAACTACAGAAGAACCAACCCCAACCTATTTCCACGGGCCGTGAACTGTAACTGAAGCTTAAGGAAGCCGAACAGCTGTTCACCTGGCCTAATCATTTGTATGGAACTTCAAGTTATTATTGATTTATGTAATAGAAATAATTATTTATTTTTATTATATCTATTAGAATTAAATATATATAGTTACTGTACTCCACACAGTATATATATATATATATGTACTGTACTCCACACATACGCGTATATATTATACCCGGGGGTGGTACCAAAATTGGAACAATTGTTTTATATCACTGTTAATGTTGACTAGTAATGTTTTATTTAGTTTCAATGAATAGTTAACGATAAAAATAATTTAATTCAATAAAAATTTCAAATTTCTCAAGTTTATACAGGTTGCAGTGGCCATGGGCATATACAGTATTCGTTCTTATACCTGTTTATTATTACGGTAACTTTAAAAGTATTCTTTAAATTATCTAAAAATGTCTTAATTTCATTATATATCCGATTGATCCTAAGCTGTTATAACATTGCTTGTTAGGTTGCAGATTTAGGCTGAAGAAACATATTGAAGACGACGAACACTTATTCGTAACTTTTTTTAATAATTGACACTTCATTTTTCATTCACGTAAACCGTTGGTAACAAGAACAGCCTACATCTGTAGGGAGAAGCTTATAGAAACTGCTAGCCCCAAATGATATTCATTTGATCTTTTTGATCAATATTTTACATAGGGGTATTGAAAAGTGAAAAAATGTGTTCTAAAGGCCATCAAATAAAACTTTATCTAGGCGAAAAGGTTAGATGGAGATGCAACGTGAGAGGCTGCAAAGAAACCTTTGGATTGAGGAAAGGAACACTTTTGGAAAACAGTAATTTGCCATTTAATAATTTTGTTATTTTGCTATAGTGCTGCACAAAAGAATATACACCTACTAAATTTTGCCAAGAGGAACTAGGATTAGCAACCGATACTATTATAGATTGGAAAGATATCTTTAGAGAAGTTTACGCTGATCATTTATTAAAAAATTTCAGAAAGATCGGAGGGCCAGGGAAAACAGTTGAGATAGACGAATCGAGTTTTTCTCGGCGCAAAAATCACGTTGGTAGAATTTATGCTAATCAATGGGTCTTCGGAGGTGTTTGTCGGGAAGATAATCAATGCTTCATGCATTGCGTGCCAGGCCGTACATCGGAAACACTACTGAAAACAATATCAGAATGTATTCACCCCGGTACATCCATTGTATCTGACATGTGGGCATCCTACACCCCGCGTTATTAACATACCAGGAATGAATTACCAGCATTGTACTGTGAATCATTCACAAAATTTCGTAGATACCATCACAGGTAGTCATAGACAACGAATTGAATCGTTATGGGCACAAGCAAAGGCAAGAAACAAAAAAGAACATGTTACAAGAAGAAGTTTTACAGACTCATATTTGTGTGAATTTTTATGGCGCAACAGAAATAGCGGTGATAATTTGTTCAATCGATTAATAAATGACATTGTAAATTTTTAGCCACCAGAATATAAATATGTTCAAACACTAAAACATCTTTTAGTAAACACTTTCCCCGAACCTTTCATTTACAGATAATGGACTAGAGAAATGATTACAAACAATTAGGGGTCCCCTATTCCCAAAAATAGCCGGTGATTTATCTATGTGAGCAATATTTTGAAGTACGTGTTTAGAATTATCAATTAAGTTTGTAGTTATGGCTTTTATTGAATAGCTTTGGATACTTGGTTACTGTTAACTATAAAGCAGTTTTATCGATGAGCGCTAGTGCTGCCGTTCATCTTCTTGTTAACTCATAGTCTTTAAGTCTTCATTCCTACCTCTCTCAGCAGTAACCTAGGTCCAACCTTCTTCCCTTTAAGGGGAAAATATAATTCAAATAATATTGTTTGTTAATGTTAAAATGTACAGACAGTGTTGGAAAACTGGCGTTTATATCTGCTCTGCTGCCGTAGCTCCCAGTACTGCTAAAAATGTATACGAAGACAATATTGCAAAGTCGAGGGAAGCTGGTTGGGACAGGGTTCAAAAAATATTTACAATAGAGTAAGCAGTCATTTTTTCCCCCGTGCATACTAACCAACATACAGACTAGCATTTATTATTTATTAAATACACTAATTTTCAGTCAGTTTGGAGGTTACAGCCCCGAAGCATCATATATCTACCAAACTACCATGTTCATAGCTTTCGGCGGAGCTTGCTATGGAGGCTTCATACAGTCGAGAAATGCTTATCTTGAATTTATTGAAAAGAATGAGGCAACTACATTCAAACACCATTTTGATGCTAAGGTTATTTGTCATATTGTTTTTAGCTCTTATGATATTAACAATTAAAAGAACTATTATTGCTTCCTTCATAAAGTCAAGCTTCTTATGCATGGATATCATAAGTTGAATTAATGATTATTTTTCCAAAATCTTGGTTTATATTTTAAGTATACCTTTTTGTAATACAACTTCATAGTTTCTTATGAATTTAGACCGGACTGGATGTATTTAGTTCGGAATATGTTCAGATTGTCAAAAGAAAGATTTTAAATTTTCATCAGACATTGAACCTACATATATTAATTGTTAATTTAATATTCCGTGACTAAGCATTAATTCATCATCATCATAACTTTATTTTTATTTCTATCTCACCTCAATTTCCATTTTTCTTTTATATATCTTTTAACTATAGTTTGAACATAATGTTTTATTAGTCTTCTTCACAAGTTTTTGCCCCCTTTATTCATGTTATATTATTACTATTCTTGTTAATAAATGTTCATTTTTTTTTTCTGGTCAACTTCAACTTGATTAACAGTTTTTCTTTGTTGCGGCTGTCAGTTGCGGGTCAAACATCAATAAATAAAACAGATTTTTGTCTGTCTTCAGTTTATTATGCTTTAATAACACAAATGCTTTCAACGCTATATATGCACTCTTTCATAAACTATCGTTGTTTCGCTTATGCCGACCTCTTAATTTTATCTACTTTGCTGACATGAAAAGTACGTCGAAATGTTGTCCATAAATATATATTGGGAAACATTTTACATTTGTCTACTTAAGCCGATCACCAAGAAATACATCCACTCAAATTTGTTGTTTTAGTCAGGTTGATAACATTATTTTTATTTTTTCAGCTATGAAAGCATTATCTCTTTCCCTCTCAATCCCTTTTCTTCCTCCAGGAGTCGATATATGGCCATATTATCATCTGCGATTTCTTTCTAGAATAACTCTGCTCTTCGTCTTTCTCTTACCCAATCTTGTGGAATTTTTAAGAACCTTGTCTTGTGCACTATTTAACCCTAAAAGCATTTCATTCCATTTTTTTCACAATTGGCCATTTCTGGCTATCAAATGTAGAACCTATCTTGGCTGTCTTTCGGTTTATGGAATAAATTAACAAAAAAAAAAAAATATATATGTATAAGATTTGCCTAATGAATACTTCTGTATAGTATATTTTAAAACCGTGTTCCGACCAATGAATTTATCCTTATCCTCTGATCTTTCCTTGTGTCTACCAATTAATTATCCTTCATCATGTTTAATGGAGTTGACAGTATTTTTATATTGTCGAGTCTTCGGACGGAACCCCCTTGAAAATTTTATGTTTGTAGCTAGAACAGAAAACTATCAACCTCCCCCCTATTGGACAGACTAACACAGAGGCGAAAAAAATTAAGGGTTTCTGCTTTTGAAAAAATACCAACAAATCCCTAAAAAATACTGTTAAAACTATTTTAACATTTCAATCCTTCATTTAAATTTTTTTGGCATAACTTTATGTTAACTCATGTTTTATCGGAACTGCAGAGAGCACTTCAAAATCATGTGACAGTCAACTTTGCCAAGGGTGCTTTCAAATGGAGCTGGAGGATAGCCCTATTCGCTGGATTATATGTGTGAGTGGTAGAATTTAATATGGATACTCTCCATTGATACTTATACTATGACTAAGTTATATATATTATTATTACAGGACATGTGTCACATGTGCATCAGCGTACAGAGGGGAGCCATCAGTTTTAGACTATGTACTTGGCGGTTTGGTCAGTGGAGTGGTAACTAGGATGCATTATGGACTCCGAGGAGTCATTGTCGGTGGAGTTGTAGGTCTGTGTAATGTTAGCACTTAATTTGAGGTGAAATTGTTACTCGGATGGCTTGAGATGTGACAGTCAGACATCATTTCAGTAATTTTTTCGGTCATTCACTTCTATCAATGCATCACCAATCCTTGAATTTTACTTATGTTATCCTGGCATTTTATTTTATATAACAAAATCAATTTAATATTTTCACTGTAGGTTGTTAAATAAACTCATTGAAAGTTTTTAATATAATTACCAATAAAATAATTATGAATAGATCTGTTATTAAACGTCAATAACCTTGATCTTTGTGAGCACATCAACCCATGTAGGCAAATTGTATGCACTGCTTTTTTAACTGTTTGCACATTGTTCATTTTAATTCATGCATCCTGTGTTTAGTTTCCTTGGTTTACTTTGATGTGAAATTTGGACGTTTGCGCTTGATACGCTTGTAAAAATTGATATCAAACTTCCTATTGTTATTGAAATTAAAAATACACGCAATTCATAAGCATTGTTTAGTAAACTGATGAACTGTGATTACTGATCTGTTCATTGACATGAATGAATGATGAATGGAACAGATCACTGGAATTATTCAGCAGGCTGATTTCCTCATCTCAAGCGGGAGGATTGATACAGATAACATGACTGTACATGGCATGCGACCATAGAATAAACCAATATCAAATATTTTTATAAATGTTCTTATGTTAGCTTGTTTCCTTCTTCCGTTTCTTAATTATTCAGTTTAAATTTGGCTTTTATATTGTTTTAGGATCACTTATAGGTCTGTCTGCTGGTGCTTTGAGCTTAACAATTTTGAGATTCACCGGAACCACTCTAGACGACATTTATCAATGGCAAGATCAACAGTATCAATCTAGGCAGAGGTATGTATCTTAATATTGGAATAACTTTTAAAAAAAACAGAATCGTTTATAATATATGCGCACTGATGACCCCTTACTATTTTTTGTTTGATTAGCTTATCCTTGTCTTTGTTGAAAAAATTTCCTTGGTTTCTTCCTCTATAAACAATTTCTTCCAGAAAAACCTTCATAACTCCTTTCAATACTTAAGATTAAAGCTAATGCCTAAGTCGCTCTTGCCAGCCAGCTTACGTAATTTCCCAACAATAACTCGGCAAGGAGTTTCAGAGCCAAGAGACTGTTTTATTGTAATCGCGCTTCGGGATCGGTATTTTAATGCTACTGAGACTGCTCAACTTCTTCACACCACTCTAGGAGTAGCAATCAATATGTGCAGAAACTGTTAAAAGAAGACTGGCTGAAGTGTATTTAACCTTCAGAGGCCAGCATCAGGGGTATTGCTGACCAGAGAACATCGTAGAGATCGTTTGGAATTTGCTCGGGGACACCTTATGTGGAATGTAAACGAATGGAGCTACGTGCTGTTTTCAGATGAGTCACGCTTCTCTCTTTGTACACCAGAAGGACGGGTGAGAGTTTACTGAAGGTCTGGTGAGCGCTATTCTGAGTGTAATGTCACTGGGAGAGTTCAATAAGGAAGTGCTTCAGTGATGGTGTACGGTGGAATTTCTTCAACAGTGAACACAGAGCTCCACAGGGCTTCTCTTAATGCTGATTTAAATGTGAGGGAAATTATCCAGGGGTATGTTATCCCTTTTGCACCATTTATTGGGGATACTAATGCGCGATGACTCATGGAAAGATTTCTTTTGCAATAGCTCAATGATGTGAGTACACGGACTTTGAGTTGCCCAGTTCATAGCCTGGATGTAAATCCTATAGAGGACATGCAGGATGAGCTTGGCAGATGTGTAGGACATCAGGTCAACCCCCCCTTTAACTTACAAGAGTTAAGAACTAGTTTAGTAGAGGCGTGAGAGGATATGAATCAAGAGGTTGCAGCAAACTCTATGAGAACCGCGCCTCGAAGACTTGAGGCTGTGATTAAAGCCAGAGCAGAAATTATCTGGTTCTAGTACATAATTCTTTTTTTTATCAGAAGAATTTTTTTTTTTCGTGATCAGAAATTTCTGTATAATTTTTTAAAAATAAATTGTGTGAATATTTATTGAGGTTTTCCTTCGTATTTATAGCCCCTTATCACTCAAAACATTTAATATTAATTTATTAATAGTGAAAAGGCAAAACAATTTATTAGGAAGGAGATATTTGGATGTTTCTAAGTGCGCTACTGTTTTTCTGGAGCAGTGTAATGTCAAAAAATGAATGTTCATCTTGGACGGTTAATCTTATGAAGAAGGCATGTCAAGTAATCAATGTTTACTTAATTTTCTTCATAAATAACCATTATTCGTGGGTTGGTTTAAGACCTATAAGTTGCTATTTCTTGGAAACAAATGGAAATGATTCCCCCCCCCCTAAAAAAAAAATGTGACACCTGTATCTAAAAAGAATAAAGATGTTACATACGTGAAAGTAGATATTTTGATTTTTAAATGAGCGGATGAATTTATTGGGGTATCGGTTTAGGTTGAAGAAAGATATGTTATATTTGCATCAAATTTATCAATAGGCAACATCTTGATATATTATGAATGTTTGCATCAGGTTGCAGTATAAGTTGTTTAAAGCTACTTACTGTCCGAGACTTATTGGACAATATGAAGGACATCTATTCATAGCTTCTCACGTTACGACATAAACTCATATTTTTATTTGATCCCAGAATCAATTTAAACAAAGCCATGGGCAACAATACTTCCAATGTTTTTACCATTTGTTTGAATTCAATTCTCAGATAAAATGTTTTCATTTACATTATTATATTTGATTAGAATATAGTCATTATACATGTACTTGGTAGTGACCATAATGATTCTCTAACTCTCATTTGTTCATCACTGCCTTCATAATTGATATACATTTGTATATCACAACACTTATCAAAAAAGGAGCCCCACTTCTTGACTATTACTGTATTTTTTTAACATTCTTTAATTACCTTTAGCTAATTCGATTAGAATATAGTCATTATACATGTACTTGGTAGTGACCATAATGATTCTCTAACTCTCATCTGTTCATCACTGCCTTCATAATTGATTTACATTTTTATTTCACAACACTTATCAAAAAAGGAGCCCCACTTCTTGACTATTACTGTATTTTTTTAACACTCTTTAATTAACTTTAGCCAATTTGATTAGAATATAGTCATTATACATGTACTTGGTAGTGACCATAATGATTCTCTAACTCTCATCTGTTCATCACTGCCTTCATAATTGATTTACATTTTTATTTCACAACACTTATCAAAAAAGGAGCCCCACTTCTTGACTATTACTGTATTTTTTTAACACTCTTTAATTAACTTTAGCCAATTTGATTAGAATATAGTCATTATACATGTACTTGGTAGTGACCATAATGATTCTCTAACTCTCATCTGTTCATCACTGCCTTCATAATTGATTTACATTTTTATTTCACAACACTTATCAAAAAAGGAGCCCCACTTCTTGACTATTACTGTATTTTTTTAACACTCTTTAATTAACTTTAGCCAATTTGATTAGAATATAGTCATTATACATGTACTTGGTAGTGACCATAATGATTCTCTAACTCTCATCTGTTCATCACTGCCTTCATAATTGATATACATTTTTATTTCACAACACTTATCAAAAAAGGAGCCCCACTTCTTGACTATTACTGTATTTTTTTAACATTCTTTAATTACCTTTAGCTAATTCGATTAGAATATAGTCATTATACATGAACTTGGTAGTGACGATAATGATTCTCTAACTCTCATTTGTTCATCACTGCCTTCATAATAGATATTAATAATAATAACAGTTATCAAAAAGGTCACAACCATAGTAAATTCTGATATATATATATATATATCTGTTATGTTTAAACATGATTTATTATTTGTTTTATTTAATTTATTAACTGAAACGAACAATTATTTTCAGGCATATAAAAGAAGCTACAGAAAAATCCCAGGATGACGAACATCACAGAGAAATGTTAAAAGACCACGATAGAAAAGTTACAAAGTGATATTTTAAAAATGTAGTGTACCATTTATAGAACTTTGTAAATTATTTGTAAATATTGTTGTACCAAGAGGTTAAAAAAAAAAGAAATACACAGATGATTACTGAAAGCGTTCATTCATTACATATGCGTACATTTAACACAGCATAGTGTCAAGTTAACTGTATAATTAAGTAAAGAAGGAAACATTGAATATCTCTTTTGGAAATACAGGACCAAGTATTCGTCCAAAATGTCCACAAATGGATTTTCATTTACAAGTATTTGGAATCTATACGTTTAGTGACATAAGCTTCACACAACACTTAAATAACATTTAACTACCCTTTTTTTTATGAAAACATACAACCAAGAAGTCAATTGTGACAAACATATTGTCTGTCAATGCCAAACGTAATTTTTTTTTTATATAGATTTGGCACAACAAGACCTTTCCTTTCAGTGTAGCTTTTGATTGAGCTCTGACTAGATCAGCGAATCCAAAATCTACCAAAAAATTGACTGTACATCGAAAAAATGTTTTTAATTAACTGTGCAAAAATTCATATATATGTTGGTAGACAAAATTTTTACAAGATGAGGTAGGTAATAAATTGTACATATGCTATTGCCTTGTATTTCTTTTAAAATGTTTTGAGGTATTTCATGATTTTTTTTGTTTTGTTTTTTAGACACTTAAAAGAGCTAAAATCAAATATTTCTTCAAGTATATAATTTGTACATTTTATTAGAATGCCAACAAAAGTTTTTAAATTTGAGCAGCTATACACAATCTTTCTCTCCAAAATATAAATATAAATACAAAATATACTTACAATGTACAATAATAACAAAGGAGATTATATATATATTTTTTTTAATTAAATAAATTATTTTAAAAAAATAAACGTTTATTAAAGAAACTAACTGTCACCTGTTCAAGATATATGGTTATCTCCACTGAAAAAGAATCGTCCACAAACCATGCAAAACTAGTGAAAGTGGGAGGTTGGAGGGTAAAAAGTTCTTTTTACTGCCGCGAAGCAATATTTTACCAATGAAATTTTATTTCAAACAGTGGCTTTTGGTCTTCAGATTTAATTTTATTTATTTATTATATAGGTTTTGGGAAACCCATTTCGAGAATATTAAATCTTCATTGTGATAATTTATAGCAAATAAAATGTATTTGTTACTGTATACTTGTCTTCATTAACAAATCTTAAGGCAGTGATTTCCTATTTGTTATCAATGTCAAATACCTTATAGTGGTTTATATAAAATAATAAAGTTTAATTATTTAAAGATCATTCTATTGAATTACTGAAGAGTTTATTGAAGTAGTTGGTAATATAACAATCTTCCGGCCAAAACAAATTTTAACACAAAAAACCTAAGCTTCACAGGAAGTTGAAATGTGCCCATAATCGTTTATTAGCGAAAAAAGAGTTACTTAATTCAATGTGTGCTTTTTTTATGAGTAGTAATCGATTTGAATCAAAATTATATATTATAAGTTGTCCATTGCTCATTAATTCCTGGCGGAAGTTGGTTAAATTTCAGCAGGCCACCAGCTCATCTGAACAAGAGGGAGTTTTGAACTGGTGGGGGACTATTTGAAAATAAATTAGTTTAAATATTTCTATTGAATTAAGATGTTACTGAATATATTCCAGTATTATTTAAAGGATTAGACAAAAACATAACATGCTTTATGGACGATCCAAAACCGATATCAATTATATATAAAATAAAATCCATAAATGAAAACGAATGATATATAAACACTGTGATATTGAAATTGCCTAGATAAGATGATTTTTTTTCTTTTTGTAATTTTGTATTAAGAATATAATGAAAATTGACATTTTCCATTCGCCTCTTAACAGTATCTTTTCCTTGAGCATGTGATAGTACGTTTTACATTAGTTACATGTTTGCTGGTGAAAAGTCTATAGCGAATAAAAACCAAAATTTTCATTTTTAAAGTTCAGGCTAATGACACAACTTAACAAAACTGAAATGTTTTCAGATAGAAATTAAAATTGAGATCTCAATTACACATATATTAATTTATCCACAATTTATATGATAATTATTTACCATATAAATATACATTTCATAAATATCAAAATATATATTTACAAATTATTTATTTAATTTTTTTTTTTACATTTTTAAATAAGAGACTTTCACCACCAAGCTAAAGAACTCGCGTAACAGTGACTGCTACCTATTTTTTTTTTTCAAAAGCTGAGCTGCTTTTTCAGATTTATCTATCATTCCTCACATATTTTTAATAACATTATTCTTCTAATTCATACGATACATTAATGAATGTATGTCATATATCGAGAAGCACTTTCAATTTAACAATTTGCTACAAATAAATATTTTAATGAAAAAAAAAAATTAAATATTCTGTTGACTAAAATTTATTAAAAAAATATCGTAACTTAATTTGAATACAGTGATCTCTAGGTATTCAATTGTGTCTGTATGAGAATGTCATGCAAAAACATTCTCTTAATTACTTGATTTAATAAAAAGAAAAATTTTTGTGTAAGATTTTTTCTAGATAAGAGGTTTTAACTAGGGTGTCCGCAGAAAGGGTTCAGGGTCTGCAAACTTGGAAGGGTAAGAATGAATTACCTTAATTTGCGCTATCGCCTACTCTAATCAAGCATAACTTCACTTATGAAATCATGCTGTAAAATATGATAGGTCTGCTTCAACAAAGACGTAAAAGATTCATTTTCAAGTATTTTGAAATTTTACTTTATTTGCGACAGCGATAGTATTGACACGAGTGTTTTTCTTTATTTTAAATTATAAATCAACAATTTGGCGACATAAATGTCTGATTATAATTATACATAATTTAAAAAATAAAACTCGTGTCGATACTCTTGTTGTCCCGAGTATAGCTTAAAATAAAACAGATTTTAAACATTATTTAGAAGTGGTCCGCGACAGTTATTTTGTCTGCAGGTAAGGTTCCTTTATTCTTCTCCGTGCTTAGCATGGACTCATTAATACCAGACTGATCGGTCTTTGACAGGGACTTAAGTTCCGATAAGTTTTTCCTCATTAACCTCCTCCACGTCCGATCACTCGATTGTTCAACATTGGATCATATGTCCATTATTCTCCTTGGGTCTTAGCTCGCATGCTTCCTGACCGAACTAGACAGTTGGGATGGAACAGTTCCTTTCATTACTCGCACAGACGTTTCTAGCCATAGCAGTTCATCTCAATTGCCGTAAATTTTAATTATGTGTCTATTGACTGTTATTATGACAATGAAATGTTTATCTTGTGACGGGAATTTTGTATAGATGTTTCATTTGAAATCCGAATAATGGGAAAATAATAATTATTCCATAAAACGTTCGATATTTATCAGAGTATAAGAAGATAACACAAAAGCTGAACCATTATTTGATGAGGTTTCAGTCAAGATATTCCTAAATTTTCAATTTTTGATTGACAGAAAATACATCGATAAACACAATAACTAAGCAATCAGTTAAAAAATTTGCAATCATTGTAAGTAGGGTATCTCAAATACCTAAATAGAAAGCATCTCAGAATAAGAATATATAATATTCTTTCAGTTTTTATAAAACTATTTGATTTGTTTTTAGCAATCGCCTGTATGATGTATTGCTCCTCTGAAGCTAGGCAATGTTTAAATTTCATACAGCACGTCGTATTGCCTTTAATATGGGTCAAATAGCCAAGTATTGTATTTGTTTGTCGCGCATTGCTCCAGTGTCCTAAACCTGCTGTTTTTATTACAATTTATTAACTATAAGAATGAATACCAAATAGAGACCACTGTTATTTATCGCTGATAAGTCGTAAAATCATATTTAGTTAAGCAACTCAACTTTTAAATTAATGTAATTATGACGATAACAAAATTTACATTTGACCGAACAACAATGCCAAGTATGAAAATTATTATTTACACACAACCTGTCTTTTAACTTTTTTTTGTAGACCTTCCATTTCTAAGTTGGCAGTGTTTATTATATGAAAAAAATTGGTGCATATCAGTACCAGGAAGATTTTTCATACGTTAAATAGCAGAAATCTCTTTTTATTAAAATGTTTTGAGACAATTTTAATTATTTTTATATATATTATCTATTTATTTTTTGTATTTTATTATTTTTTTTAAAATTATTTTTGAGGTAATGTTAAACATTTATAACAGACAAGAATTATCACACTAATAAACTTCAATATAGTTATTGCCTTTAAAAAAGAGATCGGCTACTTAATGGCAGGATGGCAAGAATGAAAAACTTATTATAGAGGCTGTGAATGAATTGAATTCTAGTTTTAAATATGTAAAAGTAATAATTTTTAAAAATGAATAAAGGTTCCAATCGGTTTTAAACTGTTCTATAAGATGATTTCCATTGCTCTCAGCTATCCTAATTTGCCATTGAAAATGGATAAACAGACGTATCTTTAATTACTGTATATAAACAACTCCTATCATTTCTATTATATCAAATCTACAATTATTAGCTTTTGATCACATGTCTTATTTAATATAAAAAGTACAAATCCACAGCCGTGCTCTTTAACCAGTCTCGAAATCACCATACTCATCGACCTTCAAAGATGACACTATTATAATAATAATAATGACATAAATACTATTATTAATAAAACAACTCCAAATCGAACCTTAAAGCTAACTATATAATATACACATATAAGAGATTTGACTACAATTAGTAAGAAACATCAATGTATTAAATATCACAACGAAATTGCGTTACAAAATGGATGGGGTGTGTTAACATTGTTAAAATTACCTACTAGCACCGTCACATTCTAATTTCTTAAGTCAAACCACAGTTACCACTCTTTTGAGGTCCATTATCGATTGGTGCCAAAACATTTACTAAACGATCGTTTTCTGTGAAGTAGTGAATTAAACGTGTAATGCGTCAATTTACAAAGTTTGATACCCAAAAAATTTGGTGTTGACAGTCTTTGTACGAGAAAGGATTAAAAAGGGAAACATACAATCACTGGTATTTTACACAGTTCACATTTAACCAATTCTTCTACAAACAACCGCCAATATTTGGAAGAATAACTTTTGAATGGCTGCTTGTTTGTAGATCACATATAGAACAATATAGTTTTTTTTACAAAAAAAATTCAACAAAAAAATTTCTACTATTTTATCTCACTAGTACATCACATCGAAATTCATAAAATCTTATACAGATAAGTTAATATGTATGAGAGGGCTAAAGATGATAAAGCAGGAGTGGAGGTTGAGTTACGCCCCCTCCTAGAGTCCGTTCTGTCTTCATGAAGGTCTTGCCTCTTAAACAGTTATGCCCTTCAAAGTAACAGATCCTTACATCTATATCACACTTTAATGCACTCATATTGATCCTTATCACAATGGACGCTAATATTTCCATCAATACAATAAACCAACACAAAAACTAAGGAGATGACGTTCATAGCATTCAACAATAACCTTTAACATTAGCTTTACTATTCATTACCAAATTCGATCTATCACAATTCGGTTTCTGATAAATATCACATTGCCATTTTTGTTTTTTTGATAACAAGAAGAGCCCTTCAAGATGTTGAAGTATATTAAATTATTTATAATGGGTTAGTTACAGTAAAATATTTAAATGGGAATGAAGCCGGTTACAAGTTCAGCCGTAACTTGTTGAATAAAAAATTATAAGTAACAAAATCTCTTATCTAAAGAATATGTTATGTGAAATAAAACTGATAATATTTGTTTAGTTTTCGAACCTACTTCCCTCATTTACATATCTATATGATTAATTATATGTATCATAAAATAAAAAGTTATTTTTTAAATACAAAGGTTTTGTTTATAACATACTTCTATCGACAATATTTATAATATACCGTTAGAGAAATTAAAATATAATTTACAATTCGACTTTATAATTTCATTTAAATTTTTAATCATATTTATTTATGTACAATATATATCTATATATATATATATAAATTTATTTATTTTTTTGACTAGACGTATTTTATGATTTTCTTTATAATTTAAATAAATACTTTGTTACATTATTTAACAAACAGGCATTTCGAAATTACGTTCAAACAGAATTCATTAAAATTTTCCTAATATAGTTTATTAATATATAATTTTCATTATTTTGATAATATTAGTTATGAGGTTTGTTTGGTTGTTTCATTCAGATAATTCAAGTTAGCTATTACAAATATGATGAGGTAGTCGATTAATTTCACACTAACCATGTAACGCAGCGCCAGTTAGTAGGTAGTTATGAAATGGGAGGGCTTAGTTTAAAAAATATTTTTTTTATTTTGATCAATTTGCCTAATTTTAATACCTATTCAGATTGTGCTAAGTCAAAATTAACCTATCGTTTTTTTTTTTACACCAGCCATTGCTTATCACATTTTATCTCACGCTTTACTTTATTGTACTAAATCACCATTGATTGTCTCTTTAAAAAAAACCCTATCTCCAAACCATCACAATTATTCCAGGCCATATACATTATTTATTAATTAAATACTTATTCTAAGTTTCCTCGAGCTTCATGAAGATTTGACAAGATCCAAAGCAGATGAACTCTATGAGGTTTCTGTTTCCTCGCATAGTAAGAACGGAGAGAGACATAGAGAGAAAGAGATTAAGAGAAGTTAATACTTGTTCACTCAGAGGAGCATTCATCGATGTTGTCCCTGGTGGATGTGAGTGGTGAGGTGCTTGGAGAGGTAGTCAGCTCGAGCAAAGCACTTACCACACATCTCACAGTGGTAGGGTCGCTCGCCTGTATGAATCCGCAGGTGGCGGGTCAGATCACTCTTCCCTCCAAAGGCACGTCCACAGAAGAGGCAAGCAAAAGGCCGCTCACCAGTGTGCTTGCGCACGTGGAGCTTGAGATTTTCCTTGGATCGTACGCACTTGCCACAGAATGGACAAGCAAAGGATCTAGCAGGCCTCTGCCTCTCGTTGAGCTGGAGTAGGCTGATGAGCGAGGACTCACCTACTTCTGCGGAGTCTACCGTATCGTCTTGGTCTGACCCTTCAACTGGCCTTCCGACGGCCTCGTTGGAGCTCGTTACCTCTTCCCTCCTCTCCTCATCGTCCTCTTTCTCTCTGTCAGAACTTCTCCGTGGGCTATTTTGGATCCTCTCCAGCGTGTGGTTGAGCCGATGCTTCTTAAATGATTTGAGGTACCTAAACTGCATACCACAAACATCACAGGTGAACAACTTGTCAGCAGGTAGCCTTGCCCGGTGGTTCTGTTCGCGATGCTTGAGGTATGCAGATCGGTAGCGATAGCTCTGCCCACACTGGTCGCACCTGAAGGGCTTGTCATCCCTGAGTGGCTCCGGCCGCCCGTGGCCTGGATGCTGGAGGGCAATGTGCTGGTCAAGGAGCCAAGGTGAAGGGAAGCCCGCGAGGCAGACACTGCAGCGTACACCGAGGGCCTCTTGAGCCTGGAGTAGGCTCAATACGCTCTCTCCGTAAAGGCCAGCTAGCCCAGCCAGTGTCGGGAACTGAAACGGTGTTGAGCTGCGACTGCTACTGCTGATCTGATCCAGGCTGCGGCTGCTCCCTGATGGTCCAAACTCCCCCTCCACTAGGCACACCTCCTAAAAAAAAAAAGAATCGCTTTTATAATATCTAATAATCTGTATTGTAATCTGTATAAACAAATAAAACAAAACTTGTTTTGAATGATAAACTCTTTACATCATTATTTTAAGAGATGCCAACATGAGGAATGGAATAAAATAGACCATCTTCACCAGGCTTCATATTTCTTGGGTTCGAGAAGTTTTTGGGAGAATAGACTGACTGACCATTGTAGCAGAGCTAGTACAAAGAGTACTTATCAAAACTCAAAGGAAAGGAAAAATATAATGCTAAAATAGAATCAGATAAAGTAAAGGATAAATATTATAAATTATTGATCACACTATTTTTAATAATTATTATGCAAAGAAAAAAGATTTTGACTAGAATGGGCTCGAACGTGTGACCTCCCTAATCTCCAGCTAATTACTATTAAAAATAGTGACATAACTACTAAAACTAATAATTCATAATATAAAGATATATATCCAATGTTTAGTACAACCAGTTTTAATTTTTTTTTTTGCCTGAGGTTTCGTTTGCGTGGAAATATTTGCAACTATTATCATTGCACTGATCTTCAAGCTCGAGTTCACTGTCCAACCCCTAAAAGAATTAGTATGAAGATACATTGTCTGTTTGTTAAAAATGAATTCTACCTATAGTGTAACATCAAAGTAATTTTATTAAGAGGTAATAAAATGTATAAGTACAGTGTAAAAATTATAAAGTAAAATCTTTTACAAATTCACTATAGTATTAATTTAACTCAAAATTTCATTATAAATAAAAATTTAGTTTCACCTCCTCGAGCAAGAATAAATAAATTCTTGGGCGAATCCATCTTTGAGCAAGAAACACAAAATTATCCATGGAAACCTTGGCGATCTCAAATCACTTTCTAGATGGTTCTACAAGGGTTCTTTTCATTTCAACTTAAAACTTTTGGCAGATTCTAAAAAGTTTTATTTCGACTACTCTACTAAACTTTTACACAACTGGCAATTATTAATGTGTGGTTGGTAAATGCTAAATAATTAAATAAGCGATGTAAGTAATGCCACAAAACGCAACCCTTGGAAAATTGAAATAGACTAAATTGCAGTCTCCTCTGGATTCTTCCTAAAGAATGTCACTCTCGTAATGTTTTCAGAGTTTGTAAGATACCAGGTGAAGAGATTAGATATTGACCAAGCACCTTGTTTTGACCCGAATGGCTCTGTCGGTAGGGCGCCTGGCCAGAGATCAGGGATACTCCAGATTTGAATTCTGGACCAGCTCTCTATGAAGGAACATATTTTGGTTTATACTGCGATCAAGTTTGCACATAGATTTTTTTCAACTTTTAAACACATAAAAATAATGTTTATCATATATGTAAAAGTATAATACTCAATTAGACTGAGTTGCTGATGTCTCAGTAAAACTGTCAGTTACCTGAGAATTATAAACTCTGCAATAACCGCTGTGGTTTTAATGAAACCAATGTCCGCAATGGAAGAGGCACCACTCGGGAAGTGAGTTTACTATCAGGAACCAGGCAACATTAATACAAACTAAAAAGGTGAGAAGAAGTGGTGGAAGAAATGTCGAACACAAATAAGTAAACAAAACCAGAAATTAAGCTCAATTGCAGCCACTTCCACTGCAATTATAATATAAATATAAAATTATATTAGTAGTCTAGATTTTCGAAATTAAAAAAACTAAAGAATGTCTTAACATCTTCATATTAATAAAACTAAATGATTTTTTTTAATCCAATAAGACAATGGAAGGATACTCGCCGAAGAAGATTTAAACTAATCTTACTGATTATTCCTATTATTGTTTGATTGAAGATATATAAAAAAAAAAAAAAGATTTAACCTATAATACACTACTGTGGAAAATTTGGCCACTATATAGTTTAATAAAACCCTTTTCTGAAAATTCAGCTTTTAATTCACATTTCTTCTTGGTTTTTCCTTTTATATAAATAGGAGGGGAGATAAAACATTTTATCTTAAGTCGAAAGATGAAATGATTGAAAACTAAAACCATTGGAATCACAAATGACTAACTAATATGACTAACACTCTAGTGCTCAACCTTCTGGTTAAGATGTGGGGATAGGCCTATCCTATCATTTAAGTGTTAATTCGTTCATTGAAGTTCACTAGTTGCAAATTACACACATTTTACAAGGATTTTATACAATACAAGAATATTCGTTACCATGCTTTGCCAGATCTGTCCAAATATTATAGAAAAATGTACTTATGATTTGCACTCAAAGGGCAGCTGAATTGAAGTGAATGATGAATAGACAATTAAATAAACTTTTGTATGATGTTGGATATAATATTTAGATCTGTGGGGTTGTTGCGCTTGAAACTAAATGGATTTTATTAATGGATTAAAATTAATGGATTTTGTTAAAGGAAATGCTTTTGTTAAGTAAATTTCAAGGAATGGTGCGGTGCACCTTGATAAGTTCGTTTAATTGAGTTACCGATGAATGAAAGACTAACTGAAATGACCTGGTGGACTGGCTACCACATTAACCTAAAATTTTCAGTAATAAAGAATAAATATTTGGTGCAAATAATCTTTTCCACTCAAAAATATTTATTACAGCAAAATTACAAAATAAAATTGAATGAAACAGTAGCACATTTCTTAGTATTAAATACACTGTTGTTTTTAATATATGCAAAGGCTCAGGGTATACATCATATCCAGAAATTTTAAGCATTTTATTACTATAGTTACTTTTACAAACTATGATATGCATTTTGTAAAAAAAAAAAAAATATTTATATGGAGCGATACCCATATTTACAAGTACATTACACACGTACAAACAGAAATGTTGAAATGTGTGCAGCTCATTTGAGGGATTAGTATCAAATCCAGCAATCCCCATTGCGTCCAAATAATTCAGCAGAGGTTAAAAAATGGCTTCAAATAAAGTTTAATTCTCTTTGTTAACACTGTAGTCATTCCACGTAAGAAACAAAAATACGACTAATAAGATACAAATAATGAGCCGAACTCGCAAAAAAGTGGAGATGTCTGACTTTGGTGCTAATCCCTCGTATGCCAATGATAAACATAAAGTTTGTTTATAATAAAGAAAAATAATACTTCAATATAACACAGGGATTCTGTCTTTTATTATAAAAAGTAATTTTTTTTCTAATAATATAACTATTGAAACTATAAAGTGAATTTGTTACAGACACGGATGATTTATTATTTTTGTATTCTAGGTTTATGTTTTTATTTCCTTATATCAAGACACTGCCTTCGATAATATTATTACAAGGTGCTAAAATGGCACTGCCTCCTACATCGAACTCTAAGGAACATTGCACAGGTACCATTGGGGAGGGGGAGTTAAAACATTGTACAATTTTTTAACTAATTACTGACTCCTTCAAACAAAAATAAAGAGAAATTTGGGAACTTAATAAATTTGCCAACCCTTACAAGTTAGTATAGATTGTAGACCCTCATTACAGATCACCCCTCTGGATACTGAGTGCTACCGTTTTGCATACCTATAGCGCACATAAATAAATCAAATTTTATTTACAAAAAGGAAAAAAAGAAATTATGAACTGAATTGCTTACTAGATAATAATAATGATAATTTTCGAGCCGTTGCATTCAACACCACCGGTTCATCTATCACTTGTTTACAATATAAATTAGATCATCATCACAAACTATCACAGTCAGCTGCAACGATCTGTTACAACATTGTCTGAAAGCAGACTCTTGAATCAGTTATCTCCCGAGTTACAAAAATACAAAACACGCTGTTGCATATCTGTCACCAATAACAATTCTAACAAAAGGCAGCCCACAGCCTTTCTCTTTCAAACCGTATAATTATAATTTTTTTTTCTCCATACTTATACATTTCCGTTTTTATAATTTCAACAATAACACACTCAACATACATAACAATTATATATTATATATTTATCGATTATTATTAATATTACTCTAACATTTTATAATCTTTCTTGCTTTTATTGTAAGCAACACTTAACAAACTATAAACTATAGTTATTGCTGTGCAGGTTTTGTTCAAATTAAAATTAAAAACTATAATTAACAAGCAAGTACACATATTATTATAATTATTTTTTTTAGGAACAGAAATTATTTCGAAATGACTTACTTATTATTATGACTTGGTAAAATCCGGATTTTTTTTTTTTTTTAATTTTTTTAATTTTTAAATAGAAATAATTCCGGAAACCACATAATATTTTTATACATTAATACCAGAAGCAATAAAACTATAACTAATGGAGCTTGGCATCCATGATGACTTCATACAACTTACAAAATTCCAAAACTTAGTTAGCAGTAACTAATATTTACGGTAGAAATATTGTCTCCTGCCAACACAAAAAGGCATCGTAAAGACTTTGCCAAAAAAAAATGGATTTCTCATCATCAATGAAATCCATTAATCCCATGCATATATTTTTCATAACACTGACGTACAGTTGACTTTTCATATCATACAAAAAGTAGTTTAATTCAATCAAAAATTCTTTTTAAGAAGTCTCAATCATGATGAGAACTGAATTATTAGATTCAAACTGCGGACAGAGGTAAGTACTACTGATGTCGCAACCTTTATTTCATTTTTTTTTTTTTTTTTTTTTTTTTTTGCAGGTTTTGCCAAGCCTTTATCGAAATAGCTACTCGTTATCCCTCATGATGTCGAGTATTAAAAAATGAACATAAATCATTCAATGACAGTTACACCACAGATACCAAACTAAAAACAAATTATAAATGAAGAAAAAAATGAAATAGTATGCCACATTTTTTTTTTTTTTGTTTACTCTTAATTGTTAAATTATACCTACTATAAGTAAGTGTAATAAACCATCAGGATACAAGTAAATTAAATTTGTTTATATATGTACAAGGATTTCAAAATAATATATGTATATATATTACATAAATTTTGTTTAATTTCTTTTATAAATTATCAAATATAAAAACAAAGATTAAAATATCACCTTAACAAAGAATATAACAGTTAATTTAAAACTATTATTAACATTTCACTTAATACTGCACACAAATGAAAAATACAATTGTATAAACCTTTATGGACATTATTTAATAATATCTATCCAAGTATTATAGCTCTATTATTCAAACTTTTTTTTGTAATTTATCCAATTTTTTTTTGTTAAGGTTTAAAAAAAATGTACGGTGTGAATTTTTTTTATCAAACTATCAGTATAAAACTAACGGAAACTGTGAAAAACTATGATACAGCCTTATTTACAGCTAATATTATCTCTTTCTATTAATAAATATTTTAAATAATTCCTCAGTTGAATATTATGTATGTACCAAGTAAGTAAAGTGTTCACATACTTTTCGCACGATCACTTTGAATACAAATACACAAATTCAGTAAGTTATACACAAATATTTATATGAATGAAAATTATCAAAAAAACTAAAATTGGGTAAACCATTCACAAGTTGTTAAAATCTTTGTTTTACTTTTTTAAACTTTTTTAATTGAATGTTTAATAATAGTAGATATCTTCTATTTTTTTTTTTTTTTTTATATATACTAAAGGGGTAAATATATACTCAAAAAATAAATTATAAAATATAATTATAATTTTATAAACCAATAACAATAAAAAAGTAAGTTTGAAGAAAGATATTTAATACCCTTAATTATCCTGGATTAACAAATTATCATTCGTATAATATATTCCTTATATTGCTGTTTGTATTTATAATAATAAATTATATCTTATAAATAAAAATAAAGATAAATACAATAGATAAATAAATGATATTAATTTATCAGTCATTTTATTTTTAAAGAATTCTTTGGATAACTTTATAAATATCTTTTACAAAAAAAAAAAAATATAACTTCGCTAATATCGATGATTTTATGTGCTGCGGTATTTATATTGCCCAAAATATATATTAAAAGAAAAGGCATTGCCTATTAACTTTTTTGGTTAGTGTCTTTCACGTTTCCACGAAAACATAATTTTCTAGTGATTTTTTTCCATAGCCACCGGAACAAGTATTTTAAACTTACAATAGTTAATCCAGGTTTAATTTTAATTTTTTAGAACCAAATAAAAAACAAAACATCGGTTAGGTGTTCAGTTTCTTTTTTTCTAGAATATATCGAAATCCGTATTTACTCATATGCAAGCTGAGGCACTAGTTCAAAACTCCATTTCATAAAAATTTAGCTTACAATTAAATAAGTACACATAATTTGTTAAAGATACGGAATGCCCTAAATGAGATGCGATATATATATATATATATTACATCCTTTTTTTTTTCTTTTATTTTATCTAAGAAATACATCACAGAATAAAAATTAATTATTAAATTGATTATATTGTATGCATCATGCCCAACCCTGTATCCTTGCAGCTCAAATATCACAGCCAACATCTATATGAGACAGCCTGTAAGAACTCACGGTTCGGTTAAATATTATTTAACTTTCCATTAACATAAAATGATAAACTGTATGTGTAAAGCACCAAAATGAATATGATTAGTGGCTCACAAATAAACTATTGTATCAAAAGTTATGCTATGGTTGTTATTAAACAAGAAAATTTTAACACAAATGAATGACATTACCCGCCAACGAAATAAAACAAATACTGGCAGGATGAAATGGTTCAAACTAATTCACGTTTCAAATAAAATTTAATCAGGACTATTGAGAGATATTAATTTTTAAATTTCATTCCCTTACTAACTGTAAAATACGTGAATGTTTAAAGTGGGATGAAGACCATTAAAAGAAAAAATGTATATGTTTACAGTACGTCTCCACATTCAAACAGACCTATTGTATACATATTTAGAAATAAAATTAATTTATTCATTTATACTATAGGTATAACATTTTCAAACAACATAACTGTCATTAAATCATTACTAGGTACGTATATATTTTATTAATTACTTGAATATGAGAAAATACGGCATGTTATGTAAATAGCACTGCATACATATATGTTCAGTGATAATTAACATAACCTAAACAGTGTCGACATACATACAAACTTAGTATTTGTAATTGTGTACATATATATTTTGTTTCCAATATGATTATTTATTAAATTACATCTGAAACTAGCTAATTTCTGATTTAAGACGCCCGTTGACTTAAACGGCAGTCAAGTGACTCCTATCTATTGCAAGTGTCAGTTCTCGACTACTACTTAACTAGTATTATAGGCAGGAATATTTTTCATTTATACAGTTAGTATGAATTCATTTTTTATCAATTATATATTTTTTCTGATTTAAAGCACTCTCAGGGACTCTATAAAATTAAAGAGTTGTGGCCCCGACTAGAAATTTTATTATGAATTTCATTTTTGAAATAAGATGTTATAATTTTTATAGATGATAAAAAAAAAGATAAAATAATGTACCGACAGTTTTTAATGATCAAAATAATAAATAAATCTTTAAATGTTATCGAGAAACTAAATTATGGCTTATGGCTACGTTAGAGTTAAGACTCCATCAGGAACAATAAAAATAAAAAGCTAAACAATAATGATAAGTTTACAACACAAATTACTTGTATGTTTTTCATACAAAATTATTTACAATTAAACATGATGAGATTTATATAGGAAAATAAATGTAAAAAGACTTATACAGAATACAAATTTTTATCATTTTTTTTTTCCTCTTCACAGTTATAGAGTTATAGAGTTCCTTTTCATATGATAAATCAGTTCGAACATGTTTCAATTGTATGAATGAAATTAAATATTTCTAATAAATTATAATTATTTTGAATTTTGGTGCTTAGGTAGTAAACGGGGCCAAATCATCTTGCCAACCACGGCACCCACAAAGAAAAGCAGACAAGACTTTAGTTTGTTTATATAAGGTAGTTGCAGGATGGCTGCCAAGTTGATATGACACGTTTAATCCTGTATGCTATTACTGCTATTACTTAAGAAATCCAGATTATCTTTTATTTTATTTGACCGATAATATTAAAACTGTTGCAGTTTTATGCAATTATAATATTTTCAGCAAATCAAATGTCTTGTCATAAGACATCCACACGATGAATATCATTTTTTTTCAACTGCTTAATTAAAACACATCTAAATTTACTTGTTTTTTTTATCGAAATTAAATAAATAAAGTTAAGTTTACAACAACAAGCATTTATTATTGACTTTTAAAACATGCTCAACACTGAAGAAAGAGATAATTATAAAGTTTTGGTAAACATTTACTAAATTAATGGAAATTAAGAGGATTCAATTAAATTATATAAAGTTAATAATAATAATAAAACTGAAGTCAAGGGGAAGGTGAAGTCCGTGGTAAATAAAGAGGTTCTGAAGGTACTTCAAACTGCATCGGTCTCGGGACACACATAGAGTCAATGGAAAGGTCACAGGGCATGTGCGTGACATCTTGGTTCCTCCTCTCATCCTCTGGGCTTGGCGATGACAGGAACTTCCTTACATATTTAGGATAATGGGTCTTCTCGTGGGCTTTCAATATCGTCGATCGGGAAAAAGTCTTTCCACAGAGCGAGCACCTGAAAGGCCGTTCACCTGTGTGGACACGACAGTGATCCTTCATGTGGTGGCGCAGCTTGAACGCCTTCCCGCAAAACTCACACTTGAAAGGTCTGTCTCCGGTGTGCGCAGGCAGGTGACCGATAAGAGATCCGACGTCAGGGAAAGTCTTTCCACAGAACTTACACAGCGCCCCGGGAACTTCTGTCTTGACTCCCTGGTATGGCGGAAGCTGTTGTGGAAGAACCTGCTCCCTGTACTTGAGGGTCTCGAGGCTGTGAGAGAGGATGTGCCTTGTCAATTTGCTCTGGTGTGGGAATATCGCTCCGCAGTACATACAAGAATATACTGCCCGATTCTCACCATCGTTTATGTCCTGCAACCAAACGAAATCACCATCAACTTCATTGTCTCCTTTCATTACTTTTCCCGTCATGGGATAAAGAGTGAACTTAATATAAATAGGATAAAAGGGGAAGGAATTTACTATTTTTCATTTTTAATATTGAACTGTTCAGAAGTTGACGCTCATTTTGTTTGGCTGCAATGACGTAAAATGAAACCCCACCCTTTTTCGTACTCTTAAGAGTATAATAATAATAATGAGAAAACACATCCATCACAAATAGTAATAATAAAAAAATAACAGAAATAACTTGTGGCATTATAATAAAATAAATATATATATAATATATAGATATTAGAAGAAAAAAATACAAAAAAAAACGCACAATCCAAAATTGGCCAAAAATGTAGGTCAACTTCTTTTCAGCAAGGCAAGGTAATGTATGATCAGATATAACAAAAGCATGCTTCATTAAATGATTAAGTACCCTTTCTGGAGACATGAATGATAATATTTAGTAGAAAATTTATTATTATACTTAGGAAAGAAAGGAAAACAGTAAACGCAGTAGTCAATAACATGCTAAATACTAAATAGATATGTATCATGCAGCATGCCAGGCATTATAATTAAGAACTTTAAAAATAGAGGTCTAAAGGGAACAAATTAAATGGCATTAATGATATTGATAAGAGATTAGTTAAAATTGAACTTACAGGGTCATGCGGGTGTCTGTAATCTGAAGAGCTTTCTCCAGTGCTTTTGTTGTCGTCTCCTCGGTCCCAATCCACTTCTTTTTTTAATGACTGGCAACATATTGAAATACACATTAACACATTTAACTAAAAATTTATAAAAAGGGCATTTTTTTAAATCTAAAACAGGAATGATTTTAATAATAAACATTAATTTGAATTCAATGTTGAAAATTCTTATTATTACTCAGTCCTATCTATTAATGCATTCAAATTTATTAATGGTAAGGTTAAATGGAAAATAAATATTGATAATGAAAATGACTATAAATAATAAAATAAGAACATTAGATTTGTCAAATAATGAAAAAAAAATGTGTGACATTAAAATGTTGACCATTGAAGAACTGAGTTGACGCTTTGGGAAAACCTAGAAGGCAAAAAAGGAGGTTTATGGGTCAGTTAATCAAAAGTGGTACCAGAAAAAAAAAGTCAACAAAGAAGGCTTTACCTAATCATAAAAATTTAATATTTATTATTTGTTTTCTAATAAGTTGTGAATTTAACTTTTTTATTCAATTGCAAGATTTTTATATTTATTTCCTGTATTTTGTTTAATACAGATTGAGAAGAATATAGCACAGAAGTAAGGGAGAATGTAAACTCACAAGAGGTGCATCCTGAACAGGAGGTAGGCCTGAGGGTCCCGGCTGAGGCTCCGGCTGGGAAGGTGGTGTGGGCGGATGAGGAACTGTCATGTCCGAGGGCCCGCTCTGCATTGACTCTGTATCTTCCTCTAGTGGTGGTGCGGGCGGTGGACTGGCTCCGGGTTGCGGTGCAGGTGGAGCTGCTGTGGGGGCGGGTGGGGGTGTCGTATCCCCTTCCCCTCCACTGCTCGACTTGAGTGCTGTCATCTCCGCCAGACCTTTTACCTAGAAAATAGTTAACAGTTACTGAAAATAAGAGAAAATTAAACCATCCATTGAGGTAAGAAATAATGAAATCTCAATTGGAAAGTAAAGGATATACCAGAAAAAAAAATTATATTTATTAAAATGATATATACCGCAGTGAGTGAAAATTTAGGAGATGGTTGGTTGACACAAGCAATTTACATTCCTGGCCAAAATTAGAAAATCACTTTGAAAAACACTAGTTCAAATTGAAATATCTTTCCATTAGAATATTATACCTAGTATTAGTACAATACGCAGTTAAGAAAATATTATGGTTACTGAGATTTAAGATAGAAATTTTTATTCAAAACGCTTTGTAAAATTTCATGATTGTATTAATAACATTTTAATTTGTCACAAAATTGTAATGAGTTATCTTTACAATAGTGGCATTTCTTTACTTAACATTGGAAGGGACACGACAAGACAATCCTGGATTCGGATCGAGTTATTCTGGAAGAAACAAATTCTGGAAAAATATATAACAGCCTGTGAATATAGTTTGAAGTGTGCAAATGTATGGTGGAGGAGTGCGTGTTACGTTCAAGCCAGTTCATGTTAAGCTTTCAGTAAAAATTTTAGGGGGACTAAAAGTGACCAAATATTACGGCCGTAGCAGTTTCCTCTATTCAAGGACAGCTGCGAAACTACGTAAAAACCAGGAGTGAAATTAAGTTTGGCATATACTACCAAGACGGCTACTTTAATGTGTCAAACATTTAGAAGAGTGTTTACTAGAGTACCATAGGGTGCTTTCAATACAGTGCCAACAGTTGGCGATGTTTTGACTACAGTCAAGTTTATAAATAAAGACCTTTTGACTTAATCTTAAGGTGTTCAAACTTTTGCTATAAAATTGATGGGTTAAAAAAATAAAAATAAAATTCTGTATGAACTGATTTTATAATAGGATTTGATTCATAAAGTAGAAATGGTATAATTTTCAAATGTTTATTAATACTTTTTCTAAAAAAGATTTCAATTTTTATTGAGTACTGTTAATTAAAAAAAAAAAAAATTCTTTCTTAATTTGGTGATTATTGACTAGAAACAGAAGAGATGGTCTGGGATATCCGTGTTCCGAGGAGTCAGAATACTCAACCTAGCACATACATAATTAGGGATATTAATCAGAATACTGACAGGTTATGTATTTGAAATATTGAGCGGTGATATATTGTCTTCTGCTGCATGTGCCACAAGCTTAAGAGATTATTATTAACTATACTAATAATAATATATTAAATTAAAAAAAACAAACAATCAAATTCAAGTTAAATTTCTAGAATAAGACATAAAGATTTCTGAAAAACATAAATAAAATAATATATGTCATGCTTCATGTTGAAACCAATCACAATTGTACTACACTAAATCTCTAGAATGATTAATTTATTAAATAAAACAACATCAAAGTATGTGCTTAAAACTGTATGCATTATCCATTATGTTATTAAGAGTACTTGAAAGGTACTTGAAATGGGAAGAAACATGAAATGTCACTTTTGCTCTAATTTGAGCCAAGTTAAGGTTTGAAGAGTAAAATCTCTTTGAGGAGTATTTAAAATGGCAAAAATGAAAGGTAGTTACTTCCAAATAACAACTATTGTTCTTCCCATAAAGGCCAAGAGTCTAAACTGTATATATTTTTTTTATCAAATAAAGAAATAGGTTACATTTCTAGGCATTCTTTCCATTTACTCTTACGTATATCATATATATGCACACATCACAGGAAAAAAAATAAAACAGGCATTCAATAATATTATAATTTCAAAGAATCATAATTTTATCTAAAGTTAAACAACACAGTAAATAAAAATAATCAAATACATGTGTAAAATCAAGAATACAAATAAATGAAAGAAAAAACAATAAAAACTAGTGTCTTTTTTGTTTTATTCTTTACTTCTGATTAGAAACAAAAAAATACGATTTCATTAATTTATACTTTGTATAAAGGATACTTGCTTATGTTTAATAATCATAAATTCACCTGTATAGCAAGCTCTTGACTGGTTATATGAGACACACTTCTTCTAATTAGAAAACTTAAATGCAATTTTTCATACTTGGAACAAATATTTTCCATGCGCATACATAAAATGATAAGGTAAAGAAGATAAACTAAATACATAAAGTTCTATCTAAATGTTGGGTTGCAAAACATTAATATTCCTGGGAGAAAAGACCCCATACCTTACCTGAAGGCTCTCGGCAGTTTTCAACAAGGCGGACAGTCTGCAAGTCTCGACGGACACTTCCCCTCGGTACATGAAATCCACTAGGGTCCTCAGCTCAGCGAACCCCACGTCCTTAAGGATCACTATTGGGTGTCGATTCGGATGATCTAAAAACAGGGACCTACAACAATTTAGAAGTTCGTTTTAAAAATAATAGGTACAGAATTGTGTAAAAATGACTTACTTTCTTTTAAATTTAAGATCTTAAGTTATTTGAAGAGTGTAAACAACACAAATATTAAAAAAAAGCCATGACATCTTATCAAGAGGTAAGGCAGACCAAGATTACAGTCATAGCTAACAGATAGCGCTGAGGTACAAGCATGACTAATACAGGACTGAAAGCTATCAATCTTTGTTTCTGTTTCCTAGACCAGATTCTCTACTGCTTTAATTAAGTGAGCACTCATTTTCCCTTATGGGTCTCAGTCAACCTTGAGCAGACCCATCCTCTTCAGAGAAAATCCTAAAGGGAGCTGGGAATACCACCCCAGTTAGTAAAACCAGGCACACTAAGCACACCAAAGAGGAGATACAAATAATTTTATATTTTTTATTAAACTTTTGAACCGAACTTTAACCCCGGTTATGTTGAAACAGGGGTGTAGCGACCACTAACTACATAAGTTAAATCACCCTATACTCTATTGCATATATATTGTAAGCAAAAGTAAAATAACATGAACTAAATGTATTATAATCAAATGTAAATCATTGTAAAAGTGTTAAGCAATAAAAGGCGGAAGCCAACTAAGTCATAAACGAGAAAGGGTCACCATCTGGCAGTCATAAACATGAAAGGATCACCAGCTGGCAGTCATAAACATTAACAACCCTCGCAGCCTCACAGCCGGAAGTAGAGAAGGTACTTAAGGAATGGCCCCTGGCCCTGTTAGTAAGTCAGTCTCTTAGACTCCTCATCAGCCTCTGAGTCTCTCGCGACCTTTACTCAGTGACGCCTTAAGCCAGGGCTCCTGGCCCTGGAAATGAGTCTCCTTGCAGACCTTCTGACGCCTCGCTCCTGTTACACTGCCGTGCTCCGCTTGAACTCTGAAAACATGCCTTATTCTTTATGAAACCTCTGTACCTCTTCTCTTGAACATAGAGCATTGTCGGGGCACATAACTATCATAAATGGAGTCAGATAGTAACGCCGTCATGGAACGATTGTCCATGTTATAAACTCGAACAATCCGCACTTGTCACCAGGGCTAGGGTGATCAGGCACCTCCCTAGTGACGACCCGACAAGGGGTCTTATAAAGAATGGGCTCACTTACACTATTTTGCTGATAAAACTTAGTTAGATAAAAGTTAAATTGATTATAGATGAGTACCTAAAGTAAGATGAGCAAGCCGAGAGTACTACTTTGTGAGCCCTGAGCGAGTGGCCCTCGGAGGATGCAAGTGTGACGTCGACCAAACTCTCTGCCTCCAACAGCTGGCTGAATACACCTAGGAGATTGCTCTGATGATTGTTCCACCTGAGGCAGTAATGCTCACTTCCCATCTCTGATATATCACCCTGCAACAATAACAACAAAACATTTACTTACATTATAAAGATATTGATCATAATATTTTTATTTATTTTTTTAAGTATCGTTTTTTATTAAATCCTGAATACTCCGGGTATTTACATTTTTTAAATAGATTAAACTAATATTAGTAATGAAAGAAAAACAAATAGAACATACAAAAAAATGTAAATTGTAATTAGTAAATAATTAACCAAAATATAATAAAAACATCAAGGCATGTATCAAACCTAACCATTTACATCAATGTAGTCTACAAGATAAAACAAATTAGTTTAATTCTTTAAGATGATCATTAATTAAACCCTGGTTCCAAATAGTCCGCGTACCACCTTTTAATGTTATTTCTTTTATTTACTTTTGTTTTGGTCCATTCTAGTCGACAAAATAATGGTTAATGGTCGGATTTGTAAGGCTAAACCCATACAAATAACTTCTACTTCCTCCATGTCCAGTCAGTAATTTGGGTTTGGTCCTTCTGTTTTTAGTCTACTGACTATATCTGTTCTTTCATTCTGAGTTCCTACCCAATAAAAAAAACAAACATTTTTTTAACCTAATCTTCTCTTCACAGCATTAAAATTAAAGTGGTTTGTTACAATTTACTATTACAATTTTTGTCATTACCATTGTAAGATAAATGTTATATTCGGGCAAAGACTGATAAACAGCTTGATTCTGCCTTTGGACTCCATCTCTCAAATGTTTTTTGTCCACACACTTTTCTTTTGTATCCTATCAATCCTCTTGCCTCTCTCTCTGTCTTCCACTCCCTGCTTTCCACACCACAGAAGTAGTCAGAGTCTACTACAAACTCCTGACCTATCAATCCTCTTATTCTCAAACATTTTTCAAAGAAATCTGTTTTATTCCTGACCTTCATCTATGACTCGGTTTTCATAACCACAAATTTTCCACTCCTCAATAATAATCTATTCTTTTTAATATTCTACTCTCCTCCATCTTAAAAATCTTCGAAAGCCTTCTCCTCAAACTCTTAGTAGCTTCTCCATATTTATCTGAAAGACATTTCATCGCATCCTATACCTCAGCACAATTGCCTCATTCCGACAACTTGCAGTGTGGTGTCAGTCCCATCCTTTTCTTTTCGGACTCTGCTGTTACCACTTAACCTCATTCAACGAAGTCACTTTATTTTTTACTACTTTTTTTATTGTTTTTACTGGAATATTTTTTTTTAGAGTTTAAGCGTCAATCATTGTTACGGAGTCATTATTCCGCTCCGCAACAACCCAATCGAAGGCCTAATCTTATTTTCCTCTTCTGATGACATATTTACATGCTAGCTCAACAATATCCCAAGTTCAGTTGTTCTCTCAAAGTAAAAAAAAACAACCAAAATTCGTTGCTGATGCCTTAGTATGCTTTCTTACAATGCTTTCATTCATGTACACAGGAATTGTGCATCAACCCGCACAATCTCTGAGTGTCTGAGTGTTTCGCAGTAGTGGCTGTGAAAATGATCTAACCTGCAATTTTAAAGATATACCTGGCAACACTATGGATCACACTGTATTTGTATAGGTTAAGATACAATAACAGGAAGTGTGTGAAAATATATTCTAATTGCTGACACAATCTGCAATGACTTTTGAACTTTTTGGTGAGGTGCCTGTGCTGTCATGAATGGAACTACTGGAGAGTGAAGGGGCAAAAGGACTCGAAGGCCTAGAAGAGGCTGGTCCTTCATGGTGTGAGCCACACGTCACTGGAGGTGGTCGTCAGAAAATGTATTCTCCCTCCATCTTCTCCAGCTACTACCAGCTGGGCCTATTTGTTGTACTGTGGGGATTCTTTCCAGACTGTTGATGGAGATATGCCAAAGGATGGAACGATTCTCAGCGACGACCACTCTCCATAACGTGCCGGATCTGCAGCTAGGATGGTTCAGCTCGACAGAAGAAGAGGCAAGTAGCTTCAATTGTTAAAAACCATATGGTCCTAAATTTTTGTCAGTTTTGTCATACATTTTTGTTTGAGGCAAGAACATATCTTTTGAGATAAATTCTAGTCAAAGGTTAGGATATTTAAGAAATACTATTTTTATCTATCTGACAGTGAACGAAGGTGGACTAAATTATCAACTAAATTTCATTAAGTACCGAATGGTAGTGGCCAAGTATGTGATCTAGGGAGCATAGGTACTTCTACAACAGTAGAACCTAAGCCCCAAAGTTTCATATCGCACTGTGGAGTGTGTATATTAAGACTTTCTTGTCTCTCCACAGCTTTATTATATCTGAACCTTTTCGACGGACTATTTCGCTTAAAGTAAGTAACAGTACTAAGTAAGTAAGGAGCTGAAAGTAATTATTGCCCTTGCCCTTGGTTGGGTATGAAACCAAGTATGACCAGACAATATAGTCCTTCAGTAAAATAATCTTTGTAGAGGAGAGTATTTTAAAAGAAAAGAAAGAAAAGCTTTATTATGAAGTACAAGCAAAACAATGGTATATACAAATATTAAGAGTTACGTTACTACATACTGGGTGGAATGTCTAGGGACAAGTGTGGTCTAGGGCTCAAGCTGAGACATATGTGTATAAGTAAAGGATAAGATTCTGGGAAGTAGAGAGGTCTTGGAAGGATGCGGTTGCTTACTTAAAAATAACAGGAAACCATCAGTGACTTCCATCAAGTCACGAGGGAGGTATACAGTTCTGCTCAGGCCCCTTCTACTTGTTTTTAGTAAGATTATAAATATCATATATAAAGCAAGCATTATAAAACTCTTCGATAACAATCGGGTATAAATCAATAGCGCTGTAGAGAGAGGAAGGTGTTTAATTTTTTTTAATTTCTCACGTCACTGCTGACAAAATATTTCAAATTTAAAGTTCTGGTTTACAAAAAAAAAAAAAAAATTAAAAAGTAAATTACAAGAAACGCTCATCCTTACAATAATCCTCTTTGTCGCCTAAAACGTCGGTGGCCTTGCGATCTACTGTAAATAGATTTGTAATTCGTGGGGTTCAGGCACTGACCATCATTCCCACTCATGCCCTGAGCGTCTGTGGCTCCCTTTCTCTCTGTGGTCTTCGCCTCATGCTGAAAACTTTCGGGGGGGGGGGAGGGTGAAGCCCCGCTGGTTCCGGCCCTTAATTGTAATTTTTCAAATTAAAATCGTCAAATTAATCGCTTAAGAAACAGATATTATTTTATTGTTCATTTCAGACCTATTTTATTTCGTTTTTAAATACATTTTCATAGACACATATATTGAAAAAAGTATGTAATTGAATTCATAAATAACGTAAACAATTTTTATTTGAAACGAAATTAAAAATTCGTTTTTTAAACTATGATCTTTGGATCTGGTATTTATATAGATCCACCTTTGATATAATAATCATCATCATCATGAAATATATGGATAAATACGAAATATATTTTATTAAAGGTAATAAACTCTAAAAGGTGAAAATTTCGCGAGAGATATTTGTCAATACTGGCATGTGCATAACGGTGGGTGTGTGTCACCTAATGCCAAGGTCGACTGAAAACATACGAAGTGAGAGTTTCCATGCTTTCCTCTCAGTTGCGTAACGCCTGGGAAAATGCGTCGCAGCGTGGTTTTGCCTCTATCTGATCGTTCCCATGATCATTTGCAACTAGTTGTAGTTGTTTTTAACTACTCTCGCAATTTAGGAAGAAATTAGCCATAGTTTCGGCTTTCGGTAGAGCTATGTACTCTGAGACCGGCGTAAATCAGGCCAGCCATTATTGCAAAAGAAGTACTTTCGACGCTAAAAAAAGTTAAGGTTACCCAAATGCAGTTCTAGTTTTCTTTTTTCTAAAGTTCGACTTTAACCGATGACTGATCTTTATCTTTATAAAACAATCGCGTTCTCTACAATAAAATAAAATCAAGCCTCACTATTTTATAGTTTGAAACAGTAATATTCAGGCAAAGAATTATCAGTCAGTGATATAATTGATCATACCACGCACCAACCTACAGATTGACGACTACAGTCACACGACCCCTGACAGCAGACTGAAAAGGACACGGCAACGAGATCTGCTTAAGTCAATGTCAACAAAACTGAAGAAATATTTATTACCAAAAAAAACAACTTAAAATTAGAGTGGGAGCCTATTGTAAAGTACTTTGAGGTTTATTTAGATCACAAATCCGTAATTTTGTTTTTGAAGTAATCCTTGCAGACGGGTATTGTCAATTCCTTTGTATATTTCCTCCAGCTGGTGCATTTGAATTCCATGCTTGCGCGAACCACTTTTTAAAGTTCTCTTTAAGTTGTGGGTAATCACCAGTCTTGAAGCGTTTTACTTTGCTGCTTGATGTCTGGGAAGTGATTTTGTCCTTGTTCTTCAGGATTGATGTGATCGTGGAACGAGGGACGTTAAAACGCTTGGATACGTCAATTTGCTTAAAGCCACTGGCCACGGATTGTTTGGTGATGGTTCCTATGACTGAACTCTGTGATTTCTGAGAGGTATATGCCCCGAAAGTGTTCAGGTTCAGGAGAAGAGGAACAGAGTAGGCATTATGGGCAGTTTATGTGGTCTTTGAATGATCACGAATTTACACTTGGTATCTAGGGGTAGGCGAAAATCGACCGGATCCCAAAGGCGAGTGTGAACCGGTGAGAGGCAGACTGGATCGCTGGGAGAGACGCTACTAGGTAAAGTTTGTAGGGCCCCAGAGACCGTCGTCTGCATGGAAGTGGGCTCTTCCAAGGAGGTGCTAGTTTTAGCGAGACGAAGGCAGAGGATCCCACTAGGAAGGTGTGGGGTCTGACTACGCCGGACTAAAACATAGCGAGGTTAGGAAGAGAGATGCAGAGGTAGTTGAATAAGAAAGCCATGGTTCGAGCAGAGCAAGAAGCGGAAGTGCAGAGAGAGAGAGCAGTGTTCATTTCAAGTGTCGGCTTCCGACTGTATTCTATTTTGCTTTTCTTAACCCCTATTTTATTGTGTATATAATTAAATATATATATCCTTGTACTGCATGCCAAGTAATTTAAGAAGTTTCTGTTAAAACTAACAACTCTGATTATAGTAAAAAAAAAAACCCAGAATTTCCGCCTTATATAGGCAGGTCATTTTTACGTGCAGTGAATGATAAAGTCCTTTATTTTAGCCAATCGTGACATTGTTTATTTTGGCCAATCAAGGGATATTACATCAGCACCCTCGTGAGGACTTTGGCCGTAGGGATCGAGAACTCGTCCCTTCTTTCTATACCGACACCGAAGATTTATTGATATAAAAATATGGAAAGGTAGGTGGCTTTTTATTCGGTCTGTGAAGAGGGTAACTTCTATTTGTTCGTGATAAAGAATTTGGCAAAACAAAGAGAATTTAGTTCTTGTTAATGATTTGTTATTAAAGAATAACTGGTAATGGTGGGTGTAGCGACCGCTAACTACATATGATAAATCACCCTATACTCTATGTTATATATATTGTAAATTAATTTAAACAAATGTAAATAATATTACTAAACCATAAATCATTGTAAATATTGTAAACAATTAAAGGCGCAGCTGCAAGTCAATTAGTTAGACACTGGGGACCCTCACCCGCTACCTTAGCAGGTAGTAAAGCGACCCAGACCTAGCCAGGCCTAGGACTGCCGAAAACAAAGGGCCACCGCATACTGGCATTGGGTACAATAAAACCTCATATGATTGGCTACTAACGAAGCCAGCTGGGTATATAAGACCCGGGGTTTGGGCCTGTAAATCATTCTCCCGACGACTCTCTAACTGATGACTTGGGGCTGCACTGATGTTCAAGACTTGGCCTTCTCATTTATGAAAACCTGTGGACCTCTCTTCCTAACCTCGCTATGTTTTAGTTCGGTGTTGTCAGACTCTACACCTTCCTAGTGGGAATGTCTGTTTTCGTCTCGCTAAAACTATCACATCCTTGGAAGGGATATCTTCCATGCAGACGACGGACTCTGGGGCCCTCCGAACTTTATCTAGTAGTGTCTCCCACGGCAATCGAGTCTGCCTCTCTCCGGTTCACACTCGCCTTTGGGATCCGGACGGTTTTCGCCTACCCTTAGATACCGAGTGTGAATTCGTGGTCATTCCAATACCACATAAACTACCCACACTACCTACCCTATACCTCTTCTCCTGAACATAGTGCATTGTCGGGGCACATACCTATAAAATATGGAGTCAGATAGTAATACCCATCATGAAGCGATTGTCCAGGTTATAAACTTAATCAACCCTCACTTCGTCACCAGGGCTAGGGTAACTAGGCACCCCCCCCCTCGTGACGACCCGACAGTGGGTTCTATGACCGCGCGTATACTTCATTCAGGTTATCTGTCTAACATGAGATAAGCACAAAATATTCCTACGAGCAGTTGCGTATGCAGAAAGACTTGGGAAATTGCATTAAGTTGAGATAAAGTTTTACTGCTTAGACAACCTCGGAGAACAGTCTAGATTTTATTTTAGTGTGATCTACAACTGTCAATATCTGGATTTATATTCCGATCTGTTTTTTACAGTTCAGTTGGTTTTTGTTTTTAGTTTAAAAACTGTATATGTCTGTTAAACTAGGAGGCATTGTACGCCAGCCAAAATATGACGATTTTATGATGTTTCACTTAATAACATGATGAGTACTTAAAAAATACAGTTAACGTTCAATAATTAATTAATTATTTGCTAATTAAAGCTAGAGGTACAATAATGGTGAGTAGGGTATTATAATTTAATGTTTTAGAGTAATTTAATTTTGCTTTTGTAAGGAAAAAGTAATAAATGATTATCCAGAAGAAGTCACGCAATTTTTCAATTTTTGTACAGTGATCAATTAATACAAGTGTCTAAAAAATATTTCAAATACAATTTTTGTTAATGGAATCAAAAACAGGCTTTATTCGACAATTTTATTACTTATTTAATTCATTCTTTCCCTTCTAACTTCTATACGAAAAAAACCCAACTATTTCCGTTTGCGTAGAGTTTTAGAGAGGAAACATCTGACGTTTCTTCCTGTTACACTGACGTTCCTTCCGGTTACACTGCCCTTACTGTTTATTATTTTAACCTGAAGTCGGAAGTCATCTCTCCGAAACGTCAGCTTAAGATATCACGACAATTATAGCCATTAGATAAGAAGTGTAAACAATACAAATTACATGGAACTTATAATTTTTTAATAAAATGAAATACGAACGAACACTGTCATAAAAAGCGGGTTAGTTAAAATAAAGCGGTTGGAATTTTTGCATTTTTTATTTAGTTGGAGCTTTGGCAGTCATAACCAATAACAGAAAATTTTAAATAAACCAAATTAAGTTTCTAAAATATTTGATAAACTACTTATTTGATAAACTACTTATTTGATAACTTAAATCATAATCAAGAGTAAATGTATTAGTCTTTCGTTTTTAACTAGACGCATTGCATATTACCACAATATTATTTTTATTATGTAAATGAAATTAAACAAAAACTTCATTCTGGGACATTTTCCCCCTAAGAATAGCAAAAGGAATGTCTACATGATAAAGAAAAAAGAAAAAAATACGTTATATTGCACATATCTGATAAGTTTATAAATAATACTATGCACATATGTATAATACGATATCTTATGGCTATGTATACTACATAGGAGCTTACTGAAAAGAACAAATAGGAAAAAAATAATCACAATGGTGGAAAGAACATGGGTTGCAGGGATGAATGAAAAATAATTAAACAGAACAATAACGATGAATTATGATTCGTTGCTTTGGAGGGAGACAATGGTAAAGTCTGGATTTAAAGTTAGGGAGAGTTGATGAACTATCTTTGGGAGTAGAGTTGCAAAGGCTTGTGGTACGGATGAGAAAATAACTGTCAAAGGAAGTAGATTTGCGAGAAGTCTTAAGAGAGGGATCAGGTATTGCTGATTTGAATTGGAAGAGGTTGTGACGATAAAGAGGATTATCAGTCAGAATAGAATTGAAGAAGAGGAACCCAAAGAAGGATAACGCGACAGAGTATAAATCTAAGGAAAAAGTTCATTGCCATCTTTAACCGAGCCTCGAGATCCTCAGAGAGGCCATCGTACATAATACAATTGGGTCAAAATGGGAGAAGACAAGGGAGGAAACCAAGAGACGGCGGGTATGCAATGGGAGGAGATGTCAGAATCGATTGAGCAGTTCAACGGTGGAAATGGATGGACGGGTGATTTCGACCAATTGGCCAAAGGTAGATTTTTGACTGAATTAGATAATTGAAGAGGACGACCATCGATGGTGAAGGTTGGAATATCATTTAGGGTTTAAATATATTGATTTGATTTAAGTAGAGATACCTTTTTTATTTTAGCCTGTCAAGAATTGATTGAACCCTGCCAAAAAAAAAAAGTAATATACAGTGTGATCCTGGGTTATTGTTAAATGATGTTTTAAAAATTTTAGAACCAATAATTTATACGATTGCCAACGTGTACTGACAGACAAAACTAGTTTGAATGTAAAGCCTTAGAGAGACGAACACTGCCGCAGGCGACAGACGGACGGACAGATAACGAAGGCTGTGAGCTAGAAGAAGAGGAGATCACGCCTTCGAGGTCCTTATTGGGTATGTTCCTGGCTGCCATGTGACAGCTGTCTCTCGGGCCCCTTTGTCACTGAAGGCTTCAGCCGACGGCACTTCCTACTCTGCAGTGTTCGTTCTTACTCATATTGAAGTGAGGAATTCACTGATTACAACACCGGGGGGGGGGGGGTCACAAATGAATTATCGATAGGCCAAAATAAAAAAGGGAATAGTTGGCTTTTTATATTATTAGGTTGGTGCGTATGAAATGTCAGATTTTCTTTAAATGTGAACGTTTGTCTCCCTGTTTTAGTTATGCTTTTGTTTTTGACATAACCTGGTTTATAGTCGTACTGTCCATTGCCAGAGTCACATTTTAGCAAAGAAGATTTTCTCAAAAGTGTTCCCTTTTGTTATTTGCTTTGAATTTTGCACCGATATGAATTCAACCGATATTCGTGTAATTTTATTATATGAGTATAAACTTGGTAATAATGCTGCAAAAGCTGCACGCAATATAAACCAGGTGTTTGGGGAGAATACTGTAAACGATCGAAAAGTACAGCGTTGGTCTGAAAAATTTCGGTCTGGTGATTTTTCCCTGCAAAATGAACCGCGCGGAAGACCCGAAACGTCTGAGAAAAATGATGCTCTGAAAGCATTGGTGTAAACGAATCCAACTGTTTCTTCAAGGTAACTTGCTGCCAGAATGGAAGTTGACCATACGACAATATTGGGACATCTTTCTGAAATTGGCAAGGTGAAAAAAATGGATAAGTGGATACCGCACGAAATACACTGGATCGCTTGAACGTCCTTATCAGATACTGCTCGGCCGCATACAGCGTACCAAAACAATTGCGAAATTAAATGAATTAAAATATGAAATTTTGCAGCACCCACCTGATTCACCTGATCTTTCGCCAACCGACTTTCATTTATTTAAACATTTAGAACTGTTTTTACGGGCTAAACAGTACGAAGATGAAGACAGTCTGAAAAATGCCATATCAGAGTTCATTGATTCTAAAGATCAGAATTTCTTCAAGACAGGCAGGCATCTATGCATTAAAATCTCGTTGGGAAAAGTGTATTGAAGTAAATGGAGCATATTTTGATTAAATAAACAGCTTTTGGAAAAAGATATGCAGTTTAATATATTCAATTAAGAAACCGACATTTCATTCGCACCAACCTTATTATTATTAGATTAACTTGACTATAACTCAAGCCCGTGGAGTTGTTGGATGTATATTTAAGATGTCTGACTTGGGTTCACTTGGTAACACTCATAGGTGTACGAAAAATCATTAGCTTTGAATAAAAATAAAACTTTTTTTAACATTGAGCGCTACAACAACCGTACTCCAACAAGAAAAAAAATATAAAGTAATGAATTTTGCGTCGAATCAGATAAGGCAGATGTCGGATTTTCGTCAAGTGTTTAAAGTGTGTATATGTTCAGGTTTATTTGTTCGGTTGTAGGCACTTATCAATGATAATTAATGCATTGACGAGCACTCAGTAGAAGAAATATGAAGCTAATTTGAAAATTGGGCCATTGGGAAAAAAAAAAACACTCTTTCATGTTTTCGATGGATTGATAATAAATGGAGTGGTCAGTGAGACTGGTCGATATCAAGGAGGCAGATCAGAGAGAGATAATGGAGGAAGGACGAATCTGATGACCAATCGGCAGTAGGCCTAACAGAAACCACTTTTTTTTTTTATCAATTCGGGTTCTAACCCTTCCCACTCGCCGGCATTTTGTTTATTTAGATATTCTTGTTTGGACGGATTTGGATGGCTACGGGTATGTTCCCAAACACACGGGCCCAAACTATCATCGAATTAATAACAAGTACAATTGTGTCGTTCCAAGTTGCCCGAAAAGAAAAACTCGAACCGTCAAACATCTGTTCCAACACGCTCAAATCCAAGTTTCACAATGGCTAGCGATTGTCAAAACAATCTGAGGATTGGATTAAGGACTCAGAATCAGATACAACCGCAGAGAGGTTCTCCCGCTCGCCGTAAAAACGAAGGTTATAGAGCATACCTTATAACAAAGAGTAGAAATAGCGTTAGAATTAATTTAAGGTATATTACTCTTCAATACTTCAATTAAAAATTCTTTATTAGTATAGGTTAATTGAAATTTCGAATAATCATATACCAGTTTGAAACTAGTCCGTGATTCTGAGTGAATATTAAAAATGAAATTTTGTAGTTTGTAGCTATTAATAAAGATGGAAATGATTTTAGGTATAATTGGTATAAAATTAGTTTTAGAGAAGACCTGAAGAGTAGATATGTAATAAGGACAGGATGCAGAAATTTATCCTGTATTCTCTCCAGTTTTGAATCTAATATACTTATCTACGCTCGAATATGAGAGTAGATGTGACGAAGATGAGCTCACTGGCCCACGCACCCACTATTCGTCCATTGACAGGATGCCTGTCAGCGAAGTGCCCACGAACTGGTGAAGAGAGGGCACGCAACAAACAGAGAAAATAAATCACAAGACGAGCAAGAAGGCTCCACCGGTGCGAAACAATTACGCTTTAGGCCTGGTTAGTTCGTGTCGGCGCAATGATCTAGGACCGTCACGAACTTGAGACTCCGTGGTCACGGCTCACGATTGGGGGGAGGGGGCGTCCCAGGGTGTGAGGAATCCTCGTTAATGCCACTAACTGCGGAGGGGGGTATATATACACCCGGGTGGTAATTATACAGGGGGGACAACGATAGGATCTGCCGTCGTGGGGTCTTCGTGTAAGGGCATCTTCGGTATCCTGGTGCTCTGGGAGTATCATCTTCAGAGGACGTCCGTTTGCTCAATCCCAGTGGTGGTTGGACGAATAAAAACAACAAGAGTATTTAAAGTGGACCAGACGAGCGGAATGATAAGTTTATATATTTTGAATTTAAAACATTTTTTTAAAAACTTTTTGTGATTATTGATCATTAAAATGTATAATAATACTATAGCTTTTAATGTGTGACTTGAGGTAGCCTACAAGTCATGAGGAAGCAGTTTGTTTAAGATAAGCTAGTTTCGTTATATTAATTATTTTTTCCCGTCATTATGCTTGAAAAAAAATTACAGCATAACACCTCCATGAAGTTCTTTGTACCAAAATTGGATGATATTGATTTGGCCAATATGTGGTTTCAACAAGATGGTGCCACATGCCATACAGCCCATGGAACAATTCAAATACTGCATGAGACATTTCCAGGTCGTGTACTCTTTCGTTTCGGTGATCAGAATTGGCCCCCTAGATCGTGTGATTTAACACCTTTAGATTTCTTTTTATGGGGTTATTTGAAGTCAAAGGTGCATGTCAACAAACCACATTTATGCCAAATGGTCATGGAAAATTTCGACAAAAGAGTGCGTGTGTGCCAGCAAAGTCGTGGAGGCCATTTGCCCGATGTGTTATTTCGTAAATAACTCTATCCTATTTACTTTATAATTCAATAAAGAAATAACAACAAAAATACTAAAAACTGTGTTCTCTATTTAAATCAAATCATGCGTTAATTCTGGGACACCCTTTAGAAGAAATAGAATTTTCGTAAAACGAAGGCCCATGGTTCGAACGTAGAGTAACCATTGCGGAACTGACTTCGTCAAAATTTAAGATCGATCCGAGTCATTTATCGATAGCGCCATTGTATATAGTGATTACAACTTTTTTTCTTAAATTTTCTTATCACTTAATATATTTTATTATATATATAATATATTACTACTAATAAATGTGTTTGTAGATATTACCTCATTATATTTTTTACCCTTAATAGTACCAGGCTACAAACCCTTGTATAGCCCGAATGGCAAAAGGTAGTTAAGTGTCAGAAAAAAATTGGTATACTTATATTAATAATGTACACGGGACTGATAAGTTTGTTATCTCCTTAGCAATTTATTGTATTATATAGTAATACTCCGATAACACTTTCTAGTTATCACATTATTTGTGTAACAGACCCCCTACTCTTGGGACCTGCTTGCATTTTGAATTTTCAATAGAAAAAAAAAAGTTTATAATAACTGAATTCACTTATAACTTTACCTAACTAGCTCTTCTCGGCTACTAGTTTTTTTTTTATTAAAAAAAATGAAATATTCAAATTTCATCTCGTCTACTTAAAAGGGATTTGATTTTACCCCGTCGCTCAAGGAATAATTGCGAATGCTTCTCACATGTCGGAATTTGTGACGACAATGCTCAGTGTTGTGAGTTTTTATAAACAGGTCCGATGCCTTGTCGGAGTCGTAAACGAGAACTGTTAGTGCTTGTAAAAATGTTACGCGTTTGAAATAACATCTGTAAGTGGAATAACATCTGTAAGTGGAATAAATCTACCTGTATTAATTTATTTTTATCGTTTTACTTTTTATTATATAGTTATTAAACACCTAAAACCTATTTGATCTTATCTGAGCGTTTAGTCTGCATGTTCAGGAAGTCTCTCTCGTTTCTTCCAAAGACATAAAATTCTACTATACTATTGAAACATAAAGGCCACACAAACATCATTTTTTTTTTTTGGTGCCTAAGATTTTATAAATGATTGTAGCTATACTTGGAACTCTGAATCTAAATATGAAATCAGTTTTTTATTATCTGCTCAAAATTTTTAGATTGCAGTTTTTTTGTTTTTTTTTTAACATGCAGCTCCAACTCCATTTTGATCAGTTCTAAATCACAAATACAAGGATTGGTTCCTGTATTCTTCTTCCCTCTACTTCTCTCAAGAAGGCACTCTTGTATTTTCTTTGCGAAATTAGAGGACTCATGGAAAAAACGGGTCTTCCTCACTATTTTCCAGATAATTGGTTTTGTTTGAAATGTATTCTGCACAATGGGAATAAATATGGTTCAATAGAAATTGCTCACTCAATGAAAATGAAAGAAGAATATAAGACCCTAGCTTTAGTCTTGGAGAAGATAAATTAACAAGAACATCAGTGGGTGTGACTTGCGTTGGCTTAAAAATGGTAAACTTTCTCCTTGGACAGCAAAGTGGCCACAGCAAATATCCTTGATTCTTGTGCCTCTGAGATAGCAGGGACAAAACACACCTCTGGGTTAGAAAAGGGGGCCTAAGAGACAAAACATGGACGTTAGGGTATAGAATGTCATTAGCGGCCCCTTAGTTGAACAAGATAAAATCACTCCATATAAAGCTAGGTCTTATGAAGCAGTTTGTAAAGGCTCTTGATAAGAACGGGTCATGCTTTGCATATATAGGGGGGGGGGAGGCCTCAGTTGAGTACGGAAAAAATTCAAGCAGGAATATTTGACTGCCCACAAATAAGACAACTCATTAAGAATCCTGCCTTCGTGAATTCGTTGAATGAAGCTGAGCGAAAAACCTGGACTTCATTTGTTGCAGTTGTAGGAAATTTTCTGAGCAAACGCAAAGCTGAAAACTATGTTGAACTGCTAAACGAGATGAATAACAGTTTCAAATCCTTTAGGTGTCACATGATTATTAAGGTGCACTATTTACACAGCCATTTTCCTGAAAATTTAGGTGACACCAGTGAGGAACAAGGTGAAATATTTCTCCAGGATATTAAAACTATGAAGGCTCACTACCAAACAAGATAGGATACGCACATGATGGCAGATTACTGCTGGAGTTTAAAAAGGGACTGTTCCAAAACGCATTCAAGAATGTCACGGAAAAGAAGCTTCCGAAGTGTTGAGTGACTAACTTTTTACTCTATCTTTGCACACAATAATAAAAATTCTGTGTTTAGATTTTTTTATTTGATCAATGGACATGAACTTAAAATAGTGTATATTTGAATTCTGGGGATCAAATTGATATGGAATCAGCTGGAAATAGTCGGGAATTAAAACAGCTGTTGGCCTGTGTAGTAGAAAATCACTGTAGAGTTAGAATAATTATTATTTAATAATGTAATAGTTTTTTGTTTCTTTTTCTTTTATTTTCGTTGTTGTGGTCTACGCCAGTTAGAGTGAGTGTGGACTCTTGGTAGATAATATGAACTAACTAATTAAATAATATGTGAATTAATAATCTACAAAGTTATACCTAAGCCAATCTGGACATATGGAATAGAGCTATGGGGGACAGCAAAACAGACGAACATCAAGCGTATCCAAAGTCCTGAGAACAATAGTCCCTTATTACGTCAGCAACAAAACACTTCATAAAGATCTTAATATACCTTACATTCTTGAACTCATCCTTTCCAAGTTCATGAAATTCCATAGTAACCTATCCAACCACCCTAATGCCCTAGCACAGTCATTGCACTGCACCACTCATCCCTATAATCCTCCTCGGAGACTGAAATGATATGCATTTGTTGGTTATTGTTCTTTAATTATAGAAGGCACAGGCTCGGCCGTAATTAGATGAGAAGTAGCCATGCGTGAACTAATGGAGATGCACCGAATCTGTTCCAGAGCCATGGCCGTCAGAGAAGCTAATGTGTCCAGATGAAGAGGTTTATTTCGTATTCACGGCGGAAGGGGAAGCTGAATGAAGGCGCCCATAAAAGCTGAATAAATCCCGCGAGCTCAACAGGAAATGGAGAGATAACGTTTAGGCCTATCTCTTTTAGAGGGTAATTTCAGCTTCGTACAAATCCCCCCCCCCCCCCCTAGCCCCCGTGTATAGAAAAAAGTTTTAGGGGCTTAAAAGTTTTGCAGGGGGCTTGAGCGGACCCCGAAGCCCTAAACAGGTCTGCTCCGAGTATCCGCTGCTAAGTGGGTTAGTTCAGAAGTTAACGAGGTCTCTAGTGGGTTCAAACCTCCTCTTCAAAGCCGGCTCACAAACGACCTGCTCTTCATTGTATCAAGTCACGGATGAATTCAATTTGCCGAAATTACTTTTACAAAAAATTAATAAATTAAAAAAAAAAAGAGAGGATAAAAACTTATTTTATATTAATTTATCCTCTGAATAATATGTCCTTTAACCAAAAAACCTTATAAAATATAATTATCAGAATGTAACAATTTAACCTTTGCATAAAAGCGATAATTTTTATTCGGCTGAAAAATTAAAAGAACAAAGTAAATCTTAGCTATTAGGCCATATCAGTGATTAATTATTAAACATTCCCTTCACCCTCTGCCGCAAGTCTTGTCCACTAGTTTTTTTAAAATTCCATTCCACTCCCTGTATCCGAGACAGTGAGGTATTTAGGCTTCCATCTCAACAAAATACTAACATGGAACCCACACACGAGGCTAAAAAGACGCTTTTGACAACTGTAGACTACTTAAAAGGACATCCCATCTCTCAATAGAAAATAAATTACTAATCTACAAAGTTATACTTAAGCCAATCCGGACGTACGGAATAGAACTATGGGGGACAGCAAAAAAGTTGAACGTCAAGCGTATCCAATCCTTTCAATCAAAAGTCCTGAGAACAACAGTAAATACCCCGTATTTCGTCAGCAACAAAACTCTTCATAATGATCTTAATATACCTTACATTCTCAAACTCATCCCTTCCAAGTTTATGAAATTCCATAGCAACCAATCCAACCATCCTAATACCCTAGCACAGTCATTACACAGCACCACTCATCCCTATAATCCTCCTCGGAGACTAAAACGGCAGTGGCCTGCTACAAATGCGTGCCAGTGGGAGTCCTGACAATGGCCAGTTTCTCCAATGATGCCCTTCTTCCCAAGACTCCGCTTCCTCTTTCAAATGCGAGGACATATCAAATTTTTCGACTTCTTGCAATACTTGACGAACCCGGTGTTTAACACGATAACCCCCGCTCCGTTCCCCCGTCGATGGCAAGACGCTTTCGAGGCTGGGACGCTTTAGTCTTAGGTTCTAGATATAGGTTTTAGTTTTTAGTGTTAGTGTTCACGGTAATAAGCTGAAGGTGAGCCTCATCACCTAGTGTGTGTATAAGACTAAAGAACTTTCAACTACAAAAAGAAGTATTATATTTATGCACTCCTTCAAATGCATGTGAATGCAGGAAGAGGAGAAACATGTATAGCAAAAATTATTTATTTTGTTCATATGTATTCTATTTAAAAAATAAAAAATAAAGAGAGGTTTTGAAAATAAAAAAATGTGAGGGAGGTGACAACCATGTGTACTTGGAGGTCTCTGGGCTGTTTGTAAATACTGTATGAATGAGGGAGTGAATGAAAATTGTAAATATGGTATGAATGAGATCATTTATCGCAATTAATTATTGCCCAATGAGGAAGATTGTAATTTTATCATACTAAAGATGACTTATAATAATAATAATTATTAAAACTATATACGTTCGGATTCAAACTGCTTGGCTAAGACTATTTTGGGTAATTTTCTCAATGTTTAGTTTTAAGTGAAAACCTCTTTGGATCTAGTAAAAGTTTTCTTTACCTATCTTATATAAAAAGTTATTATCGATGATATCAAGTCCTTTCTGCGATCTGTTAGAGTACGTAATACTTTCAAACTTAATCGAACATTATAATATTCCAAGCCATCATCTTCAGGTGCTTTAAAGTGATGCTATCTCAACGGCCGTTTTCCGTGGGAGAGATTAATGTGGCTCTCGTCCAAAGAAAATCCAACATTAATATAATAGGTAGTGCCTAAACAGGAAATAATGACGCCAATTCTATTAAAAATTATATAATAATAATAAATTATAAAATATCATTGTTGTTTTTTGTACTGCAGCTGTTTGCCATTCCTGTTCGAGAAATGAACTATATCGCTTGTAATAAATTGATTCGTTCCAGTAATAACGACATATCTTTTCAATTCGTTCAAAGTTTACATTAATATTTTTTGTATATAATTATTTAAATTTATATAAGAATTGCCCCAACAGCTGCTGTGTCCTTTAACCCTTATCACCCAGTGTCATGTTTCTCATTTTCTCTATTCTTCTCTCTGGTTTTCAGATATTCGTATTCCTCTTGTAAATCAAGGTTATTTACTAACAATCCAGTAGAACAATGCCTGTTTTGTAAAAAAAGTGTAATTAAAAACAAAACAACAAACAACAAGAAAGCTTGTTGTCATTGAGCCAAATTTAATAAACTAGAGCTGAAAAAAAACCTTGAGCTCGCGTAAAAATGAAGTATGTCGGAAGATAGAATTCCAGAGAGTGGTAGAGCGATGAAGAAAGGAACTGTCCAGTGCTGTAGTTGTAAGAAGTGGTATAAAGGTCAGGTCTCGTGTGTCTAGGAGTCGAGCAAAGATTTGAACTGTAGGAGATTATATGTATATATATATCCCACTGTCACGGATTTATAGCAGGTCACGAGGGCACTGCCGTTTCAGTCTCCAAGGAGGATTATAGGGATGAGTGGTGCAGAGCAATGACTGTGCTAGGGGATTAGGGTGGTTGGATAGGTTACTATGGAATTTCATTGGAAGGGATGAGTTTGAGAATGTAAGGTATATCAAGATTCTACCCTACTTAAGACCAGCTACGTAACAAAATGTATCGAATCGTGTCGACAAGAACAGCCCCTCGGTTCAAATGTGGCTGGTTGACAGCCCTGATACATTAGTGTACCTCTTTAATAAGAGGTGGGTAACAGGTGGCTGCCCAAATTACCCTAACCCACTAGCGAGGTGGGTGGCGGGGAGTTTTCTCTCCTTAGGGCCTGTCGTCTGTCTGAGGGCTGTGAGTTATCTCTCTCAACTCGTATTTATCCCTTTTTCGTGCCTAGCTCATTTTGCAACTTTATACTGAAGAATAACTGAGAAAAATATGTAAACTTTATCCAGAGCGTTCCAGATACAGGCAGACATGCTATACCGCATACGCTTTTCCAAGTCCTAATAAACAGTTACTCACAGGGCCGATGTGAAATGAAATGAGAAGGGCTCTTTATTCTGTGACATTAAAAAGTAAAACATATAACATTACACCGATGCAATAAGCATATAAATAATACAGCGCCTAGTTACACATGTAGTGATTACAATGGACACATAAATGAATAGAGTTGAATAAGTTGCACTGACTATTGAAACTAAGATAATGAATAATAATAGTGATGAATAATGAATTGTTAGGTCGAAGAGAGATAAGGAACTGGCAAAGTTGAAGGAGCATCAAATATGGTCGTGCAATGAAATAATTTTACTAACAACGCCATATTTATTTGGCATGTTTTCAAATACCAATTGATCATCTCAAAGATAAATTTATAAATTCATTAATACAGGAAAAATGAAATTGATTTCTATTAAAACGATCGGAAAAATTCTTCGATTTCGAGTAAGGTATGGAAGTAACTATTTCAATGTAACTGCATTTAGAAAAGGTCATTGAAATTGTAACTTAACATGTTTTTTTTTTCAATAACACCACGGTAATTCCATTTGATGTCCGCACGATGATAAAAATATATCTCTATGCATTCATTATTATTAATATATAATTTGTATCTCGACTTAAGTGGGCACTTAACTGCTCCGAGTCATTAAAACTGCTATAAAAAATTAATTCGTAACGTTTCTGCAAATCCAGATTATTTACATAAATGGAATTTTTACTTGCAGGTCGCTGAAATGTTAATTAATTGTTCGGATAGAAATTTTACAAACTCGACGTCCTCATAAATCATCGCCTGATATTCTATAATCGACTGTAATTCTATCATCGCCTGTTAATCTATCATCGCCTGTTATTCTATAATCGACTGTAATTCTATCATCGCATGTTAATCTATCATCGTCTGTTATTCTATAATCGACTGTTTTTCTATCATCGCCTGTTATTCTATAATCGACTGTAATTATATCATCGCCTGTTATTCTATAATCTCCTGTAAATCTATCATCACCTGTTATTCTATAATCGATTGTTAATCTATCATCGCCTGGTATTCTATAATCGACTGTAATTCTATCATCGCCTGTTAATCTATCATCGCCTGTTATTCTATAATCGACTGTAATTCTATCATCGCATGTTAATCTATCATCACCTGTTATTCTATAATCGACTGTTTTTCTATCATCGCCTGTTATTCTATAATCGACTGTAATTCTATCATCACCTGTTATTCTATAATCTCCTGTAAATCTATCATCACCTGTTATTCTATAATCGACTGTTAATCTATCATCACCTGTTATTCTATAATCGACTGTTTTTCTATCATCGCCTGTTATTCTATAATCGACTGTAATTCTATCATCGCCTGTTATTCTATAATCGACTGTAATTCTATCATCGCCTGTTATTCTATAATCGACTGTAATTCTATCATCGCATGTTAATCTATCATCACCTGTTATTCTATAATCGACTGTTTTTCTATCATCGCCTGTTATTCTATAATCGACTGTAATTCTATCATCACCTGTTATTCTATAATCTCCTGTAAATCTATCATCACCTGTTATTCTATAATCGACTGTTAATCTATCATCGCCTGGTATTCTATAATCGACTGTAATTCTATCATCGCCTGTTAATCTATCATCGCCTGTTATTCTATAATCGACTGTAATTCTATCATCGCATGTTAATCTATCATCACCTGTTATTCTATAATCGACTGTTTTTCTATCATCGCCTGTTATTCTATAATCGACTGTAATTCTATCATCACCTGTTATTCTATAATCTCCTGTAAATCTATCATCACCTGTTATTCTATAATCGACTGTTAATCTATCATCACCTGTTATTCTATAATCGACTGTTTTTCTATCATCGCCTGTTATTCTATAATCGACTGTAAATCTATCATCACCTGTTATTCTATAATCTCCTGTAAATCTATCATCACCTGTTATTCTATAATCGACTGTAATTCTATCATCGCATGTTAATCTATCATCGCCTGTTATTCTATAATCGACTGTAAATCTATCATCGCCTGTTAATCTATCATCGCCTGTTAATCTATAATCGACTGTAATTCTATCATCGCCTGTTAATCTATAATCGCCTATTACTCTATAATCTCCTGTAAATCTATCATCACCTGTTATTCTATCATCGCCTTTTAATCTATAATCGCCTATTATTCTATAATCTCCTGTTAATATATCATCACCTGTTATTCTATAATCGACTGTTTTTCTACCATTGCCTGTTATTCTATAATCGACTGTAATTCTATCATCGCCTGTTATTCTATAATCGACTGTAATTCTATCATCACCTGTTATTCTATAATCTCCTGTAAATCTATCATCACCTGTTATTCTATAATCGACTGTTAATCTATCATCACCTGTTATTCTATAATCGACTGTTTTTCTATCATCGCCTGTTATTCTATAATCGACTGTAAATCTATCATCACCTGTTATTCTATAATCTCCTGTAAATCTATCATCACCTGTTATTCTATAATCGACTGTAATTCTATCATCGCATGTTAATCTATCATCGCCTGTTATTCTATAATCGACTGTAAATCTATCATCGCCTGTTAATCTATAATCGACTGTAATTCTATCATCGCCTGTTAATCTATCATCGCCTATTACTCTATAATCTCCTGTAAATCTATCATCACCTGTTATTCTATCATCGCCTTTTAATCTATAATCGCCTATTATTCTATAATCTCCTGTTAATATATCATCACCTGTTATTCTATAATCGACTGTTTTTCTACCATTGCCTGTTATTCTATAATCGACTGTAAATCTATCATCGTATGTTAATCTATCATCGCCTATTATTCTATAATCTCCTGTAAATCTATCATCGCCTGTTATTCTATAATCGACTGTAATTCTATCATCGCCTGTTATTCTATCATCGCCTGTTATTCTATCATCGCCAGTTATTCTATCATCGTCTGTTATTCTATCATCGTCTGTTATCTATCATCGCATGTTATTCTATAATCGCCTGTTATTCTATAATCGAATGGTTTTCTATCATCGCTTGTTATTCTATCATCGCCAGTTATTATATCATCGCCAGTTATTATATCATCGCATGTTATTCTATCATCGTCTGTTATTCCATCATCGCATGTTATTCTTTAATCGCCTGATATTCTATAATCGACTGGTTTTCTATAATCGCCTGTTATTCTATAATCACGTCAATAGAATTGTGTTTACAGCTGTGGCGATGCATCAAAGCTTTGATAAAAATGAATAACATCGATGTAAGACCCACAAATAAACTTCCTAACCTCTTTGAAAGTTGAGCCTCGCTCTTCCACTTTGGCCAATTAATAGCGACCTGGGATGAAAAAAGTGAGCTCAGTGGTAGCCGGAGCTGACATTTAAACCTGCTCAAGCGGAGATAATTAGTCCATGTGTTGGGACATGCAGTTCTTGCACATCGTCCATGCAATATCATATCTGGGAGGGCCCAGTCGTCATCTTTATCCATTCGTGTTTCTCAACAGGCTAGTCGAGCGGTCAACCAGTGTACAACAGCTGGCAGTATGGTTTGTATTTCCTTTGAGCGACAATTCCAACAAGAAGTAGCAGCTGGCCCATGTGGGACGAGATCACGCCCTGAGAGCGTAAGTACATTAAAGGAGAGGTAAAAAAGGTCGGCATGAAAGTGATTTCAGTTTGCACCAGTAGATAGCGTTATGGTTGTTTCCTTATTCTTTTGTCAATGTTAGAATTTTTCGCTTTTGAGACCTTTAAGTTGCTATAGAAAGAAATTCCGTTTTCATAAAGGCAAGAAAGCGGCTGAGGCTCACAAAGAGATATGTGAAGTTTATGGTGTTGATTGTTTAACAGAACGTACGTGTCATAATTGGTTTAAAAAAAATTCGTCCTGGAGATTTTTCACTGAAAGATGACCAACGTTTTGGTTGACCTTCTGAAGTTGATGATGACAGAATGAAAGCCATAATTGAATTGAATCGTGATATACCTGTGCGAGAGATTGCAAAATAGTTAAATGTATTACATCTGACACACACAACAATTGAAAATCGTATAAGACGTCTTGGACTTGTTAAAAAGCTTCATATTTGTGTTCCACCACGACAATGCGAGGCCTCACACATCTTTAGCAACACGTACGAAACTATTGGAGCTTGGTCGGGAAGTGATAACTCATCCCCCATACAGCCCCGACCTTGCACCATCGTATTATCATTTATTTCGAAGTTTACAAAACTTTTTAAATGGTAAAAATTGCAGTAATAATGAACACCTAAAAGCGCACTTAGTTGAGTTTTTGTTGATAAGGACCAGAAGTTCTATGAGCGCGGGATCATGATGTTACCAGAAAGATGGAAAAAGGTTATAGAACAGAACGGAAAATATTTGACTGATTAAAGTTCATTTTTGTATAGAAAAAATTGAATTTTATTTCACACTAAAAAACGGAAATTACTTTCTTGCCATTAATTTACTCAGCAATAATAACACATATATAATAATTAAAAAAAAAAATAATAATCTACCATAGCTTGATCACAGAAACCCAGTTACAACAATATGGTACTACTATTGGGAGGATATTGACTTTTTCATGTGCATGGAATGTAGACATTGGTGAATTGTATTGATGTATGTAAGTCAGATAGTTTATATGTTTTTTGTCAACATCCTACGATCATAAGTCGTGTCCTATAAAACACTACCTATAACCACCGCCTGACATGTGGGGCTGGGGTGCCTCACGGATCCCTGTTCTCATCCTTAAACTATCTCAGCCTCTCATTGGTTGGCTGTCCAAATGAGTTTAAATATACAAAGAACGGCCCGAAACGTTAAAACTATATTTAGCTGTTGTGTATATTTAGGGTTAAGCTATGAGTGGGGGGTAATAAGCTAGAAAGTCGGTCTTTGAATCTCTTTACTCTAGTTCGCTTGTTAATCACTTGTGTGATTATGTGCCGATGATCAAGAGAACGCCACGCGATATGAAATTCACAGATATATTCCCCGAGAGTGTTGTTTCGATCTAGTACAACATTGGCGTAGTTTAACCATTTCTGTAAATGGTTTAAGGGTATAAATCTGTAATTCCCCTAATCTCATTTTTAACCATTCGTTTTATATTTTTATAGTAAGTGCTATTTATATAATTGTATTTTAATCGTTTAAAGCTTAACTATTTCTAAGTATTAAATAAATTTGGCGTTTTTAACGTGTTTCCTTGTATATTTGTCACAGCCTCACGATGACATACTTGGGATTTTTAAAAGAGCTTGAGAATTTAAGAAAAGATGTTACTTGTGTTATAACATATTTTGGGAAAATTACACACAAAAAAAGTTAAATTCGCTTCATAATTGATCGAATCAAATTTTAGTCAGAATAAATCTAATCTATACAAATCAAAAGATAAACAAAAATACAATGCTTTTTTTTTTTTTTTAAATTTTACATATGTGTGTTTGGTCTCATTTTATCACCGAAAATTTCAAATTTTATCGCATTTTCAAAAATTACGCACTTACTAACTTCACCCAGCTTGTAGCTTTTGGGATGGGATCATGCGAAAAGTGGCCAGACATTCCTCCCTCTCTCGAGAGGTTAAAGAACGCCGACCTGCGCCCGTTGCAACTAACAAACCTAGTGTTTAACACTACGCCACCACCATTCCCGTATCGATGGCAACAGACTGTCGGGGAAAATTAGGTTAAGAATTTTTTATTAGATGTAAGTTAGTTTTATTTTTCTGATTGATAAGGTTAGCCCTATCACTTTTAAACATGTTTAGACAATCAATGTATAACGTACATTATTATACTTTTGTAACAAACATAAATCGCAATGTAAAATTATTAAAAAATTGTATAGAACGTAGCCAAGCTACAGGACATATCGATGGCGTCACAGCCACTGACTGCCGAGCATGAAAATGTTGCAACGTTTAAACGTCGCCCTAAATCTTCTTTTCTTCAATAGGGGCTTTGTAAGGGGGCTTCAAACTGTCTCCCATCCCTTAGGCTTGGGGCCTGGACGTGAATCCAGACATCTCGAAGGATCGCTCATGAGCCCTGACCTTTATTGTCAATCTGATGCCACTTCCTGCCTTCGACAGACTGAGCTCACCAATAGTCGAGGTCGGAGGGAAAAGTATCATATCTCTAAAAAAGGTTTGAGATACAATTCCGAACACAACGTTAATAGCGGCGTGAAGTGTGTATATTAAGAAATATATACACATAGAATGGTTAAAACATCTATATGAAGTGTTAGCTAAAATGATCCAATATGATCCCAATTAAAATGCAGGAATAAATAATAATTGTTAACCGAGAGTATCTTTCTTTTGGTCGTCTTCTTCCGAGTTGTCTGCCAAAGAACTGGCCTGAAACGAAGAAAGGGATATGAGGAAGAACAGAAAAAAACCTCTAAATAAAAAATCATTAATATTTAAAATATCTAATATAAAAAATCAAAAATTGTTATATTTTTATATCTTGAGGATAAATTTCGACAGGAAAATGGTACTTACTTTGCCGTCGTCCTTACGACGACCACGAATTGAACATCAATAAATGATATATTACAAATAAATAAATGGGCAATGATACTTATAGTGACTCGAACCATACATATTTGTACCATTTTAGCTAATGTTTTTAAATCTTATACATTGTTATATTTTTATAGTCTCTGTAATACTTTAAAGTATTTATTTATGACCGGCCTATTGATTTTATTTTTATTGCTGAAAGGGTTACTTTTAGGATTTTAGCTTTAAGTTGTTAAAACCGTTTTTAACATGGGTCATGACATTTTTTTTTTTTTTAACGTGTATTACATTATTATTACACATGCTCATACCATAAAAGCAACAGCTGGAACCCTCGAAAACGTTCGGCTATAGATCAATAAGGCTGTGGAGAGACGGAAGGTGTTTTGTTTGAAATTATATTTATTTAAAAACAACAAAACACAAATTAAATATCGTTGGTCAGGAGGCCGTGGTATATACCCCTACCCTACCCTACTCAAAATTAGAGGCAAATAAAATATAATACCACGTAATTAATTCATTAGAGGCATTAAATTATGTTTTTAAGGAAATGGCTATAATTTTCAAGTCTTGCCTGATGCTTTAAAGGAGACCTATTTAGGAAATTTCATTTCTCCAGCTTGACACAAGGGAGCGTACAAAGATCTTTCAACCCTAAAAGGTTTAAGGTTTCAGGTTTTTCGAAAAGAATGCGAACAGACACACATTGAAGTATATACACAGATAATATTATCCCTAGTAGAGAATTTTTTCAATTTGCTTCTGAGGTATATAAAAAGATTTTTTATCTATTTGTCTGTTCTTCCTCATATCTCTTTCTTCGTTTCAGGCCGGTTCTTTGGCAGAATATTCGGAAGAAGTCGACCCAAAGAAACGAAGGATGGAATGAATAACATTTTTTAGCATCCTCTCATTTTTATATTTTGTATAGCTTTAGCATAGTTATATTTACAAATATTTTCTCATATCAGCAATAATAAATAAAAACCTATTCAAAGGATAACTTGTTTATAAAGAAAAACCAAAATATTTAAAAATTAAAATTTAGCTGTTCTTTAATATTTCTCTACCAAAAGCTATGTTACAAAAATGCATCTCTAAAAATAGTAGTGTGAAGCTGACTGAAGTAATTTATTTTTAGTTCTCAATGAGAGTTTAGGATTATTTGCTATTTTGTGCATTATGGTATTATTGTCTGATGAAATTGTGTAACTAAACAAATGTTAATGTGCTGTTGTGTAGTTGCCAATTGGAGGTCAGATGATATATTTAGACATTCTTGTGGGTTTGCGGGTTTGCACAGGTTTGCGAGAAAAACAAAAATAATCAACGTGAAAAATTGTTTTTTTTTTTTTTAAACAGGCGGTGCAATTGTCTTTCGCTTTCCTGTAGATACGTGTGTTTACTTATAGTGAGCTTACAAATGTTCTTATTCTTGTGAATGTTTAACGGTGTGTCCAATAACATTCTCCATGACGTGTATTTTGGTTAAAGAAGAAGGGACTCGTAAAAAATTAAACGTGAAAAAATAAGTCACACTTTTACGTTTTGTCCATTAATCATCCAATGGCGACTATTACTTTGGAAGGGTTTCGTAGTGCAACGAAGTACGAAATACAGTCCTCCTTTCGAGAAATAATTTAAGACTGAAATAATTTTGATTTAATTTCATTACAATGCACTTGAGCCTAATTGAACTATGCTACGTACTATTGACCATGTCTGATTATAACAGGATAAGAGGTTAAGTCGACGCGTAGCAACCGCACATTAAACCCACTTCATGGAAGATTGAGCCAATTAATGAAACAGATAATCAACTCAATTTTCTAATGCTGCGCCTTAAGCACTTTCCTCAGGTTAATACTACGTTATGGTACTTTAAAATATACGGTTTTTATTTTTAATTTTCAGTGTGTTTTTGCCAAAATAGGTTAAAATTGGAAGACTAGTTATCACGTCTACATTTTTTTTTTTGGATTTTTTCATTGTTGACAAGCATTATTATGTCACATTCAGACAGTTTTGCGTTTTAAACAACGATTTCTGATAAACCGTATACCACTTATGCTTGGGGCCCCCTCACATCACGTCCAAACGACAAGAAACTACTTCACGAGACACGTTCAAACAGCTTCATTGCCTCGAAGAGGATCGTTCGAATATAAAAATAGAAAACAAGAGGCTGATCTACATGACATTACTAAACTCTACCTGGTACTGCAGAAGTCTGGGGGAGCGCCAGCACTTTGCATCAAGTCCCTACGATCCAGAATCCTCTGCAAGATAAACAATGCTCCCTTCTATATCAAGAGCCACCCCCAGCTACCATTCCCGCCTCCTTGGCCTCCACAATCCATAGGTGCTCTACGCCCCCATCTCTGGATAACCCAGAGCGACGCCTAAAGCGGAGGTTACTATTGAAGTAACAAGTGATATGTCTTTTTCCTCCAAAAGTAACAAAACGGTTTCTCGTGGTACACAATCCCGCACGAAGACATATCAAGATGGAACATATCAGACACACGACCACGATGAAAAAGTCGCCTGTGAACAGACGTGGCGTGACATTGAGTGAGAGCTCCAAATGGATCGACGGGGTTAACTAGCTAGTAACTTTTAGTAGCGTTTCGTAACTCAAGCACAGTTAAGTTAAGTCTCTGGCAAGGATAAGTTTACAGACCACGGTCGTGAGCAAGGAACAAAAATAAGTCGCGTAGGCACACAACAAGATGAAGAAGTGTGGGGAAAAATCTGTAGTAAACAGAACTCTTCGAGAGAGCCCAGCGTGTTACTTAGGCGACAACTAGGGCTCGACTGAGATTCTGAGTTGTAAGTAGTAATTTAATTGACCTGAAATTTTGGTAATTAAATTGATACGACACTTGCATGTTTCATGTAATATTTCATGACTACTTTAAACAGGGGTCACACAAAGGCCACATGGGTTTTTGAAAACAAATCATGAATTAAGTAAAAATGGTCTGTCAATTGATTCTTACACCATAAGTACTCCAACTCGACGAATATTGATCTGCAGGTTTTTACCTGAACCCTTCTCCAGTCAGTAGTATGGTGTTCCAGATGTTCAATAGACTAGGCTGTATGACATGTGGATATCATGGGCCTGTGGTGAAGTGGTGCATACGCAACCTAATCCAATAATAATAATAATGGTGTCGGGTCGTCACTAGGAGGTGCCTGGTCACCCTAGCCCTGGTGACAAGTGAGGGTTGTTCGAGTTTATAACCTGGACAATCGTCCCATGACGGCTTTACTATCTGACTCTATTTTTGATATGTCTGTGCCCCGACAATGCACTATGTTCAGGAGAAGAGGTACAGTGTAGGTTATAGGTAGTTTATGTGGTCTTGGAATGACCGCGAATTCATCGGTATCTGAAGGTAGGCGAAAACCGTCCGGATCCCAAAGGCGAGTGTGAACCGGAGAGAGGCAGACTGGATTGCAATGGGAGACACTGCTGGTAAAATTTGCAGGGCCACGGCAACCGTCGTCCGCGAGGGAGAGGTCTCTCCCAAGGAGGTGCTAGTTTTAGCGAGACGAAGGCAGAGATTCCCACTAGGAAGGTGTGGGGTCTGACAACGCCGGACTAGAACATAGCCAGGTTAGGATAGAGAGATGCAGAGGTTTTTCATAAAGAAGCAGTCAGGTTTTCAGAGTTCCAGCGGGAGCCACGAGCCAGTGAGTACATGCCAGGAGAGAATGATTTACCGGGGCTAGGGGGCCGCCTTAAGTACCCGGCAATTACTGCCCTTATCCAATAGGGGTCGAGATTGGTGTAACCAATAGCATTCGACCTCATTGTCCTCTGGGAGGCTGGCAAGGGTTGCTTAGGGTCTGCGGTCGGTTCCCTCATGTGTTGGGGTACCTGCGACTGACAGCTGGTGACCCATCTCATGTAACCTTGGCCCCCGCATTTTTTATTGCTTAACACATTTATAATGATTTATATTTTGTTCATGTTATTTACATTTGCTTACAATATATATACAATAGAGTATAGGGTGATTTATCTTATGTAGTTAGCGGTCGCTACAAATGGTTTGTGGCGGACAAACTTAAATGGAATCGAAGAGATGGTGAGGAATAAAAAAACAAAACAGTCGCACGCAGCAATTATACGGGCGGAAGGCCCCTAACAAGGGATTTAGCCAATCATCACATCACAGTCCCGAATACATCGATGATTTGATTTGATGATCGATTTGTGATGTACGAAATCTATCGCAGACAAGAGGAGACGAAGGCAAACAGAGGACGACCGTCGGAACCATGACGCAAGATTGGATGCGACCAATGACAAGGCGAGCTATTGCGCAATGATTGAGCACACGTGGAGATTGCTAACCTCCTGCAATAGACTGCAGCGAGCTAGAGAATGCACTAGAACTAATCTACGGCTTGATGTTCAGTAGACTATTCAGAGGTTTTGATATTAGTTCCGAAGTTCGGTGGCTTAATGGAGTGAACACGATTATCTAACTTGGAAGGAATGTCAAAATTCGCCTGTCTAAAACTCTGAACATCGTTAGTCAACAACCAAACAATGGGAAGTAATTCAGGTTCCATTGTTGCTGTAGATACATAAATACAATAACCTTTCAACAAGTCTACCGACTCAACAATATACTACAGCAAACATATACAAGATATAGTGAACTTTAAAACAGACGTCAAGAATAAAGGTCGAATTTTTAAATTTAATTCAGTTGCAATATTTGACAACAGCTAGACAGTTTTGTCAAGAATATTAACCAGCAAGAGTGCACTGACAACCCTTCATTTCCTCCCACTGCAGCTAAACCCCATTAATTGTTTATGAATTATTTAATTTATTACAGTTTTTTATTTGAATGCTTATACACACGAGAGTGTTGTATACTAAGTTAAATATTGTTGACTATTTAATACAGAGGGGTCTAAAAAAATGTATCCACTGGTTAACAGTCCATAACTTGCAAACTAATTGACGGAATTGTCTCATTTTTTGTGAAAGTGTAGCTTAAAGTCCAACTTAAAGATATCAAAATTCGCCGAACACTTGAGCGACTAACTCCAGTTTCACGGACACACTGTCTCACAGACTTCTGTGGTGAGCGAGTGAATTGTTGTAACACAATATGGGAGTTAAATGGACTTGTTACTGTTACATGTCTTGTGTATATCTTTAACACAGCCTTCGGCTTAAAATTTGTCTCGAATGCGACGAATCGTTAAACGTGTCGGTGGCTCTGTTTGATACACACTTCGCCATTGCCGTTGAACCTCATTAATGTTTCCTACTTAAAATACCACTTTAAAACAGACTTCCTTTCATCAAATGTAAGCCTCACGCCAGCCATGTTCACTCGAGTAACAAGGTACAACTAACAATAAAACACTAACTATCTGGCGACTGTCATCTGACAAAACAAAACAACGCAATACAACGCTTGTATGGCGATTGGCGGAACTACAAACTATTACACTACCAAAAATGAGACAACTACGTCAATTAGTTTGCAAGTTAAGGACTTTTAAACAGTGGATACATTTTTTTGGACCCCTCTGTATATATTCATCATTTGGTTGTTTCGACGTTGCCTGAGAATGGACTCATGTCGTCGCAATAAACTATCCATATATAAAATTGAAAGGATATTACGAACATCTTTTAATCATATTCATACTCTGAGCTTTATTGAGTATCTATGAAAATCACCCAAAATCTTCTTGCGAAAATATATAATAGATAAAAAAAGTATATCATATGAATAAATACTATCGGGTAATTTATTTTCCCGTAGTATCATTGCGGAGCCTAGAGACTCTAATTTCAAACTGGTACGAGACAAACCGCCTTTCTTATGTATTTCTATATACCTGTGTGTCTGGTATATGGCTGTGGTAAAAAAGATAGGAAGCTATAGAACTGAAATTTCTGGCATGCTGTCTTTTAACTGGGGATGATAAATCATGAGCTGGTTGCATTGAACAGAATCAGAGGCAGGATCTTCGATTAAAAAAAAAAAAAAATCATAGATTACGCTTCATAATTGTTGGTTACGATATTGAAAAAATTCTCAGCTCAGCAGCTGTTTAAAATGTAATAAAAATTTAAACAGCAATAAAAAAAAAAATTCAGATCAGATATTTTTGAAAAATAACCTGTCAAATGAACCAACAACAGAAATTGCCCCGTACACACATCAAACCAGTATTGTTTTATACTCAAAAATACCCGTTTGTTTTCCCGCGCAATAATTCGATAATATATTTTGGGTTTGAATCACTATGCGAGTAGTGAATATTCCTATCCCTTGAAGTGGCTGAGATCAATATGTGTGTAGTATTGAAAAAATAAAGCTAAGGCTGAAGCTGACTGAGAGAGACATTTGCACATGACTGCCACTGACCTTCAGTCTTTTAAATTCGTTCTGTGTCAGTGAGTTCTCTGGTCCGCATCAGATCTGCCGGACAGACTACACAACCACACACAACACTTAACAGACACTGAAAACAGAATGTCAAAGAGGCAATGGAGCGCCTATAATGTATTTAAAAACGATTCGTTTTTAGTCACCCTTAGCAAATGTATGAAATTGCAACTTTATTCTGTTTAAAACATATCTGTGATAGAGAAAAATTAACATCATTTCATGTCTCTAGCTTGCGCAGGGGACTGATAGCAAATACTAGGAACGGACAGACAGACACACGGGGACACGTGAAGGTGGGTTTATGATTGAATCCTATAAACTACTCACAAGGGAAGCCATTTTGAATAAATATAATTATGTATATAATATTGCATAATTTTAGAATGATTTTAAAAATCTCTCATTGCTAAAGGACCTATTAAACTTACAAGCTACATTATAAGTTTAACACTCCTTTCAATTTTATCAAAAGTCCTGAGAACAATAGTAAATGCCCCTTATTATGTCAGCAACAAAACCCTTCATAACGATCTCAATATACCTTACATTCTTGAACTCATCCCTTCCAAGTTCATGAAATTCCATAATAACCTATCCAACCACCCCGATCCCCTAGCACAGTCATTGCACTGCACCACTCATCCTTACAATCCTCCTCGGAGACTAAAGGGGCCTGAGAGTGACAGTGGGAGTTCTGGCAATGGCCAGTTTCTCCAATCATGTCCTGAGCGTCTGTGGCTCTCTCGCTTTTGGTCAGCCTCCACTGGCTCGTATCCGGTGACGCGGCTGGCGGAGGAGTGTGGGGGACTTTTTAAGTGAAGAAGGGAGGGGACAACTATGTGGATTTGGGAGGCCTCTTGGTTATTTGTAAATATTGTATGAATGAGCGAGTGTATGATGAATTCTAAATATGGGATGAATGAGAACATTTATCTCGATTACTTATTGCCTAATAAGGCAGATTGTAATTTTAGGAAAATAAAGAAGTTTAAATAAATAAGCCTTATAATATAGTATGTAAAGTAAAACTTAATTTTTAGCTTAATAAAATAAAGAATAAAATAAAAAAAACAGCAATGACAATAACGTATGAATACAAATAATATGTAACATGCGTAAATTAAAGACGACAAGCCCTCCCAGTATAACATTTAATAAGTAATTAGTTTCGGTATTACAATTGCTGTGTAATCATTACCAGTATCAATAAAATTGGATAGCGCAGCTATAAAAAAAACCTTAATTGCGATCTCAATTATAAAGTGATTTTCTTCTCGATAAGTATTTCATGAAACCGGGGTCCGGACCATTGTGAATAGTGTCTCATTATTTGATACACATGATGTTTCGATTATAGATTTAGCTCATTATTGATTAATATTTTTTTTTCTTTCTTATCCCCTTGTTATTGTAAATTATTATATCAGTACTGACTACAGAAATTAATCAGTTTACAGTAGGTCATTATATGTACTGTAGCTAGGCTACATTTTTTAATAATTTTACAATTCGATTTGTAATTTTTACAAAAGTATAATGCACATTATACATTAATCGTCTACACATGTTTAAAATAGGTGGCGCTCACCTTATGAATCATAGACTTAAAACTAACTTACATCTAACAACAAAATCTTAGCCTAATTTCCCCCGACAGTCTGCTGCCATCGATATGGGAAGGGTAGTGTGTTAAACACTGGGTTTGTAAGGTGCTGCAACGAGTTAAAAAACTTGGTTGATTAATATTAAATAAATAAAGATGAATATAGAACATGCCGACTATTTTGCCTTTATCTATAACTATATATTCTAATACAGTCTATTGTTTTAAACCACTGCACTAGGAAAACCTACACTAAAGTGACTGAATGAGAGACGCCCCTCATTGTGTGCTAAGTGACCCTGAAACACCAGTCATACCGAACTGCACTCGAGCAGCTGAGAATGTGTACACCTGATATCTACAATACACAAAGCCTGTTGAACTACTACAAACTACTGCAATACAATTATGTACTAGAGATTAGACTGCAGCCTGCAAATATTAGCTTGGCAACATGGCTATTTCTCAATGTTCAACTCAGAGCTGAAGCTAATGTGAATATGCAATTTAGCAACTCACTATTCGATTCACCTTACATCAATTTAAAAAAAAAAAATTATTTGATATATTTCTATATTTATTTTCAAGCACTAATCGATTTATAACTAAATCGAAATATTTTCGATATATTTTTTCGAACTATGGGAGTCGATATATTAACGTGAGATACTCTCGGGACACCAAAGAGGTTTAAAAAAAAATAGATTTAGGGATTAGTTGATTTTTTTTTTTAAATAGAGTTTTTTAATAATTGGGTAAACAGTCATTAATGTGTCCTTAAAGGGAGGAAAACTCGAAATCAGTAAAAACTTCTCAGCTGGATTTGAAAAGTTCTAAAAATTGGAGAAATTGAAACGATTTTTTTTTTTTTACATTATATATTTAAACACAATTTTCGCACTAAAAACTAAACAGAATATTTTGGAGTATTGTGGGTTAGTAATAATAAATGGCGTACAGGCAGAACTTTGTTTTTTGGAGCACCTCAGAATATCTTTTTGCAGTACAGCCTCTAATTTGTCATTAAGGTTAAGGATGAAAAAGTTCAACTTCAAAAATTTAAAGGTCTAAGTCAGTTCAATTTTTCATTCAAGTTTTATTCCCTACTTTATTTTAACCAAATAGCGCAATACTGGCTATTGTCCAATACATGTAACTATAACGGTTTAATTTTTACGATGTACTTATCAGTACAAATATATCCAAAAAGTATTTCTGAAGACTCGAAAAAAGGTACTGAAGTTACACAAAATTTGTATTTTTGAGTGAATCAAAAGTCGGACTGTAGGAACTTTTTCTATGCCAAAATTTGAACGAATTTGGACAAACTGAGGATTTATTTTTTGTTTAAGATTATGAATGTTCTTGGATTTTTTGTTTTTGGGGGTAATTGATAATAAAAAATTCAGTGCCTAAAAGCAAAGGGTTAACATTCCTATGTTTATGAAACTTCCCCCAATACGGCATTGTTTGTTTTCCTGTGAGGGTTACAAAAAATGTTTAGATATATCTTGGTTTTTAAATGATAAGGTATTCATTTTAACGAATTACCTTTTTATGTCATATGGTTTACCAAGTTACCAATTCATGCATGGAATAATGGAAGATACTTTTGGTACTGTCAAAATTGTTACCAATTTTGTTATTTATTGTTTAATAAAAACATATATATTCCAATGTTGTTTTGTATGTAATTTGTTTGAATTTTACTTCTGAGGGTACCTGAGTAAGGGGAACGTCGTGATGTCATAATAAATAAAAGATATCTAATTACTAATTAGAGAGACCGAAAACTTTTTAAAAAAAAAAAATTAATTTTCACACTCAAAAAACTTATAATTACTTGTAATAAATAAGATTATTAGTTAGCAATAAAGTATTACTTTTACAACCTGTGTTTTATGTATCTATATTCTTCTCGGGTTCGATTCCTTCACACTACAAAGGACCACAAAAGACATCGTTACGCAATGACTAACCACTGGGATTGTTCATCTTGGTAAACGGCAGCAACCTGTAAAATTTGCTCAGTTTTTAAATTGTAAATTTGCCTCGTGGCTCTAAGTGTGTCCGGCTCCCTAACAGCTCTCTCTCTCTCTCTCTCTCTCTCTCTCTCTCTCTCTCTCTCTCTCTCTCTCTCTCTCTCTCTCTCTCTCTCTCTCTCTCTCTCTCTCTCTCTCTCTCTCTCTCTCTCTCTCCTGCCAGTCTGAAATAGGAGAGTTGAGTTAAGAGGTAAATAGTTCCATGGGTCATTCGCCTCGTCCGTCGGTAATTCGTCAACTTTGCAAACACGAGGACGAGGTTGCGCAACCTAAAACAAAAGCCCAGCGTTTTTTTTTCTCTTTCTTATTCTTCACTGATTCGTTCTTGAAAATTCAGTTGAGTTAATCGATTCAGAAGCGAAACTTGACAATATTCCACAGCTGGTAGCAATAAAGTTGGACGTCTTTATTAATATTTACACTGTGAGAAAATATATTTTTTGTTTTTCAAAAAGTGATACAATCGAGTACATGCAACTATGGATTGTTGTTTATTATTAAAATGAATGTGTATGCTTTGAGTGCAATTTGTTAAAATTTTAGTCTTGAGAATGCCAGAAGAGACATACGATATTTTGACTTAACGTCGACTGTAATATTTTGAATAAACGATATTTTGAGGAGATTTAGAGCTTTATGAAAAAAATATTTTTATAAAGTATAAATATTGATAAAATTATTAATATCATTTAAGCTTTATTTGACAATATGGAGGAAGGCTTCTTTAAAAGAATTAAGACGTTAACACCCCAGTAATATTTTTTTTTTTTTTACTTATCTAAAAACTTAATTTTTTTGGATCTCATTGAATTTATTTTTGATTTTTTATATTCAAGTATTCAATCTCTCCCAACTATGGAGAAAAATCATATAGTTTTTACAGGGGAAAATTATGAACACCATAGTTAAATTTAATACAATACAGTCCTACTAAAATAAAAAAATATGTACTAAAATAATATGAGGAAAGCTTCACTTATCACAGGAAGAAAATGTTTCTTTGTAATTATCCCACATGATTGAGGATTTGTCAAATGTAAGATTGTAGGAAACTGTTTAAACGAGGGATTGCTCTTGATAAGACAAAATATTCCTAATTTTTGTTTCTTTCCAGAAACAATTTGTGCTGCTATTCTCACCTGACAGTTGTTGAGAAAATACTCTCATCTGGTCCGTTTTAATGTCCATTGAAACTGTTCATTATTCGTATTAATTGTACTGTAAAGTATAAATTAATGTTTATTTAATTAATTAATTTATTTACATGGAGACTTGGACAACTTGGAACGAGTGGTTACCACAGAGAACCTAAATAGTGTGATACATCTCATTTATCCGTATTTTACCACAAATTTGTGTTATTATTTAACATTTTAGAACTTGTGAGAGTTAGTCTCACTTTGTTCTATAGAGGGGAAATTGTATGTATAAAATGATACAACAAAAATGAAATTAGAAAATGTAATCAATATAGGTGAAAATAGCCTCATCTAATCATATTTGTTCTGATATAAAATATAAAATTTCCCTGTGTACCTGTTTAAAAATAAAGCCTCTCCCTTTGGGCTTGGTTATTAATTATAAAAAAAAAATAGCATACCCTTTCAGAAAAAAAAAAAAAAGTTTATAAGTTTTTTTAAGTTTGAGCGCATCAAGTGCAGGCTCCGTCGTTTATCTTTCAGTTGAACGGCGGCTCACCACAGAGACACGACTAAGCTATAAAAGTAAAATTGAGTTGCATTCAACCGCGTTCATAAGACCGAACCGTATGACTGTCTAGATTGTTTATGATAAAAATGGTTGTTTTGATAATTTTAGTTTTTGATAATAAGTCATTATAATTCGTTCACTAGAAGCAACAAGGGATAAGATAGCAAAGAAGGAAAAAATATGAACAGGAGAATTATAGAGTACAACATCAGAATCACAGATTAATCACAACAGACTGATAAGAAAAGTGACGTGAAGGAAAAATTTGTTATTGTCAATGAATAAGGGTAGAACTCCGAGATAACTTTGAAAATGTCAGAATTTATTTTTCTTATCTACAAATTGTTACCATCACAATTTATTTTTGGGAATTCTGCCAAGCTCATTTTTTAGTTAAGATAAGGCAAAGTATATTCTATAATTCATGCGACAAGTAAAAATCTTTTTATTGTTCCCTAACGTCATAATGTTAATAAACAATACGTTAAGGAAGCTATTAAAATTAAACAGAGTATTATACTGATCAAAGACCACAAAGCACCTAGGCGGCACCTCACACTCACCTGCCAGGAAGGCTGGTTCATTAATTTCCCTCTCTTTTTTTTTTTCCTTCTTCAATTAAAGACATTATTTTTTAAAAAGACCTATCAACTAACTTGGAATTAGCACATTAATTAAAGTGGTTTCTTTCAGTTAGTTGGCTCTGGATATATACTAAATTGAATGTCTCGTTTTTTGGGTTTTTTTTCGGATACGCCGTGAAAGCCTCAGTTATCCACTAAGTCAATAGAAATAAAGATGGGATCTTGATAAAGACAGGAGGAAAAAGTTTAAATGTCAGTCCAATGTTAAATACTCCCAAAGGAGAAACTAAAAAAGGTGCGCTAATGGTAAAATTTCTTTTAATAATCGTTTGCATGTCCGATTGTGGAATGTCTTCTTTCAAACTCTATGGTAACTATGGTAACTAGCCTGTCTGCAATTATTTCTGCTCTACGGCGGAGGATGGAGGAGCATGGCTCAATCTATCAGGAATTTTATTCAAGGTATGTATCGTCCAAGAAGATAACTGGAAAATGAGCTCTTGCTTTATATATAAGCGTCTTCCAATAGGGACTTCCGAACTTTGACAGTTGATAGCGGCCATATTTATTCAGTCTGTTTTGCAAAATGGACGTATATAGCGTTCAACAACACGTGCAAACGATAAAATTGTTTTATCAATATGGGTGTTCTGTTCGGGCAACGTTCCGCGGTCGCCATAACCGTCCTACCGAGAGGACTATTCGCAGTGTGGTGGATAAATTGGAGTCCACTGGTTCAGTAAACAATCAGCACCCGTACGCCGACGAAACGCAAGATCTGCCTAAAACATCGCCGCTGTCCGTGAGAGTGTGCAGGAGAATCCGAGGCAGTCTATTTCGCGTCGCTCACAAGAACTCGGTCTTTTGCAGGCATAGACAACGACGTGTGGTCATCTCACGTGGAGGTGATGTGAACTGGCCACCGAGATCGTGGGAATTGACCCCGTTAGACTTTTTCTTGTGGGATTTTCTTAAGCCATAAATCACAGCGTTCCTCAAAGCCAACATAACCCATGCCATCGGGCAAATTCAGCATGATTTATGCGCCACAGTCATGGAAAATTGGACATTTCGAATGCGCGCCACCCAGCAAAGCCGCGGCGGACATTAGCACGATGTTATATTCCATACATAATGGCATCGATAGGCCTTTCAAACGAATAAAAAAATTCGATATCTTACAGACACTTTGTTTTATTTAAATTTAAAGATAGGAAGCGCTTAATGAATGAGTTAAGAAACTATTAAGCAAAGAACATTATTCTTTCTCCGTGGTTCTTTAGTTCTTAGGGACATGCCCTTTCGCCGATTCATTCTCCATCTGTTAGGTACCATATGCATGATAATAAATTTTTTTTATCTGAAAATATATATTACACTGGAGTAAATTGTAAAAAAAAAATAATAATAATAAGATAAACATTAGCACTATTGTATATTACAATTTAGTTCACAGATGCAATGAACTCTTTAATGTTAAACTATGCCAGACAGTTTAAACCTGTGCAAATAGCTTCCACTTCTACCATGCCTAGTTACTAGTTGGGTATCTTGGTAATTTGGATTTGAAATCAGTATCTATAAAGATTCTGCCCACTGTCGGTCCCATGTTTCCACCGCATCTAGAGACAGGTGGACTTGACAAAATACAATCTATTAGCTCATATTCAATAACCCACGTTTCTTCAAGTTGCCACAAACTACTACAAAGACCTGTCCTAACTTGAAGGATTCGACATTGGTATAAGTCCAACTTCTGTCTGTTCCAGGACATAATATGGGATCTATTCCAGGTACTTCTGTCTGTTCCAGGACATAATATAGGATCTATTCCAGGTACTTCTGTCTGTTCTAGGACATAATATGGGATCTATTCCAGGTACTTCTGTCTGTTCCAGGACATAATATGGGATCTATTCCAGGTACTTCTGTCTGTTCTAGGACATAATATGGGATCTATTACAGGTACTTCGGTCTGTTCTAGGACATAATATGGGATCTATTCCAGGTACTTCTGTCTGTTCTAGGACATAATATGGGATCTATTACAGGTACTTCGGTCTGTTCTAGGACATAATATGGGATCTATTCCAGGTACTTCTGTCTGTTCTAGGACATAATATGGGATCTATTACAGGTACTTCGGTCTGTTCTAGGACATAATATGGGATCTATTACAGGTACTTCGGTCTGTTCTAGGACATAATATGGGATCTATTACAGGTACTTCGGTCTGTTCTAGGACATAATATGGGATCTATTACAGGTACTTCGGTCTGTTCTAGGACATAATATGGGATCTATTACAGGTACTTCTGTCTGTTCTAGGACATAATATGGGATCTATTACAGGTACTTCTGTCTGTTCTAGGACATAATATGGGATCTATTACAGGTACTTCGGTCTGTTCTAGGACATAATATGGGATCTATTCCAGGTACTTCTGTCTGTTCTAGGACATAATATGGGATCTATTACAGGTACTTCGGTCTGTTCTAGGACATAATATGGGATCTATTACAGGTACTTCGGTCTGTTCTAGGACATAATATGGGATCTATTCCAGGTACTTCTGTCTGTTCCAGGACATAATATGGGATCTATTCCAGGTACTTCTGTCTGTTCCAGGACATAATATGGGATCTATTACAGGTACTTCGGTTTGTCCAGGACATAATATGGGATCTATTCCAGGTACTTCTGTCTGTTCCAGGACATAATGTGGGATCTATTCCAGGTACTTCTGTCTGTTCCAGGACATAATAATTATGTCAATTATTGAATTATTTCAAATTCCTTCACCAATGACAAGTATCTTCGCCTGGCTGTTTGAGCGTTCTGGACCCAGTTAGTACTTTCCAGTCTCAAACTAAGTCCGAAGCATTCGCTAAGCGCAACAAAGGCACAAGCTAACTACATTGCTGCCTTGATTAAATATATTCAATGCCTTATAGCCTCATATGCAATACTCATTTACCTCAGAAGTAGTCAAATATTTTCGGTGCAAATATTCTTTAATTTTCAAACACACGGACCCATTCTCACGTCTGGACGGTTTAATTCGTTTTTATAATTTGAAATTTGTTTATTATTTTTTGTGCTTTTAGTTCTATGGCTATACTTAAACCAATCTGGACATACGGAATAGAGCTATGGGGGACAGCAAAAAAGTCGAACATCAAGCGTATCCAATCCTTTCAATCAAAAGTCCTGAGAACAATAGTAAATGCCCCTTATTATGTCAGCAACAAAACCCTTCATAACGACCTTAATATAACCTACATTCTAGAACTCATCCCTTCCAAGTTTACGAAATTCCACAGTAGCCTTTCCAACCACCCTAATCCTGTAGCACAGTCATTGCACTGCGCCACTCATCCCTATAATCCTCCTCGGAGACTGAAACGGCAGTGGCCTCGTGACCTGCTATAAACGCGTGACAGTGGGAGTCCTGGCAATGGCCAGTTTCTCCAATCATGTCCTGAGCGTCTGTGAGCTCTCGCGCTCTTGGTCAGCCTCCACTGGCTAGTATCCGGTGACGCGGCTGATGGAGGAGCGTGGGGGACTTCCAAAGACTCCGCTTTCTCTTCGCGGTGGATTTGGGGGGTCTCTGGGCTGTCTGTAAATATTGTATGAATGAGCGAGTGAATGATGAACTGTAAATATTGTATGAATGAGATCATTTATCTTAATTACTTATTGCCTTATAAAAGGCAGATTGTAATTATAGCACAATAAAGGAATTTAATCTATCTAAAAAGTTCTATGGGTGCTGTGTTAGCCAATGCGCGGCTCCCATGACTGGCTTCTCATTTTTGAACACTGAGAGAGAGAAAGTTTTATTACTAGGGGAATTTCTATAACTCAATGTGATAGGAAAATATATTTAGCTATTTTTTTTACTACCAATTAATTAATGGCCCTTCGTTATGTTTTATGGGCTGATTTTATTTCTAGCAATCTTAAACCGGACACACAATATCGTGCCTCTAAGTTAAATATTGGTCCATTCAAAAGATGTTAATCCGACCCACTAACATAATTTAACTTGGTTGTTTGTAAGTCAATTTATTTATATTTTTTAATTTTGATTGAAATAATAATTGATAAATAATAAACGATTCAATTCATCCGAAATTTTATAAATTATAATTACACCTGACAGCACCTGACCGTATGATAGTTAAAACATGTCCTGGTTATTAGTTGAACCAAAGTTGCTTAAAAAATTAAGTATGAATTTCATAATGCAAAATTAACAAAATGATTTGATAAATTAGCTCACCTCCTGAACTCAGCAAAAAAAAACAAAATCAAAAAGCTTAAATATTGGAAAAAAAATAATGTACCTACTTATATCGACTGGAAGGTTTTTAATAAGTCATTTTTTATTGTAGGTACTAGAAAAATTTTTTATATTGCTGTTACATCTGCCTTTTGAGAAAAGGTAATTTTGTATCCTACATAGCTTGTGAACTCTATTAGAGTGCCTATGGTGGGCGGTCCACTTTTGGTTGAACATATCTTGCGGTGGCATTATTTAAATATTTTCATATAAATTAAACAAAAATAAAATTAAACGGTATTATAATATAATAACCAACATAATCGATAATGATTATAACAAGTACGCAATTTAACAAAAAATACGTGCTCGACGTTGACATTCTTACGCTTGATCTGTACCAAAAAAATAACACGTGCGCTGTAAATTTGGAATTGACGATGTGCACATAAAGATAAAGTGGCCTTGTGGTAAAAATCGGAATTTATTCCGTAGAAAAAACGCATGATATAACTTTTGATAATGACATTCAAGACTTTTCTAATAAAACAAACACAAGAATAATAAGTACACTAACACCCGTACTTTTTATCATTTTTTGAGTTAAATCTGTTAATTTTTTTATCTTCATCAATAGTTTATAACCACTGTAGATTTTTATTGAATTAAGTAAGGGCCACCAGGTGACAAAAGCTGCCACAGGAACTATTTAGGGTGAGGGCATGTCACAAGGGATGATCATGCTGGAGCGACGGATAGACAGACGAAAGTACTTGTTTGAATGCAGAGCCGTCCTTTGCCAGTACTTATTCGTTCGGCCGCACGCCATCTCCCAGTCACGGAGGCCACAGGCGGTCTGGCATATGCAAATCATTTCTCTAAAGAACAAACCGTTCGTAATTAGTGAAATTTGGAAGAGGTTCGTCTCTCGCCTCTGCATGTACAAAAAGCATTCAAAAATATCTGCAAAGTTTCGACCCGATCGGATTAATAGTCTCGAAAAATGTTTTTTAGAACTCTATGACGGAACAGATTCAAATTCAAACAGTGAAACTAAATTTGTTTCCGAACATAAATCTTACAAATACGATAGTGATAATGAAACAGATTGTTACCTGCTCTCACAAAAATAAAATCAAGGAAGTAATACAGACAAATAAAAGGTAGAAAATTGATTGGTTTCTAATTAGTAAAACGATGTGTACAAAACGGTCGTTTGTAATTCTGATACATTGGAATGAAAAGGTTTCCAGAATTTCTTTTTCAAATGTTTGGTTTAACTTAAATGAATCCGAGGTTTTTTTTTCTCCCTTTTCAAAGCTTTTTGTTTGATTTAAAGCACACAACTTCATTCTGGAGAAAATCAAACTTTAGTAACAACTGAGCCGGTTCACGTCACGGACAAATATAAAACAATTTTTATCAAAGTCAATTTTTCTGAGTGCGTTGCAAACGTTTTTTGGCTGTTTTTTTTTGTCTAAATCTAAATCTGCTCCTCATGATATCTAATGTCTAGATAGAATTTTTTTTTTTCTTTCGGAAAATTGTTTTTTCTTCTCATTTAATGGTTGTCTATACGAACAGAACTTTATGAGCTGTAAAGTCTAATAAATACAAACAGAGGTAGAAAATAAGATATAAATAAACATTCACAATTTGTAACTAAATTGTTATTACACGCCTCGGTAGCCTTCCGATGTTATTGTATCGGATTCATCTATGCATAGCAAAAAATGTTTAATTAGCAGGAAAAACGATAAAAACCTACTCGTAAAAAAAACAACAAAAACCTTATTTACAAATTAGATAAAGTAAAATTGAAATTAAATATAAATGTTTAAAAGTTATATAAGAAAAATATTTACAATATAAATTAAAATAATCGCTAAGCTAATCTTGTATATCTGATATATAATAAGATATTCTTTTATATATCACAAATATATTTAATCTATTTCTTACTTGGATCGTGGAATCCATGCTCTAAATAAAATAGAAAATTTTCATTTAGCAACAGATGTTTAGTTCTTTTGTGAATGCATCTTTTGACAGTATTTTCGCTGCAGTAACCAATCTTTTGTATTTGTAGATTTTCAAAAGCTATTGTTTTATTTAAATGTGATTCAGCTTGAGAAAGGACAAATTCTTGAATTTTGGGTGGGGGGGGGGGTGGTATGTCGTTGAGCAAAGAGTTTATTTTTGTGTAGCGAGTGTAATAAGACAGGTAGTATTCACTTTACCAATTAACATTTATTAATTTCTCAAGTAATAAGAAATCTAGTCAAGTGCGATTAAATTAAACAGAAACAATTTTATTGAAATATTAATGACTTTTTTAAAATTATAATTCATTAAATTACCAATACACCTTTCATTTGACACCATACTCAACATACTCTTGACTTCAGTATTACTTGTGCCTAAATATGTTCTTGATTTTAGCATCACCTGCGCCTCAATATGCTCTTGACTTTAGCATCACATGTTCCTCAATATGCTCTTGAGTTTAGGATCAGCGGTCCCTCAACATGCTCTTGAGTTTAGCATCATCGGTCCCTCAATATGTTCTTGACTTTAGCATCACCGGTTCCTCAATATGCTCTTTAGTTTAGCATCATCGGTCCCTCAATATGCTCTTGACTTTAGCATCATCGGTTCCTCAATATGCTCTCGAATTTAGCATCATCGCTCCCTCAACATGCTCTTGACTTTAGTATTACTTGTGCCTAAATATGTTCTTGACTTTAGTATTACTTGTGCCTAAATATGTTCTTGACTTTATCATCACATGTTCCTCAATATGCTCTTGAGTTTAGCATCATAGGTCCCTCAATATGCTCTTGAGTTTAGCGTTATAGGTCCCTCAACATGCTCTTGAGTTTAGCATCATCGGTCCCTCAATATGCCCTCGAGTTTAGCATCATCGCTCCCTCAATATGCCCTTGACTTGAGCAGCATAGGTCCCTCAATATGCTCTTGAGTTTAGCATCATCGGTTTCTCAATATGCTCCTGTGTTTAGCATCATCGGTCCCACAATATGCCCTCGAGTTTAGCATCATCGCTCCCTCAATATGCCCTTGACTTTAGCAGCATCGGGCCCTCAATATGCTCTTGAGTTTAGCATCATCGGTTTCACGATATGCTCCTGTGTTTAGCGTTATAGGTCCCTCAACATGCTCTTGAGTTTAGCATCATCGGTCCCTCAATATGCCCTCGAGTTTAGCATCATCGCTCCCTCAATATGCCCTTGACTTGAGCAGCATAGGTCCCTCAATATGCTCTTGAGTTTAGCATCATCGGTTTCTCAATATGCTCCTGTGTTTAGCATCATCGGTCCCACAATATGCCCTCGAGTTTAGCATCATCGCTCCCTCAATATGCCCTTGACTTTAGCAGCATCGGGCCCTCAATATGCTCTTGAGTTTAGCATCATCGGTTTCACGATATGCTCCTGTGTTTAGCATCATCGGTTCCTCAATATGCTCTTGAGTTTAGCATCATCGCTCCCTCAATATGCCCTCGAGTTTAGAATCATCGGTCCCTCAATATGCCCTTGACTTTAGCAGCATCGGTCCCTCAATATGCTCTTGAGTTTAGCATCATCGCTCCCTCAATATGCTCCTGAGTTTAGCATCATCGGTTCCTCAATATGCTCTTGACTTTAGCATCATCGGTCCCTTAATATGCTCTTGAGTTTAGAATCATCGGTCCCTCAATATGCCCTTGACTTTAGCATCACCTATGCCTCAATATATTTTTGACCTTAGCGTCATCAGAAAAGAGAGACTGACTTATCGAGTAACACAACAGAGTTGCCGGTTTTGAAAAAATAAACCCATAAAAATGACATATAGTAAATATTTTTTTATTATATTTGCAGAAGGAGAAGAGTAGTTTATCTTACCTTTATTAAACTTATTTGACGTAATTAACTGCGTTGCAAATAATAATTTATCCATTGGTCGTCTCAGTATTCAAACTTGTGACCTCGTGTTGACTAACTTCAAATGATACACTCGTGTGACTCTGACTGACCAATAAAACGTACACTGTAAGCTTATATGTAATCGTTAACATAACTGTTAGCAGTGACATTATCATATAAAACAATAGAGTTGCATTTCATGCGCTCGTGGTATTATTTAGCATAAATGACCATTTCATCAACTCATTCAAGAGAATTAGAAATTTTCCCAATATTTTTGACAGTAGTAAAACTACTTTAAGTCCACAACTAAAAAAATAAATAAATAATAAAAAGCAGAATTTTAAAGTACTCGACAATATTACAGTTTAATTGTTAATACTAAGACTATTTTTTTCTTTTCTTTATATTAACGATATTTTTCCATACGTCAATAAAAAAAAAAATTTAATATAAAGGATTTAAGTCCGCCTACTATCCCATAAATGCAGGAGTTCCACAGGGCAGTGTCCTAGACCCCATCCTCTATAACCTATACACCGCTGATGTCCCCTCTACTTCCAATACCTTCTTGGCCACATTCGCAGATGACACTGCAGTCTTGTCATCCCACCCAGACCGACATAGCATCCCATAACCTTCAAAAACACCTTGACGAGATCGAGTATTGGTGCAATCAATGGTGGATCAAAGTTGATGAAGCGAAATGCACCCACATTACCTTCACCCTTTGTCGCAAGACTTGTCCACTAGTTTATTTTAATTCTATTCCTCTCCCTGTAACCGAGACAGTACGGTACTTAGGCTTCCATCTCGACAAACGACTGACCTGGAACCCACATACGAGACTAAAAAGACAAGAACTAAACAGACGCTTTGGACAACTGTACAGATTACTTCAAAGGACATACCATCTCTCAATATAAAATAAACTACTAATCTACAAAGTTATACTTAAACCAATCTGGACATACGGAATAGAGCTATGGGGGACAGCAAAAAAGTCGAACATCAAGCGTATCCAATCCTTTCAATCAAAAGTCCTGAAAACGTAAATGCCCCTTATTATGTCAGCAACAAAACCCTTCATAACGACCTTAATATACCCTACATTCTAGAACTCATCCCTTCCAAGTTTATGAAATTCCACAGTAGCCTTTCCAACCACCCTAATCCTGTAGCACAGCAATTGCACTGCGCCACTCATCTCTATAATCCTCCTCGGAGACTGAAACGGCAGTGGCCTCGTGACCTGCTATAATCGCGTGACAGTGGGAGTCCTGGCAATGGCCAGTTTCTCCAATCATGTCCTGAGCGTCTGTGGCTCTCGCGCTCTTGGTCAGCCTCCACTGGCTAGTACCCGGTGACGCGGCTGACGGAGGAGCGTGGGGGACTTCCCTAGACTCCGCTTTCTCTTCGCATGTGGATTTGGGAGGTCTCTGGGCTGTCTGTAAGTATGAATGAGCGAGTGAATGATGAATTGTAAATACGGTATGAATGTGATCATTTATTTGTATTATTATTGCCTTATAAAAGGCAGATTGTAATTATAGCACAATGAAGGGGAAAAAAAAGAAAATATCTAGGATTCAAATAATTTTGATTTTTTGTACGTGTGTGATAACTATCAAAACAATGAATGATAAGTGCTAAATTTAATTTTTTGTTTTTAGATGTAAAATATGCAACTTGAGGAAATATTTTGAAGGCTCTAGTTTAAGAATTATTTGACTGAAATATTTTTCGTCTTGTTAAGTTGTACTTGTGAAATACATACAAGGGGATTAAATGACGCAGACTGTAAAATATCACTTTCGAGATTGGTGCTGGCCGATCGTTAAAGATCGATGGAAGATTGTTGAGTATTTTTAATGATTTTAACGAAGAGAACAATAGTAAATGTCTTTTGTTACGTCAGCAACTTAACCCTTCATAACGATTCTAATAAACCCTACATTCTTGAACTCATCCCTTCCAAGTTCAACCTATCCAACCACCCTAATTCCCAGTCATTGCACTGCACCACTCATACCTATAATTCTCCTCGGAGTCCTGGCAATAGCCAGTTTCTCCAATCATGCCCTGAGCGTGTGTGGCTCTCATGCTCTTGGTCAGCCTCCACTGAAGAGAGTGAGGGACTTCCCAAGACTCCGCTTCCTCTTTCGATGTGAGGGAGGTGACAACCATGTGGATTTGGGAGGTCTCTGCGCTGCTTGTAAATACTGGATGAATGAGCGAGTGAATGAAAATTGTAAATATGGTATGACTCAGAACATTTATCATAATTACTTATTTCCCAATGAAGTGGATTGTTATTTTATCACAATTATTTATGGAACCTGAAAAACCCTATTGAAATTAGTGAAGAATACATTAGTTACATATGCTTTTGTTGGCTCCCAAAACTATATATATCTATATATAATTAAACCATAGGTAGCGTCATTTTTCTTCTTCTAAGAATTAGTACCCGTTTGAAAATAAAAACTCATTTTTTACTTCAGTCGGTACTAAGTCAAAGAAGTGATCGAATTAAATATAAATGAATTTTTTTAAAAATTAATATTAACTGGAGATATTGACAGAACGTTGGTGGTCCGTCGGTCCCAATTTAAATAGTTTGAAATTAAAAAAAATTGCCTGACCATTAAGGCTTAAGCGATGGTTCAAGCGGAAGAAAATGACAGATGTCGGCGGAGGCCAAGGTCATCTAAGGATTTTAAATAAATACGCAATTTTTTTTTTGCAATCAAGAATAAAAAACAGAAAAAACAAATACAAAAATAAAGTCTAGCAGGTGGAATGCCCGTTATACCGGACCGGTAGAACCACATCATTAAGTGCACTGCGATGCGCTTTTGGACAGACCGTACAAGCCAATGGCCACCTCAGACGAGAGAGACACCTCCTTTTTCAACGATTGTAATTAGTTTAAGTAGTCTAAGCATAGTGTGTGATTATGTTCGTTAATTCGAGTTTCCAACATCCGGCAATAAAGACGGAAATTTCTAACGTTGTAATGGTGTTTTTTTTCATTCGTAATTGCCATAAGATAACCGCAAACACTTGTTTTCCCCTCTCACTCACTCTCTCTCCCTCGCTCTCTCTTTCTTTCTCTCCCTCCCTCTCTCTCGCTCTCTCCCTCTCTCTCTCTCTCTCACTGTTGTGTTGCTTGGTCGAAAGATATCCCCAGTGTGGAGGTCCTTCCCCCGCAAGGCCATTAAGAGTCAACGCAGTCATTATGTTAAACAATGCTCGCTGAATGCTAATGTGTTTCTTTAATTAGGAAACAGTTCACTTTTGCAACATGGTTGCAACTATTAGCGCTACAGTTAAACGTCCTTACTGCTGAATCACTCAAAGCGGTTCATATATAAAATATATGAACATTTTTCTATACAGCGCTCTGTAACTGCGAATTGAGCAGAAAAAGTATATTGATATTTACAGTGCCTGTAGATACACCTAAGAGAATTAACTTCTGCGTGTTCGGTGATGTATGGATAACTCTCTCGAGATAGCCAGTGACGTAGAAATCGGCAAGGACGGGATTTGAAAGCTGAGAGATTATAGAAACAAGAATGATAGACGCAGATCCAGAGGAAATACGTTCCGACTCAGCACAGCAATGCCAAATGGTCTCTCGATACCTCGAGAAAAAAAAATCTAGGAGTGAACAGTTCATAAGACGTGTTAAATTATTAATTAAAACGCCAGCATGTAACTTAACTGACAGAAATCAAGGCAGCAGACTCGTTTTAACATCCTTTTCCAATTCATCAATAGAAACTTAACACTCAGAATAAACCGCCCGTTTACAATTCGTTAGAAAAGTCCATATTAGCTTAGCAAGTCATACCAATATCAGAAAAATACCTTTCTAAAAAATAATACTTTACAAACCACTGCAAGACCTTTCAAAAAAAGCTTATTATATTTTAAATATTTCAAAACCAGAAAATTTCTAGATAAATATAAAAAAACGAGAAACCATTACTTCAAAATATTTCCAACATAGATAAATAACACAAACATAACTTGTATTATATAGAAATATTTTTCCATCAGCATATATTTTTAAATTAAATGTCACGACTTCTTCAATGAAGATTTTATTCATAGTCAAGAGCGATAATTTATTTTAAGACTAAATGCTTTGATTCGAGACGTTTTGGCTTCATAATTAATTAATTTGGAAATATAAAGGACGAAACCATAAGTCAACATGTTTACATGATGGCTAGTGATGCAGATGAAGGAAGTATTGGAAAGGTAGTGGGTTCAATATAAATTTCAGGAAGATTTTTTTAATAAATTGCATTAATTGTTTTTGTTTTTGTCGGATTTCCCCCTCTTTACACACACACACTAAAAACAAAGTTTTGTATGAAATATGACCAAAGGTACACCAAGGGTGGGTACACATATATATGCATCGAGTGAGTAAGGATCGTGAGTACAAAGTAATTGACAATATGCAAGACCAGCTCACCAGAAGGGCTACCAGCTTTTAATGACGAGTGCTTATGTAAGAACAGAATACTCACACACAAGTGTGTTATTATTAGCAAGAGAAAACAATCTGAGGCTGAACACGACAGCAGGCAGCATGCTACATGCACAGTAATGCATTGTCCCTATCATTCACCTTGAATGATAAGAGTGTGGACTAAGGTATTCAGACACGTGGAGCAAATCATGCGTTCAGTTTTTTAAATAAAAATCAATCATTTATACTGACGATATAATGAGTGACAAAAATAGTATTTTAAGTATATCCTGAAATATCTTTTATTATTGATATTACTTTATTTTTATTATTTTTTTTTTTTATATATATACAGATGGGTCCAAAAAAATGTATCCACTGTTTAAAAGTCCATAACTTGCAAACTAATTGACGGAGTTGTCTCATTTTTGGTAGTGTAATAGTTTGTAGTTACGGCAATCGCCATACAAGCCATATGATTGGGCCATTCTTCTTTGACGGCACAGTTACCGGTGAGGTGTACCTTCAGAAGCTTCAAACATCCATTTGACCTGCCATCCAAGACTTGTATGGAGACGGAAGATTTTACTTTCAACTCGACTTTTATCTCGACGAAAATCTACCAGGAATATGAATAGGCCGTAGAGGTACTGTAGAGTATCCACCACGTTCCCCAGACTTAACTCCTCTGGACTTTTACCTGTGGGGAACACTAAAGGACGTCGTGTATCAATGACAAAAGCCACGCACATTGGATGAACTTCGAGAATCCATCGTACATTCATGTGCAAATATCCAACTGAACACGTTGCAGTCAGTAGTTCGTGCTGCAGTTCGGCGGCATCGTTTGTGTGTGGATGTTAATGGTGACCATTTCGAACACCTACAGTGATATCTCTAAGTTGGACTTTAAGCTACACTTTCACCAAAAACTCCGTCAATTAGTTTGCAAGTTATGGACTGTTAACCAGTGGATACATTTTTTTGGACCCCTCTGTATATCAACTTTATTAAGATGAAATTACAATCTGACTTAATGCTTAATAGGCAATAAGTAATTGAGATAAATGTTCTCATTCATACCATATTTACAATTCATCATTCACTCACACATTCATACAATATTTACAAACAGCCCAGAGGCCCCCCAAAACCACATGGTTGTTGCCTCCCTCACATACGAAGGTTACTAAAGTTTTAGGGTTTTGTATTAAAGTAATATTGAATATCATTTCAATTTATTTTTGCATAAAGTTTACCGATTATGTATACATGAATGAATATGACTTTAAAGATAATACCCTGACAGTTGTGCCTTCTATCGTTTTTTCTTTGGATTGGGCCAATTTTATTATTCGATATTAATAAATTAATGTCTGCAAATGTCTTCTATGTATTTATATTATATATCAATAAGTATTCACTGTGATAAAATTACAATCCACCTCATTGGGAAATAAGTAATTGTGATAAATGTTCTCATTCATACAGTATTTACAAATCGCCCAGAGGCCCCAAATCCACATGGTTGTAACCTCCCTTGGATGCAAACTAGGAAGCGGAGTCTTGGGATGTCCCCCACTCTCTTCCGTCAGCCGCGTCACCGGATACAAGCCTGTTTAGGCGGACCAAGAGCGCGAGAGCCACAGACGCCCAGGACACGAATAAAGAAACTGGCTATTGCCAGGACTCCGAGGAGGATTATAGGGATGAATGGCGCATTGTAATGACTGTGCTAAGGGATTAGGGTGGTTGTATAAGTCACTATGGAATTTTATGAACTTGGAAGGAATGAGTTCAAGAATGTAAGGTATATTAAGATCGTTTATGAAGGGTTTTGTTGCTGACGTAATAAGGGGCATTTACTATTGTTCTCAGGACTTTTGATTGAAAAGATCGGAAACGCTTGATGTTCGACTTTTTTGCTGTCCCCCATAGCTCTATTCCGTATGTCCAGATTGACTCAATATATTTTCTATTGAGAGGTGGGATGTCATTTGAAGTAGTCTGTACAGTTGTCCAAAGCGTCTGCTTAGTTCTTGCCTCGTGTGTGGGTTCCATGTCAGTCTTTTGTCGAGATGGAAGTCTAAATACCGTACTGTCTCGGATAAAGGAAGAGGAATTTAACTAAAATGGAACAATTTGCTTCGTTAACTTTGATCTGTCATTGGTCACACCCATACTCGATCTCATCAAGGTGTTATGTAGGTTATGGGATGCTATATCGGGGTCTGGGTGGGATGGCAAGACTGCAGTATTTATATTAAGTTGATGTTTTTAAATAATAAATAGAGTCTCTCGTTGTTTTGTTTTTAAAAGTAATTTGCACACAATATAAATATTAATATACGTAGATGTGTTCAGTGTATTTCGATGTAATTATGAAATTATTACTGTCATTAATAGAATGCATTCATTATATTTCAGTGGAATGACGTGTGTGAGCTTCGTAATAATAATTTATGTACACATAACTTGATGGTTTATTATAATTCTCTCAAAGAGCTTTCAAAAATTAATTATCGTTGTCTAAAATTAAAGAGCGCGGTCACCTTGTCTTGTCGGCTACTAATTAACAACTATATATATATATATAAAACTGGGAACACGATGTTTGAGATATTAAATATAGTACTTAAATAAAAACTGACATACTACTAATTTAATTTACATAAGTAAAGAGATTTTTTTTTTTTTTTTTTTTTTTAAATAGCGAGAGCAGGTTGGTAAAGCGGCAATTGGCATCCTTCTGTTCCGATTATTTTAATTCCTATCTCTCCTCTCTGTCTACCAGGGATAACTCCTTGTGGAATCTAATTAAGAAAATCCTAAAATATCATCCTGTTTCACACCCACTCCGTCGTGATGACGGGTCCTGGGCGGCTTCGGATGGCGAGAGGGCAGAAGGATTCGCACTGCATCTTTCCCGTACTTTCCCTCCTCATCTTACTCCTCAAAACAATACTCATCGCTGAACTGTTGAAGATTTCCTTACTTCACCAATTCCTCTCTCACTACCACCAAAAGCCGAGGGGTTAACGGCTCAAATATCTTCTGAAAAAATTACCTTACCAAAAATCTACAGGATATGATCTTCTTACTCCTCTAATTCTCCAATATCGTCCTCCTAAAGCCATAATCTTTCTAACCTACATTTATAACTGCATTATCCGAACGACGCACTTTCCTCTCCTCTCATAGGATTCATCATAGTGTAAACATTCCATTATTGTCCTATTCGCCAAACCCGGCAAACCGCCCAATGACGCCTCATCTTACCGTCTAATTAGCCTACTCCCTATACTCTCAAAAATATTTGAAAAACTCCTGTTAAAACGCCTACTTCCAATTATTGAATCCAAAAACCTTTATCCTACTCACCAGTTTGGTTTCCGCCAACGACATTCCACTGCTCAACAAGGCCATCGCGTTGTCGATCACATCTCCTCAACCCTTGAATCCAAACAGTATTGCACTGCTGCCTTTCTTGATATAGCTCAAGCTTTTGACAGGGTTCGGCACGCAGGTTTGCTTTACAAGCTCAGAGGATATTTACCACAGACCCTATTCCTAATCCTACAGTCCTACCTTTCAAACCGCTTCTTCCAAGTCCGCTGTGGTTTAGAATATTCTAACTGCTATCCCATAAAAGCAGGATTTCCACAGGGCAGCGTCCTGGATCCCATCCTCTAAAATATATACACTGCTGATGTCCCCTCCACCACCAATACCTTCTTGACAACATTTGCAGATGACACTGCAGTCCTGTCAACTCATCCAGACCCTGATATAGCATCCCAAAACCTTCAAAAACGCCTTGACGATATCGAGTATTGGTGCAAACAACGGCGAATCAAGGTCAATGAAGCAAAATGCTCCCACATTACCTTCACCCTCTGCCACAAGTCCTGTCTGCTATTTTTTTAAATTTCGATTCCTTTCCCTGTGTCTGAGACAGTAAGGTATTTCATCTCGACAAAAGGCTGACATGGAACCCACACACGAAGCTAAAAAGACAAGAATTAAACAGACACTATGGACAACTGTACAAACTACTTCGAAGGACATCCCATCTCTCAATAGAAAATAAACTACTTATTTACAAAGTTATACTTAAGCCAATCTGGACATACGGAATAGAGCTATGGGGGACAGCAAAAAAGTCGAACATCAAGTGCATCCAATCCTTTCAATCAAAAGTCCTGAAAACAATAGTAAATGCCCCTTATCACGTCAGCAACAAAACCCTTCACAATGAACTGAATATACCCTATATTCTTGAACTCATCCTATCCAAGTTCATGAAATTCCATAGTAACCTATCCAACCACCCTAATTCCCTAGCACAGTCATTGCACTGCTCCACTCATCCCTATAATCCTCCTTGGACATTAAAACGGCAGTGTCCTCGCGACCTGCTATAATTAAGTGTTAGTGGGAGTCCTGGGAATGGCCAATTTCTCTAATCATGTCCTGCGCGTATGTGGCTCTCGCGCTCTTGGTCAGCCTCCGCTGGCTCTTATTCAGTGACGCGGCTGATGTAGGAGCGTGGGGAACTTCCCAAGACTCCGCTTCCTCCTTCGCACGCGAGGGAGGTGACAACCATGTGGACTTGGGGGGCCCCTGGGCTGTTTGTAAATATTGTATGAATGAGCGAGTGAATGATGAATTGTACATATGGTATGAATGATAACATTTATCTCAATTACTTATTGCCTAATAAAAAGGCAGATTGTAATTTTATCTAAATAAATTGAAGAAAAAAAAAAAAAAATAGCGAGAGCATTGCTAACGACTAGAGCCATTGTCTATGGATAGCAACAAAGAGCATTCATTCCCTTTAGCAAATAAGTTTCGCTTTTACTGTTGGGTTCGCATGATACATTTTCCGGTTATAATGTTAAAAATGAAAATTCTAAAAGAAGTAGCTTGGGTAAGTCAAAAAATTAATCGGATGAATTAATTAAACATTTTTTTCTGTGCTGAGCGTCTGTGGCTCTCGCACTCTTGGTCAGCCTCCAATGGGTCTTATCCAGTGACGCGGCTGACGAAGGAGCGTGAGGGACTTCCCAAGACTCCGCTTCCTCCTTCGCATGCGACGGAGGAGACAATCATGTGGACTTGGGGGGCCTCTGGGCTGTTTGTAAATATTGTATGAATGAGCGAGTGAATGAAAATTGTAAATTGGTATGAATTAGATCAGTTATCACAATGCCCAATCAGGCAGATTGGAATTTTATCATAATAAAGCTGTTGTTATATTCTAAAAAAATTTTATGAGCGTCTGAGGCTCTCGAGTAAGCCTCCAATGGTTCGTATGTGATGGTGGGCTTCCCTAGACTCCGCTTCCTCTTTCACAACGATGTGAAAAACTTGTGGATTTGGGAGGTCTATGGGTGGTTTTCAAATACTGTATGAATGAGAACATTGATCGCATTTTGATTTTGATTACTTAACTGTAAATATTATTTTTATGTTTAGCTACATATCTCTATTTTTTTTTACAGTAAAGTTAACCAAAAATATGTCAGCATATTTTAAAATAGTGAAACAATTCTCGTTCTAAATTATAGTCTTATAGATGCCTATATGTGTGGCAAAAGGTTGATTGTGTAGGTGATGAATTGTCAATAAAATACAGTGCTTCGGAGAGCCTTAAGTATGAACTAACATCAATATTAAATATTCACGTAAATGTCTCTTTTTCTAGTATTAATACTCTTGAGATAAATATTTAAACATTATGTATAGTTATAAATGGATTTAAATGCAGTATAATAAAAAGGGCTAGAGTAAATGTCTGAGTCAAGGCCTTAAGTCTGAATGACACGAGGCAGCTGGCGACTTGCCAAAGTCCTTTGGGACTTGCAACAACTCTCAATCTGAGCCTTTAATACCAGCGTTGAACTTTTCAAGTCAACAGTGGCACATAGTCTGTTAGGGATGGGAGACTTTTGTCAAGTACTAGCTTAATATATTTACCATTAAGTATTTAAACCTATTGAGAACCGAATTTGCACTACCATGAACGAGGATGTGGTTAAAATTGGGGACAAATAAATTGAACTCCCCATGTTTTGCACAGAAATACAATAGGTGCTATGACTTCTCGACGCCTTACAGTTAATTAATTAATGCGATGGTTTTCATTATTTTCATTGGCGTTGCAACAATAATTGTTAAGTTGCACGCCTTTACGGGCAAACTTCGATGCTTCACTGTCAATCAGCTATAGCAAAAAACATCAAAGAAAAATAACAATTTTTTTTCTTGAGAAGTTTCGCTAAAAGTTCCTATAAATGTTGCTAATTATTTGTCAGGATCAATCGAGCCAATTTTATTGTCAATAAAATGAAAAAATATACTTGATTGATGTCTAGCCCATCATTATTTTAATAAATATTTAGATATAAAACATAAAACTTTATAAAAGTGCAAATTTGTGGGGAGCCAAAAACGCACTTGAAAGACGTCCCACATTGGCCAAAAATTGGAAAAAGTCGAACACAAGTTAAAATTTTTACTTTCTTTGAATGGTATGACGATTCATTTATATTCTAGATTCAAAGAATTTTATTTCTTTATTAGGGTGATTTCAGACAATGATTTCTATTTGAAAAAAATATAATTTTATTAAAACCTGTTTTTTTTTTTAAAGTATGACCAAATAGAGAGAAAAAGTTGTATGAACTGACCCTCAATCCACCTTGAATGGATAGCCCTCAACATCTCAACAATTATTTAATTTCTAAGGCTTTTTACCTTAAATTACCCTTACCTCGCCTTTTTAAATTAAATTATACCAATTACGAGTACCTATAAAACCGAAAGGAATTATCATAGCTCACTTTATTTATTACAAGTATTGTCGTGGTTTGTTGGCAGTTAACAATAATTAATAATTATAATGATAAAAAAGTTGTCTGGGAATGCCTCAATGAATAACGGGTTCAGATTTTCATAACCTTGGTAACTTATTTTTCACCTAAGAGTCAAATTATTTTCCATAATTTTGAGAAGGGGTGAGATTTCTTTCCAGAATGGAAAATACTTCAAAACGATGTCCGACTTACAAAAAAGGACCTTCAAACCTAAAGGTACGTTTTTTTGTTTTTTTTGTACTTCGTTAAAATTCCGTGAATTTGGTTATAGATCGGGCAAAAACTCTTCCTGAAATAATTAAGTTCGAGTTTTTCTAATTTTTTCCCCGCTTCGGTTGCATATCGCTGCTTTTCATAATTAATTAATTAAAAAAAAACTGTAACAAAATTAGTTATGTATTGTTATATTCATGTATGTATTGTTATATTCATGTATGTATTGTCAAATTTATGGATGTATTACACACTGCACGTACTTTTAATATAAAATGAATGTATTCATTATAGTATTTATGTATTGTTATATTCATGTATGTATTATATAAGTTATGTATTATCGTATTAACTATTGCTAGATTGGAGAAATAACTTATAATTGTTATAACAGTTCATTATTGAGAAGAGTTTACGAGTACGCATGGATCTCTTTTGTACTATGTCACGGACGCTTGGACAGGAGACAATCACCAGAGTACGATCAAAGAGGTATGTCGCATTGAAACTGTCACGGATCCATGGTTTGAAAATAACAAACATTGGATTGAATTTCTAGAAACCTTTGTTATTGCTAAAACTCAACGTTTTAGTAAAATATATATTCACAGCGATAGACCGGAGTGATCCTGACTTGATTTGACTGAACCGCTAGTCTGAACATTGGGCAGTCAAGTCAAATCAACACGGGTGACGAACGTCTCATAGAGCGATTCATCAACTACGCTTCATTTTTAAAACACAATAAATATCTTCATATTTATGTTGCATTTTTCAAGCTATAAGTTTTGTATTATATAAGTTAAGAGCTATGGGGGACAGGAAAAAAGTCGAACATCAAGCTTATCCAATCCTTTCAATCAAAAGTCCTGAGAACAATAGTAAATGCCCCTTATTACGTCAGCAACAAAACCCTTCATAATGATCTTAATATACCTTACATTCCCGAGCTCATCCCTTCCAAGTTCATAAAATTCCATAGTAGCCTATTCAACTACCCTAATCCCGTAGCACAGTCTTTGCACCGCACCACTCATCCCTATAATCCTCCTCGGAGACTAGAGTGACTTTTTGAGTCCTTTTTTACATGCGAGGGAGGTGACAACCACGTGGACATAGGAGGGGTCTGGGCTGTTTGTAAATACTGTATGAATGAGCGAGTGAATTCAGATTGTAAATATGGTATGAATGAGAACATTTATCACAATTAATGATTGCCCAATAAGGTAGATTGTAATTTTAGCACAATAAAGATGTAATTGGAATATATATTACTATCCTGTCTTGTTCATCTAAACCTAACATTACTATTCTCTTAAGCAAAATTAGCGCAAAGTTGAGAATCATACTTTAAGCGGCAGTCCCGGCGAGCGACCCCCCTGAATTTCCTGAATGGTATTCTACAACATAAGTGTCATAATATCTTATAACATTTCGATCGAATGTTATAATATTTTCTGTTTAAAAGGGACTATAGATGAATCTTAATTTTTATAACAAAAAAATTACATTTTAAAAACCACCATAAAAACCAAAATACAGAACAGACATCAAAATATCTGGTCCCTACTTTTTTTTATTATTAATTTGATGAATAAATTTATATGAACTCATGAACTATTCCTTAAGAGCAGTGTGTTTGGTATTCAAAATCAAAAAAAATCTCACCATGACTAGATGAATGACAAAACTTAAAATAAAATAAAATAAAATAAAAAACTCTTAAATTTTCGAGAACGATGATTTGGTATTTTTGAACTGCTATAATGCAAAAATTTTTACAAAAACTTTTATCAACGGCATTTATATTTATTTACAGGAGAATGCGACTTAGGTGAAATACTAGTGAGTAGTATTTCAAATGTGCTTCTTATATGATTATAAGACAATACGAAAAAAAAAATTATCTTGTTAACTGAAAATTGTATATTGAACCAAACAACTTTTTAAAGTAAACAAGAACTTTATTATGATAAAATTACAATCTGCCTCATCGGGCAATAAGTAATTGTGATAATATTTTCATCCATACCATATTTACAATTTTCATTCACTCGCTCATTCATACAGTATTTACAAATAGCCCAGATACCTCCCAAATCATGTTGTCACCTCCATCGCATGTGAAAGAGGAAGTGGAGTCTTGGGTAGTCCCCCATGCTCCTCCGTCAGCCGCGTTACCGGATACGAGCCAACGGAGGCTGACCATGGGAGAGCCACAGACGCTCAGGACATGTTTGGAGAAACTCCCATTGTCACGCATTTATAGCATGTCACGAGGTCACTGCCACCCGTCTCCGAGGAGGATTATAACAATTTTTTAACGTTTAATATTTGTTTGCATTTTTGAATCTTAACCGAATCTTATAAATGGTTTCTTATCACAAAATAATAAATTAGTAACGATGTGCTGCTCTCTTCAAAAACTAATTTGGCGGGACTCAAACCCTCTTGGAGGGCTTTCTTCTCCTACGGATAGTGAACCCGACAAGACAAGCCATCTTCCTTGACATATAACACGATGCCTCGTTAATTAACTCAAGTACTCGATGCAAGTACACTAATTAAGTTGCTATTAAGTCACAAAGTATAGCAGATATCAGTAGTGTAACTAGGAGGGGGCGTATAATCTGGGGTGGATTTTTTTGAAATATATTTTCTGAATACATAAAAATAAAAAATACACAACCTACCACTGTTGAAATAAATATAATCAATGATTTAACTAAGTTTGAAATTTAGTAGAAATCCGTGCTGACCCAATTTGACTTAATTAATTATTTTTTTATGACTTAATAAACCATTTTATTTGTACCTTCTTGAATGTGTGGGAAGTCAGTGAGTGAGTCGAAGATACATTTATCATAATTTTCGTTCAAAAGTTCAATTAAAAACCTGTTAATTTTGTGATATTTCGCACGATGTCAAATTTTTGTTTCTAGCTTTTGTTTTCTTAAAAGTTTGCCAAATTTTTATTATCATTCTGCGCCATATGAAAAACATAATTCAATAGTTCCAAAAAGTTGTTTTTTGTTTTTAAAAATACGTGTTTTTGAATGTAATTTTTACAAAGACGGCAACTTAATAATTTATTCTTGATTGCTCCGTAAAGTGAACGTTTTCCACATTTTTAAGAAAATCCTTTTTTTTTTTTAAATGAAAGTAGAACAAAAATTCTCGATAAAAGAACTTGTAAAAAAAAAAGTATTGATTAATTACACGAAGTTGAATGTGTAGAAATGAAATTACTATTAGAATTATGGCTTTATAGGAGTCACAAAACGTTTTTTATCATGTTCGAAGTTAATTTTGTCAAATTAAAAAAAATTCCAGGTTTAATCATTATAGTCTTGATTTTCTCTTTTTTGCGGAAATTTCCTCATTCTGACTTCATATTCGTGTTCCTCGCCTTAGAAAACACAAGGGTACCAAATATTAGGTTATTATCAGGACTATGTTATATGCACTATGCACATCAACTATGTCCATGTTCACAGAACGCCATTCAAGACTTATCTAATCAAAAAAATAACAAGAAAAATAAACATAAACACGCTTACATTTTATCACCATGCACACAGTCTGATTAAACAAAAGAAATAACTTCATTTAACTGTTTATGTTCAGTGAATAACCATTCTTGATTGTCATTGGCTCAGAAAGAGCGAGAAATTTGAAACCGCCTCAAGTGCACAAACAGACGTTCGTTAATGCATTTTTTGTTAGTTCTACTTCTGTACGTTTATCTGTTTTTATTAACTACAGTAGTGAGTAATAATGTAAAAAATATTTCAAAATAATACAATAAAAATGAATTACTACAAAAATCGTAAAAAATTTCACCTTCTAGCATTAGAAGAGATTGAAAATCGTATAAATAACATCTGCATTAACATTGGACACGCTTCTACTTATTCCAATGGCCAAATTTGAGTACTATTCAAACACATTATAGCCGGAAATAACAGCGTTGAATAAATAAAAAAATACCTGTTGAGTAGAAGGTATACAAAAAATGCGTAACTAGTTAAGTTACGATTCAGGTTTGTCACGCTGCACTTGTAGCTCAGGCTAGCCTCTTACCTGCCAAATGAAAACAATCTGTTAGTTTGTGGATCATCATTGTGGATTTATTTGTGAATATATATCATTTATTCAATAGAAAATGACTAGAGAAAACAGTAAAAAGAACTAGTTTTTTCTATATCACTGCCCAACACAATAACACTTAAAGGTCTTATTACAAGTGTCACAATATATATAATATAGTTATTAAGTGCTTTTCAATACAATAATTTAATAGTGATAGCAGAGGTTATGTACATGTCAAAAGAACGTGTTTATACATATTAAATCAAAATTTAGAGATGAGAAAGCTGTCCGCGCGTTTAGTGCCACGTGATCTCACGTTAGACCAAAAACATGTTCGAATGAACATTTCCAACGCTTTGTTGGCGCAGTTTAGGCGCAATAAATCCGAGTTTTGGCGCCGATTGATTACTGTGGATGAAACTTGGATACACCTTTATACGCCCGAAACAAAAATACAGTTCAAACAGTCGACTGCAAAGGGGGAACCGGCTCCAAAAAAAGCCAAAACTGTTTTTCGGCTGGGAAAGTGATGGCGACTGTTTTTTTTGGGATAGTCATGGAGTTATTTTAATCGATTATCTTCAAAAAGGAAAAACCATTACAGGAGCATACTACGCATCATTATTTGACAAGCTGAAGGCAGAACTTGCGGAAAAACGGCCACATTTGCAGAAAAAGAAAATCCTGTTTCACCAAGACAACGCTCCGTCTCACACCTCAGCGGTTGCCATGGCGAAAATCCATGAATTACGGTTTGAACTGCTTGACCATCCGCCTTACTCACCAGATCTAGCCCCAAGCGACTTCTTTTTGTTCCCTCACCTAAAAATTGCGCTCGGAGGACAGAGATTTTCGTCAAATGAAGAGGCAATCACCTTCGTGAACGATTATTTTGCAGAGAAAAACGCCGAGTGCTATTTGGACGGGTTACAGAGATGGGAGCATCGCTGGGAGAAGTGTGTAGAGTTACAAGGAGACTATGTTGAAAAATAAAAAAAAAAAAATTCTAAAAAAACGTCTTGTATCTTTGTTAGGTAAATATTTAATATTTTTCAAAATTATACAAAATAGTACCTACTGTACTCATTTTCTTTTCGCTAAGCCACAAATAATTGGTACATGTACTGGAAACAGGCCGAGGAGACATAATTACATTTCGTATTCACCTTAATTAATATACTTATATTTCGGGATAATAAATACAAACAAAATAAGGAGACGCACAGAGATCTCTGATCAATATCGCTACCGTTGTCTATTTCGGTTCAACTATGTTTTTGTTAAATGTCACACTAGAAATGACAATAGATTTTTCTCTAAAACATTGTAAACTAATGTATTTGATAAAAAAAATTGATTTTGTAAACATTTGATAATTTCAGACGTATAAATATGGTGCGATATCCATATTATTATATTTATGCGTTCCCTCCACAAAAAATCAATTGTTTAACTGAAAAAATAGTTGCACATCTAGATACTTTGTTTTCTGAAATATGTTTTACTTCGCACATTTAATGGATCACAACATTAAGCTAACCCATGCTTGTAAATCAGCAAAAGAGTCCGGTTCACCGTTGAGACAAGAGTTTGGCCACTAGACCAGGTAGTAAAAAATTATGGACAGTATTTTGAAAAATACCATTTATTTTGAAAGTATCCTATGTCAAAAAAAAATTTAAACTAACAGTTTGAATATTTACATTTCTAAGTTACCTTTCGGTTTTTAAACAAATATACTTCCGTGGAAACAACTGGGAGCCTGCGAATAATTTAATATTGGAGGGTTTTTTTTCGGATATTTTGTATTCTCATATAAATACTACAAAAGTACATACAATTAACTTGTGCACCTTTACAAGATGTATGAAAAATTCCATTTTCTAACGTGAGGAAATAAAAATGAAGAAATCGAAAAGCACCTACGAAAAAATAAAATATTAATTTAACGTTTTCTAACTATTCTCAATAGAAAATTTGTCAATACTATTTGTCGATACAAATTTAAAACAATAATACAATACAGTGAGAAAGGTGACTAGCCTAACTGGAGGAACACATTTTTATTTGTGTATGTGAAATCAAATTCACTGCCATAACACTTCCATAATAAATTTGTTAATATTTAAATTAGGTTTCGTGCTAGTCACCTGTTCCATGCATAAAAGATCGGTCGAGGTTATCAACGACTCGGAAAAAATGGAAAAAGATTTTAAACAGTTTTTCGAGTGAGTAAATATATCGATAAATCGATATGGGACTAAAACGTAACTCTGTTAAATATAAAATCCATTTACAAACTTATGATATTTAAAAAAAAACTTGGAATGGTACACATTTTTTCCGCCTCATAGAAAATGTCTTTGTGTTTAGTTAAGAAGGACTAGTAAGAACTCTTTCTCCTTATATTTTCAATGTTATACTTTATTGTGAAGACTTAATATACCCTACATTCTTTAACTCATCCCTTCCAAATTCATAAAAGTCCATAGTAACCTATCCAAACACCCTAATCACCTAGCACAGTCATTGCACTGGGCCACTCATCCCTATAATCCTCCTCGGAGACTGAAACGGCAGTGGCCTCGTGACCTGCTATAAATGCGTAACAGTGGGAGCCCTGGCAATGGCCAGTTTCTCCAATCATGTCCTGAGCGTATAAACGACTCGGAAAAAATGGAAAAAAGATTACAAATTTGTCAATATTTTTTTAATTCATATTTAGAAAATATCAAGTTTTGTTGAGTTTATTCATTTTCATAAATCATAATCGATAATCTATAAAAATAACCAATTTTAAGTTGGGTTTTTATTATGAATTTTGTAGAATGATTATTAATCGTTGTATATAATCGCAATGGTTTACATTTTAATAATTATTGGTTAAACTAAATTATGTGAAAATAATAGTTATTTAAACCATCCATGTTAATTTACAGACATTTTCTTGTTGGGTCTTTTTATCTCTGAAGATATCGCTAAATACCTTATCAGGCCTCTCTGCCGAAGTGATATTAGTTACAATTTGTTCAAAATGTAATAAAATAATAAAAACGGACTTTGGAGTAATGATTAAACGAAACAGTAGCTTATTGAACCATATCAATAATTTCCAAAAAAAATGGTTGCAAATAACCAGAATGGAATTCGTAGAGATTTTAAACACTGCAGGACAAACCTTCTTGTTTGTGGAGATTCTCTGAGCCGATGAACCTCTGGGGAACCTACCACACCTAAAACACACTCTGTACTCCTGCAACTTCGTAGTAAGTGGTGTACTCCTCAGGAAGGCACTTGTCGCCGGAGGTCTCTTCGGGGGGATGGCGCGAAAGGAACTGAAGGCCCCAGAGGATCTGCAAGGGGGTAACAATTATTTCGGGCAAGGTTCAACGTCCCGTTTACACAGGGCTTGCACAAAACGAGGCTGTGTCAAATCATAAAATATTTAATGAATAGCGATTTGTTCTCTCATCTTTCCTCACACAGGGCGTTCCTTGTCGGCGTCCTTTCAAAAAGGAAAAGCCAGCAAGGCTTCGATTCGATCGTCCTCAAACATGAATCGGATTTAATCAACTTCCTAAAAACTGCATAGGAGAATATTTGCAAAATGCAAAAAACTCAAAAAAAAAAAAAAATAATAGACCAGCATGACTATGATTCCAAAAACGAAGACGAAAAAAATTCTGCTTTAGAACAAAAAGACTCTGACGATGTACATATTTAGTACAAAAATAGTCTAACAAATCTCAAAAAAGACTTGAGGAAGTACAAATTGGGATTTTGGAGTCAGCTAACGTGTTTTCTTGGTATCTAGGATACCAGGATCATATCCTGCATTCATACCATATTTACAATTCATCATTCACTCGCTCACTCATTCAGTATTTACAAACACATGGTTGTGACCTCCCTCGCATGCGAAGGAGTCTTGAGAAGTCTCCCACGCAACTCCGTGAGCCGCGTTACCGGATACGAGCCAGCGGAGGATGACAAAGAGTGCGAGAGCCACATACGCTCAGGACCTGATTGAAGAAACTGCCCATTGCCAGGACTAACACTTAATTATAGCAGGTCACGATGCCACTGCCGTTTCAGTCTCCGAGGAGGATTATAGGGATGAGTGGCCCAGTGCAATGACTGTGCTAGGGGATTAGGGTGTTTGGATAGGTTACTATGGACTTTCATGAACTTGGAAGGGATGAGTTGAAGAATGTAGGGTATATTAAGTCTTCAAAATAAAGTATAACATTCAAAATATAAGGGGAAAGAGTAGTTATTAGTTCTTCTTAACAAAACACAGAAACATTTTCTATGAGGCGGACAAAAATGTGTACCATTCCAAGTTTTTTTTAAATTTCAAAAGTTTGTAAATGGATTTTATATTTAGCAGAGTTACGTTTTAGTCCCATATCGATTTATCGATATATTTACTCACTCGAAAAACTGTTAAAATCTTTTTTCTATTTTTTCCGAGTAGTTTATTAAAGTGATAACCTCGCCCGATCTTTTATGCATGGAACAGGTGACTAGCACGAAACCTAATTTAAATATTAAAAAATTTATTATGGAAGTGTTATGGCAGTGAATTTGATTTCGCATACACAAATTAAACTGTGTTCCTCCAGTTAGGCTAGTCACCTTTCTCACTGTAGTATTGACAAATTTTCTATTGAGGATAGTTAGAAAACGTTAAATTAATATTTCATTTTTTCGTAGGTGCTTTTCAATTTCTTCATTTTTATTTGCTCACGTTAGAAAATGGAATTTTCCAGACCTCCTGTAAAGGAGCACAAGTAATTGTATTTAATTTTGTAGAATTTATATGAGAATACAAAATAACAGAAAAAAACCCTCCAATATTAAATTATTCGTAGGCACCCAGTTGTTTCCACAGAAGATCTTTTGACCCGGGGTCGTGACCACAGCCGATGTCGTAACCTGACTGTTGAACATTAAAATTGGCGAATTGAGACAGCGGTGAGTCGGTTGGTTTGTTGAACCGTGACCATGTCATCGGGCTCGACCAATGGGAATGACAGAAATCCGTCAGGGTCCGGTCCGAGCAATATGATTGGTCGTCGAAAACCACCCCGTGAGCTACATAGCGAACACTGTGAACGAAATTCTTGCAAACTATTGACTCATTTTATTTTTTTATATAAATTAGATACAGGTTTAATTTCAAGTTAAAACGCTGTCTGTATCGATTAATTTTAGTTAGGAAGGCATAATTAATTTGAAGTAACTGTATGAAATCTTCGGTTTCAACACTAACGAAATAAAATTCTACTATTTTTCAACGTACAAAAAAACAAAAATGGAGAATTCAACTATTAGCCGTTTTATGTGAATTTGATGGAAAATATCGCGTTATACCGGAGATAAAATTACCAGAATGGGAACCTAGGCGAAAATCACGCAGCTCTTATAAACGCAACGCAAGTCAGGTCACGCTATCTCATGTGCTCAATTCTGCTGAAATAACTGAGAATATATTTTTTCATAATGAACATTTTGTTTATTATACTGTAAGGTTAAGAGTTTTTATCGATTCGAAGCAAAATTGCTACTTCAGGTATCATCTACAGCTATTAGCTGCAGTGAAGAATGTTCATTAGATATGTTGCCATGTTCGTAACATGGAGAAATACCTAATAATATATGTTTTGGCTGAAATGTGATTGAATATATTAATAACGAGAACTGTTGTTTTTAATTTTAATCAGGTCTTTAATAATATTGGGATGAATGATCTGTATAGGCAGTAAATCCTCGATGACCATAAACAAAATTATGGAGTTTTTGAAATGCAAACACTAGTGCGAGGGGCTCTTTCTCAATTTGAGCCTAATTGGTTTCACAGGAATAAATTCAAAGTTTATTACAATATTAAAACTAATATGCTTCAAACTTGACACCGATGATGATAATACACCTAACACAAGTAATGATGAACAAGATTCTTTTCCAGAACAAGATAGCCAAAATGTTGAGTCTAATGATGGATATTTAACAAACGTAAGATATATTTGTAAAATTTAGGAGTATAATATTAAATTGGTTTTTGTTTTAGTAAAATTTAGGAGTGTAAGATTAATTTATAAAATTTAGGAGTACAAGATTAAATTAAAAAATTTAAGAGTATAAGATTAAATTGGTTTTTTGTTTTAGTAAAATTTAGGAGTGTAAGATTAATTTATGAAATTTAGGAGTATAAGACTAAATTGGTTTTTGTTTTGGAAAAGTTTAGGAGTATAAGATTAATTTATAAAATTTAGGAGTATAAGATTAAATTTGTTAATTAGTTTGTAAAAATTTAGGATTATAAGATTAAATTTAGGTGTATAAGATTAAATTTGTTAAGAAATTTGTAAAGTTTTGGAGCTGCATCAGTTGTAAAAGGTTTCCTGTGAATTTGGTTGTATCAATATTAGATTAAACATTTTGAATGCATTGTTTATACAGCTTCTTGATAAATTAAATTGTGAACTAATATTGTTGTAATAACTTTCTTTATTACATTTCTTGAAGAGGAGGGTGTGTTGCCATGTTGGTAACATTGAGTAGCACACTCTGGTAATATGTTTTGGCTAAAAGGAGATTAAATATATTAATAACGAGAACTGTAGTATTTATTATTATTACGAATACAAAACAAAGACTACATAGAGTTATGTGGACATTTCTGCAACATATCATTTAGTAATGTACCCACGTTTTAGTGTGGTCATACTTATGATTTATGAAGAAACACGTACGTTGTGTTAAAAGACACGTAAGGGCTTGTACTTTAAATACTAAACATTGCAGACTTGACGTAAAGATGCTTCGACGCCCCTCTATGGCTAAGATGAGATTCGAAGGTTCGACGGACGACCCGCGATGGTATCTTAATCCTAATTCGTAAATAGATTCCGCCTTTAAGAACTTTGGTCGATGAAAGAAATAATACCAGGCTCATCTTATTTAGATTACAAGATGTCATTTTCTATAAATGATAACATACTGTGTTGAGCCATAAAAAAATGTCTTGAAGGTATAAGAAAATTTAACAGAGGAGGGCTAATGAAGCTAAGATTATAACCAAACCGGCCGTTATCGAACGCTTCAGTCAATCAGTTGTTGATTACATATCGATCGACGCACAGGATCGATTGTTGGACAAGTCATAGGCAATCGTTGAGTCGTTCGTGAACGTTGTCAAAACCTGCCTTTAATAAAGGCCTTGCGAAGCTGCTACATGCATATAGTCAAGAGTATTCTTCTTCCGTCCTTGGCCTAGAATAGTGTCCTGTAAACCAGCGATACTCCAGGCAGGTAAGGACCTAAGGATGTAAGGCTAGAGTCAGAGTGTCAGGAAAAGAATAAGGACATGAGGTATGGAAATGAATGCACTGGCGGACAGGGTAGACAGACACCCCGAAGTGGGTTACTTCTCGCCGATGGTGAAGGGTACACATCCGCGACAAATGAGGATCCTCCTGCCTTTTTTTTCCCAGGTGAGAATTACACTGAGGCCTTTCCGGTCCAATAAAACTAGACATATTACTCATTTCAAATTAATAAAACGAACTGGCATCTTAGCGGTACAGGAAGGGGGGAGGGGAATAATCAGAACAAGCTTTCAGTATAATTATTCGCTTTAATTCCTCCAAGACCGTTATTTTTAACGCAGAAGCCAAGTGTCTGTTCCACTCAGCCCCGAGTCTCATGTTACGGGCGAATAATTACAGGCTGACTCCCATTCCTTTTCAAAACCGATATAGGGTATCGTCTTATTTGTTTGACGGCTTGATCATATCTGGTAGGGAAAAACACAAGGATTACGAAGCATTATAATTAACTACCATGGGAGCGATGGAGGTCAGCAGATACCAATGAGACAGCTATCGATTCTTATTTCAATAAAAAAAAAAACATTGGCTGTCACTGAGTCGAACCCGGGGCACGCATAAAGCGGCTGTGTTATAATAATGGGCCCCGAATAATGTATTCCTTCGGAATAACCTGAGAATATTATTCGCGTTGCAAGTCTACGGCGGTTTTGCATATTCGGGAAGAAATCGGAAATTACGGGCTCGGTGGGTTTCGTGCAAGGATTTTAGAAACGGCACGAGAGCTTCGGAAGGTGACCGACTTTCCAGCTCTCGGCGAAATATATTCTTTGTCTCCGTCCATATAGTCACTGTATCGATAACCCTCAAACATAAATCATAATCGAAATGATTTTCTAATTGTGTGCCCTTAGCAAAAGGCTATTATTCATTTTCATAGGATACTAACGTACAGATCACGCGTTAGTGACAGAGTACGGTAGGCTTGGCATAAAGTGTACACAATAAGAACTAAACATTGGACTATTGGCGCCCCGCCAGCAATGGCGTTTACTTGAATGCCTTGTGCTGTGGACATTTGTGTAGCTTTAGTTAACATATCTTCACTGTTGGAAGACACGAGTAAAAGGCCGACTAGAGCCAACACCTAGAAGGCCTTGACTGTCTTTTTTTAATGTTAAATGATGGCACTACACGCTATACTTACGATAGAACTAAGACCCCCTCATATAATTAAAACTCTGTAGAACATTGATCTGGGGGCATTTTTCACAACACCTCGCCCAGTCCATCTGTCTCAGTCCATTTTATACTGTCACTCATACCATATTAATAGTCATTAATATAAATTACGCTTTTAGGGTGAGTTATTATTAATAAAGTGTTTTTAAGTATTTATATTTGTGAGATCGTTAATTATAGAATTGAGCAGTTCTTTCCATTCGCATACTGAGTGTCCGTGGCTCACTCCCTGTACCTTACTGGTGTTTATAGATGTAGGGGATATAATATATTAGACATTTTCAATTATCTGAAGGGCCTGTTCTCTACATTTTTTGGTTGTATAAGCTAAGTTACTCGAGTGAGAGATGGCCGTGGTACAGTTAAGTTCATTATATTGGAATCAGAATTTAGGACGAACATATATAAATTAAGGTGGAGTTTTATTTAATGCATGGATGAGTGTTTGATAAAAAAAAATTAATCAATAGAGTTCAAATGCTCCTTTCTTCGGCGAATAGAGAGGGTTATACGGAGATTCTAATTATCTTAAACTGGTGTAGACAATCGGCGAAAGGTCCTCAATACAACAATCATCTACTAAAATAGTATGAAGTATATATAGTATGAACAAATTGCAAATTTTCAAAATAAATATTATTCCATATTTTTTTAAAATAATAAAATATTGAAACTTCTTGATTGTGCTAAAATTGTAATCTGCCTTATTAGGCAATAATTAGGCTCATTCATACAGTATTTACAGCCCAGATGCCTCCCAAATACACATGATTGTTACCTCCCTGAAGAGGAAGCGGAGTCTTGGGAAGTCCCCCACGCTCCTCCGTCGGCCGTGACACCGGATACGACCCAGTGGAGGCTGACGAAGAGCGCGTGAGCCACATACGCTCAGGATATGATTGGAGAAACTGGCCATTGCCATGACTCCCACTGTCACGTATTTATAGCAGGCCACGAGGCCACTGCCGTTTTCCGTCTCCGAGGAGGATTATAGGGATGAGTGGTGCAGTGTAATGACTGTGCTGGGGGATTAGGGTGGTTGGATAGGTTACTATGGAATTTTATGAACTTGGAAGTTTTAAAATACTGTTCTAAAGGAAGATTAACCTCTTTAGCGAAGAGAACCACAGATGACCATGACCTCAGAGAAACACTGGCCACAACAGAAAGATTCAGTGTTGTTCAGTGAAAAAAGTACACAATTAGAGTCAGTCTATATAATTTTAATGATTGTAAATGTGGCCAGAGACGCGTACAATTTTTTTTTTTTATCACAGAATTCGCTTCTTAAATTTGTTTAATTTTTTTTAATTTTCATGCTAATACACCTGGAATTTCTTTCCGGTATTATTAAGGGGGCTGTCATTCAATGAAGTGATTTTTTTTTTCATTCATTCATTCATTCACATAATCTGCTCGGCTCGGCCTTGATGAGGACACTGGAAGAATTTCGTCATAATTGCTGACTTCCTCCGGCAGGAATCGGAGCCACACGGCGAGGTTACGCACCAGGACATCCGCTCCTGCCCGCCCATTCATTCAGCGGCTTTTACTCACTCAATAGACCCGCGGCTTTGGTGTTCGCGAAAAGAGGATATTTGCATAGAATCGCTTTAGTCAAAAGAGAGTTCGCCGGTGTTAAATACTCTCTGAATGGGAGCACTTCCGCGGGTGATCGGCCATGCATGTCATCTCCACATATCACTGTCGGGGCCATAGGGCTTTGCTTTCAGATGATTCAAGTGGTTCATCTGGAATGGTCGAATTCATCTAGAATTCTGTGCCATACAAGGTTTATAACTTATAATCAGAAGTCCCCGTGTGTTTGTCTGTCTCCGTAGAGACATGCAATTTTACATTCGATATTAGGAAAACCACAAATATATTATTCAGGCTAATACTCAAAAAGAGACGCCTCCAAATTGATACTTGTATGGGAAGACAATCGTTTCTCTGAAAACCTTATTTTTCTTTTATTGTTAGCAATCTTATTATTTATTAAAGTATTTAGCGTATAATCTTTTTTTTCTCTTCACCATCCCCTTGTTGCAAAATTATCTATTATTCATTATACTTCCAGTAGCATGGCTACATTTTATACAAATTCTGTTTTCTACTAATATTGATCTGCATTGTACAAACGTATAGTGATGTACATTGAACATTAATAGCCTGAATTTATTAAAATTAGGATCACCTTATTTACCCTAGACTTAAAACTAACTTACATCTAACAGTAAAAACTTAAACTAAATCTTAACCTAATTTATAAGTTCTTCTGTTTTTTTGTTTTTTTTTCCATATCCCTTTGTTACAAAATTAATACATGTTTCAAAATATAGATCTACAAACGAATCTATTTTACAATTGCTTCATTATGTTTCCTATAGCTTGGCTACATTTTATACAAATTCTGTTTTCTACTAATACTGATCTGCATTGTACCAAAGTATAATGATGTACATTATACATTAATAGACTGAATTTATTAAAAGTGACGGAGCTCACCTTATGTATATAATTGTTTTCTGCGTAAGTAAATTCATGTTTCTATATGAATTGTAGTCCTGAGGATGCCTGAATAGGGCGAGACTTCATAAATCGTCATTTTTAAGTCAGCAGAGAGTTTGCTGCGCAATGAATCGTGCGGAACGCTGAGTGACTGACCGACATGGATGAGAGTTAGTATATGTAATAGGTTGTTACATGTAAATGCCTAGTGCATGTTAAACCATTGCCGAATTTAAAATAACATATCAAATCGCTAACAAATTAAAAATTAAAATTGATACAACGACAATTTTGCGCACAAGGATTTTCAGGTACAATAGTGGCCTCAAATGCCTCCATAAGTACATTAATGTTTAAATTAAAATTTTCTTTTTTTGACAAATGTAAAAGTTAGAGGTTGATTCTGTCTGGGATTGTAAAAAAAAAAACCAATCTTCCAATTTATGTACACACAAACAATTATTATTAAACCGGCGTATTTATTTAGGCTGTTAAAATAATTGGATGATTGAATTAATCTAGTTTAGAAACAAAAGACTAAAATCATCCTAAATACGAGTATCCGTCATTGAAGTACGTACTGATGTGTTTTATTCAGAAAAAAATATAATTAAAAAAAACATTCCTTCATAATATATTAAGCAGTTATGTTTAGGTGATTTATCAATGCTAGTAATATTTTGAAATACATGTTTGTGTTTATCGCTATTAAAATGTCCACAGTTTTATTACAATCTGCCTTATTCGGCAATAAATAACTGCGCTCAATGTTCATTCATAGCAATTGTTCATTTACTCGCTCATTCATACAGTTATGTCCACAGTATTATACTTCACTATTGTAGTCTACCTTGCTTTATAACATTGTTATTTATAATTATTTTCAATTACAGATTGTATTCGATGTTTAGATGTTATTACAGTAGTCAAAATAATAAAAAACTGGCATGAATACAGATTTAGTATGTGTCCAAAGCTGATCAAACATTTCTCTGACAAGTATGGTAATGCATAAAGTTTAGATATCCCCACCACAGCTCCTGTATGTCCAGATGACATCCCTTCATATATAGCCATCATAAGGGTGTGGCCTTTCAAAATTAAGGCATGCACATTAGACTAGTCCCTCTTAGCTAGTAGAACTATACAAGAGATTATATTTTGGGGAAGGGTTTGTTAAAAAAAAAAATATTTATCGGATGTACTCTTTTCGAAGACAATTAAATGAAAGAAATTACCAAGAAAACACTAGTTACACTTTTTTCATAAAGGTGAAAAGCTAAGGCGACAATACTACTCCTAAGTAATGTTAGAGGTTAAAAATAAATTTACTATTTACATAACCTTCCATCTCGACAAAAATCTGACATGGAACCCTCACACGAGGCTAAAAAGAAAATAAATTGCTAATCTACAAAGTTATACTTAAGCCAATCTGGACATACGGAATAGAGCTATGGGGGACAGCAAAAAAGTTGAACATCAAGCGCATCCAATCCTTTCAGTAAAAAGTCCTGAGAACAATAGTAAATGCCCTTTATTACGTCAGAAACAAAACCCTTCATAATGATCTGAATATACCTTACATTCTTGAACTTATCCCTTCCAAGTTCATGAAATTCCATAGTACCCTATCCAACCACCCTAATCCCCTAGCACAGTTATTAAACTGCACCACTCATCCCTATAATCCACCTCGGAGACTAAAACGGTAATGACCTGCTATAAATACGTGATCGTGGGAGTCCTGGCAATGGCCAGTTTCTCCAATCATGTCCTGAGTGGCTCTCGCGTTATTGTTCAGCCTCCACAGGCTCGTAACCGGTGACGCTCTTGTGGACTTGGGAAGTCTCTGGACTGTTTGTAAATACTGTATGAATGAGAAAGTGAATGAAATCGTTTATAACAATTACTTATTGCCCAATGAGGCAGATTGTAATTTTATCATAATAAAGTTGTTTATCTAAAAAAAAATTGACGTAACCGGAAGTGCACCCATTTTCATCTTTAAAATTTCTATTGGCTTCTAAATACTTCCTGGAGAATGGAGACATATTTAAAACATCGGGACATAAACAGTGCGAACCACCAGCGTTAAGATCCAGTTCGCTGGATTATATTCCTTGCCTGGCCCGCTCTAGCTCGACTCGAAGAGGGTGGTGACCTATAGATAATCACCCCATCCCCCGACTGCTGTAATTCGAGGCATATAACGGGCAGTCCTGTCAAAAAAGACGACCGTCTTCGCGAAAAAATATAAAATGGCTAGCGACGTAAGTGGTGTTAAGTAAGTGGCCTGCCGTTACCGTATCCGGGTCGGTTGGGGGATTCCCCACTGCCATTCTCAAACCGCTCGTGTCTGTGGGACTACTGTTTGCTCTGGTGACTGTCGAGTACTCTGTGTGGGACTCTGGGAACTCTTCCTTCCAAGGTTACCTGGGTTCCACACGGAGTATCCTGCCAGCACTTCTCCTGGAGTATCCTGCCAGCACTTCTCCTGGATCACCCTCGCAGACTACTATATCATCGAATTTTATGTTTTATGGGTCCATTCCTAAACGGAAGCTGCTCAGTAAATACTTTATAAATTCAATGCGAAGAACATTTATTTAAAGAAATGACAATATACACTGACAGGCAAAAAATTCCACCCACCTGATTTTTTCATGTTTTCATCTCAAAATGTTTCCGCTTTGGATTGGTAAATTTGTTTTATGAATAAATATGTATTTTTTTAATTTGTTTTCAATTAGTAATGTCAATATAAAGGATAGTAACCTTAATTCAATTAAAGGACTGTCGTTCCCAATGTTTACTTTCCATGGAATTAAAAATGTTTATTCAGTGTCATTTGCGTTCTGGTGCAGCAAATTTCTTAGTTTTCGGCTTCGATATTTTACTTTTCTCAATTTTAAGTTTAAAAATGCCTCTTCGTGCTGAAGATGTTGCACGTGGTGTGGCACTTATTGATGATGGACGTTCCATTAGATATGCAGCTAATGCCATCGGAGTTCCCTATGAAACTCTACGAGACGCCGTCAGGCGTTTTCGAGAAACTGGGTCTTACCGGTTTCTTACTTTAAGAATTTTACGAAACCGGCACCTTACCGTTGTTTAAGCGATTCATCAGCTCCAAGAAGTTCGAGGTGTGCAAATTTCTGAACGTACTGCTCGGAGAAGATTAAATGAGTATGGACTGATGGCTTTTCGCCCAGAGAGAGGACCAGAACTCACAGAGTTACACGGCTGGCTTTTGTTCGAAAACACATAGTCATTGGACTATGGACGAATGGTGTGCTGTACTTTTTACAGATGAATCTAGATTTGCTCTACGATCTCCAGACGGGCGTGAAAGGGTGTGCAGAAGAAGAAATGAAAGGTATCCAGCCTGTAATTTCACCCAGAGCCAACCTTTTAAACGTGGTTCCTTATGGTGTGGGCTGGGAGTTCAATGGAGTGCCGCACAGAATTGGTTGTTGTTCGTGGAGGGTATTTGACGGCCACTCGCTATGTAGATGAGATTTTGGAACCTCATGAGTTAGTTGCCTATCCTCATCGAAATCAGCGATCATTCATTTCTAATGCACGCCCACATGTCGCTCGCATAGTACAGACGTTCCTTCATCAGCACAACATTGAAGTCTCATGTGAGTCCACCCATAACCACCAAGTTCACATTAATAAAGTTGAGCATCAATAGGAACCCACATAAAAAAACAAGAGCTCAATCGGCGTATTGCAAACCCGTCAAAACATCGAACGCATCCTGTCTTTCCAATCCCAATCACCGAGGAAAATTGTAACCCTAACATTCTACAGGATGAATTAAACCCACCATAAACGCACTAACATTTTTGAACAAATTCTCCCCGAATTTTTAAAATTCCACGCAGTTATCTACACATCCCATTGCAATATGGTTATCTTCGCTAGACTTTCCGTCGAGTAAAATTAATTAATTAATTAAAATTAATTAGTACTTTTTAATTGCTATTAATGTGTCTAATTTATAAATGTATCCAACTTTAATATGATATGATCTCATTCACACCATATTTACAATTTTCATTCACTCGCTCATTCATACAGTATTTACAAACAGCCAAGAGTCCTCCCATGTCCATATGGTTGTCACCTCCCTCGCATGTGAAAGAGGAAGCGGTCTTGGGAAGTGCCCCACGCTCCTCTGTCAGCCGCGTCACTGGATAAGAACCAGTGGAGGCTGACGAATAGCGCGAGAGCCACATACGCTCAGGACATGATTGGAGAAACATGCCATTGGCTCCCACTGTCACGCATTTATAGCAGGTCACGAGGCCACTGCCGCTTTAGTCTCCGAGGAGGATTATAGGGATGAGTTGCGCAGCGTAATGACTGCACCATGGGATTAGGGTGGTTGGATAAGTTACTATGGAATTTAAGTGTATAATTATGTGAAATTAGAAAAATTATAGTAAAATTGGAAAATCCTGCAAATTGAAGCGCCCAAGAAGGAGTGTCTGAGACATTTTACGTGTCATTGGTTGTGTTTTTCGCGATTTTAAACGTTGCTAGCATAAATGTCCAAAATTCTGTACTCTCCAAGCGGCTACGTCTGTACGCTTGAGAGAAAATTCCTTAGAGAATTTTAAGGAATCTCGCAAAAGAACTTAAAAACGGAACATGCTCAAAGGAGATCCCACCTTCCAGAAGAGGTGAAAAAAACAAATACTAAAAAACAAGAAGGAAGCTAGAAAAAGTTGTGTTAGTTGTGGGCGTGAATCGGACAAGATGCAGAACTTGTCGACGTGTCTCTTTATCTCTTATCTATGCATCGATTGTTTTTAAATGTCTTCGTGAATAAATTTAATTTGGCTGCGAAGTTGGTGTTTTTAATGCAGTTTTTTCTCTCTATCTACTGCTTCTAAAATAACATATCTTTAGTGTTGTTTATTGCCAAAGAGATGTTACACGTTATGTCTGACCGATTTTCTCATGAGCTCTGGAAATTACTGGAGACTTTCAGCTGTCAGTCAAGTGAGTAAAAATGTTTAACAAAGTATAACTATTCTATTTTATTATTCATGATGTTTAAGACTGATTAAAAAAGAAATATATAGCACTAGAGTTATTTTCGATAAGATAATGTTAGACATTGATCATCGAAGGTGTTCATTTTTTGATTATTTGACTCGCTGCAATTTTAAAAATACATATTATTTTTTTTCAACGCAAAAAAACCGAGGTACACCAAGGTGGCTCAGAGAGTTTTCGGCCAACTTTATCATAGGTTAATTGGACGTAACGGAAGAGAGGTCCAACGATCCCAAATTGGCAGGCAGTGTCTAAATAAATGTTGTATAACGATTAAAAGACTTAATATATACTATCAAGGGATTACACGTCGATATATCCGTGACTGGTAAGATTAAGTGGATCAGACGAAATTTGAGCGAGTCCTACCTGAATGACACTATACAATCATCCCAGCTAATTAACCTGTAACGGTAACATAAATTCTAAAAGTCCCCATTATAAATAATAGACACCATTATCTTATAAAGCTATTAAATGAGAATAGAACTTCTTATCTGTATGTTATTGCCTTAATATTTGATAAAGATAAACAACGTTACAAGGCGGGAAGATAACAACAAAAACAACTTAAAGAAGACATATTTAAATAAATAAAATTAAAATTACAACATATTCCTAGAGGTGTGACACAATTGTAAATACAAAAACTGAAGCAGTATTTTTCACTAAAAGAAGACCTAAAATTGTAAATGAAATATAATTTAGCAGTACCTTCTAGTATCTTGGGATGTATCAAGATCCCTGACTCTCTAATTTATCAATAGAAATTATAAACTTAATACTCAGACTCGACTACTCATTTAGAATTGCTTAGAAAAGCTCATATACCAATATCAGAAAACTATTTTGAAAATAGCTAATTAAGGATAATGTTTTTCTTCTTCATAGCCCCTTTAAATTTACAGATAATTATATACAATTATAGATACTCAGGCGAATCTATATACAAATTATATTTGTATTTCATGTAGCATCGCAACATTATACGTGACTGGACTGAACTGACTCTAATAAAGGTGATGGGGGTCATAGTGTTAAACACTGGGTTGGTTAGGTTCTGCAACGAGTCAAAAAACTTGAAGTGTCTACGGTGGATGAACTCACCCACCGACGGCACACCATGCAACGGGTGCAGGTCGGCGTTCTTTAACCTCTCGAGAGAGGTAAGTAGGACCACTTTTCGCATGATTCCGATCTGGAAATGTTGGAGACATTTGGCTGTACTGTCAGTCAAGTGGGTAAATAGCGGGGCACCGTACACCAGAGCTGGCCGGAGGACACATTTATAGATCATCAGTTTGAGACGAAGCGACAGGTTGGGTGAAGTTAGCAAATGGTGAAGCCGGTAAGACCTGTGTCGTACTTTTTCTATTTTGTTTCTAAAATGAGTAGGGCAATGGAGATGCCTATCCATTTTTATACCCAGATAGTGCATTGAGAAAGCTGGTGAGTTCTCTTGCCCTCCGAAAAGAATAATATTTGACAAAGCTTTTGTAGATGAATTTAATGCGAGAATCTATTACTTCAAAACATTGCTAACATAGAAAGATATGTAATTTAATGAATACGTCATTTATAATCAAGAGCGATGATGTTATTATTGTGTATAATTAGTTTTTTGAGAGCCCAGAGGGGGGGGGGGGGATAAGGCAAAATTTTCAAATCAATGAATTCATTTTTCTTAAAAAAAAAACGAGCAATTAACAAGTTGATCATTCTCTTCCCCTCTCATTGGGACAATTACAAGACGATATTTTTATGTATGTTTACGCTAACGGTTTTAAAAATATATTCCAAAACGTGTGGATAAATGCAAATTAAGTCGAGTAAAAAAAGGGCTTGCCTCATACCTGTTGGAAAGTAGTACTTCACATTAGGACAGGGCGATAACGCATGAAACCTGCTAGGGGCGAACAGGTCGGAGGATAATTATGTAATGGTAGTCGGTATGGCTGCCTAAAACTGTCACCTGAAGAAGCCTTGCCAAGCGAGTAGGAATTCGAAAATGAAGTCGACATTGTAAAAAGTCCCGCAGTCAATAAATGCCATAGAGAAAGTAGCGCCTTTTCCAAAAATTGTCGGAGAAATATTTTAGGCTAACTCGCTCTGCAACACTTTCACCACAATTAGAACAGCTATCTTTTCCAACCCCTTTTTGTAAAATTTATGTCAGGCAAGGTGGTGAAGAAGTTTACGGTCTAGAAACGTTCTGTTGCTTTTCATTTTTTAGGTCGATATCGTATATATATGTTTTTTGTATTTTCATTAGTTATTTTAGAAAACAAAGCGCCATAAAGAAATACAATTCATCCCGCATAAGATATAATACGACTACCGCTTTGATTATTTAGGAATCATGTTGAAGAAATCACTACTTACATGGAAAACTCACTGTTCGTAAATAATTTAAAAAGAGAACTCCCAAATCCACATGTATGCGTCACCAAATACGAGCCAGTGGAGGCTGACGAAGAGCGCGAGAGCCACATACGCTCAGGATGGGCTCATGGGATTGGAGAAACTGGCCATTGTCAGGACTTCCTCTGTCATGTATTTATAGCAGGTCACGAGGCCACTGCCTAGTGCAATGTAATGACTGTTCTAGGGGATTAGGGTGGTTGGATAGGTTACTATGGAATTTCATGAACTTGGAAGGGATGAGTTCAAGAATGTAAGTTATATTAAGATCGTTATGAAGGGTTTCGTTGCTGACGTAATAAGGGTCACTATTGTTCTCAGGACTTTTGATTGAAAGGATTGGATGCGCTTGATGCTCGACTTTTTTGCTGTCCCCCATAGCTCTATTCCATATGTCAAGATTGGCTTAAGTATACATTTGTAAATTAGCAATTTATTTGCTATTGAGATATGGGATGTCCTTTGAAGTAGTCTGTACAGTTGTCCAAAGCGTCTGTTTATTTATTTCCTCGCGTGTGGGTTCCATATCAGCCTTTTGTCGAGGTGGAAGTCTAAATAACTCCCTTTCTTAGATACAGGAAAAGGAATGGAATTAAAAAAAAAAGAAAGTTTTTTCTTAGTAAATGATACTAAAACACGGTTTCTCCTGTTTATTCTCCCGAAGGATTCTGAATTTGAATGCATTGATGGGTCAACTACCGGTAGTAATATTGTTCAATGCTATTCCTGCCGTATCCATCCTAGATCCTATACAGGCATGGAGGACAATACTTATCTGTGTCGATCTCTTCACAACTATCTGATGAACGCATTTAATATGACCGGTGGTAACTAGAGCATGGAGCCCACATTTATGATTCAAGTAGCTTCTAACTTTCCCTTTCGATCTTAGGCCATAATGCCATGCCATTCCTTCAATTATTCGCCATATATCCGTGCTAATAACTTACTTAAACTGCAAAGAATACAGAATTAACTTATAATAATAATAACAAATCCACTTAGGAGTACTACCATCTTATGATTTTATGATAATAGTGAAATTATTTATGACATAGTAAAAGAAACCACCCAGAGGTTTCTTGGAAAGTGTAGCAAAAATAATTTACTAAAATAGTTACATAATGAGTCTTTTCCCCTTTTCCTACAATTCAAAATAAAATAATAGGTATTTTAGCTTAACGTATTAATTGCGTTTTATTTTCAGTTTAGAGGCACTCTGGTGCCTGGCAACCATTTGTACGGAGCCTACGTAACATAAAATGACATCGAAAAATTCTCTCTCAAAAATTTCAACACTATGCTTACCAAAACACCTGATAAATATGTAATAAATATTATGTAAAGTATTAAAGAAGTTAGCTAGCTTCGGTTGGTGAATTTCCAAGGTCCTGCTTAAGGTATCCAATGAATGCTTTAAGGTATGTAGGGATGATTTTACAAAATATTCAATGAATTTATGGAAAGGCATTCATTTATTGTTTTTGAATGAGGTCGATGAATGACAACGAAGGTGCATTTACCTATTGTGACACGACTAGAAAAATTACAGCTGATTCGTGCTTAGATTGAAACAGTTTAGAAATTTTATCTACGTGATGACAGTACACCATTTCCCAGAATGTGTAATTCAAATAATGAAAGAAATGAGAACTCTACCGACGATACCAAATATAATAACCTTCGGAGGAAGATCAAATGGGATCCAGGTAGTTTCAAGATAATCTTCAAGGTAGCTATTTAATAAGAGTTCAGTAGATGCCCTCTATGACAACATGTAAAAGGCAATTTATGAAGTGGATGAATACACAGGCATTGGAAAGCAAACAGAATTTGAAGAAATATTTAAAATAATATAACAAATTATGAAAATAATTTTGTGTTTTTAAATCTAAAAAACGTAACTATCAAAGTAACTAAATCAGCTCAATAGGAACCGGAGAAGAGTTTTGGAAAATATTTTCGGAAAAACTTTAGACAAATGTGAGTTCTCTAGAGTTAGATTTTACTACGTAGAATGCGAATGCATACCCTATTCGCAGGCAATGTTCATCCCCTGCTAGATTCTTCCATTTGAAGCATTGATATAGTCACGACAATTGCTAAAGCTAAATCTGGGAAGGATTGTGGTTCTGACGCAATCTGTTATGAGGGGTATTATTATTGACGTCATTAAATCTATATATGATACAGGCTGTATAAGAATGAGAGGTAGGCGTGGGAGGCTGTCAAAGGAAATCGATATTACTGAAGGAGTATTACAGGGTGAGTCATTGAGCCCAATTCTTTTTAACTTATTCCTTGCCGGTGTGGAAGGATTTTTTAGATTGTTAAGTTAAACAATCTTTGTAGAGTAGATTCTTTTAAAAGAAAAGCTTTATTATGAAGTACAAGTAAAACACTGGTATATACAAATATTAAGAGTTACGTTACTACATACTGGGTGGAATGTTTAGGCACTAGTGTGGTCTGGGGCTAAAGCTGAGACATATATGTATAAGAAAAGGATAAGATTCTGGGAAGTAGGGAGGTCTTGGAGGGATGCGGTTGCTTACTTAAAAATAACAGGAACCATCAGTGACTTCCATCAAGTCACGAGGCAGGTATACACTAGAAGGGGCTCTCTTCTACTTTTAGCATTATATATAATATTAGCATTATAATATTCCTAGCATTATATAACTGTTAGGTGTATCTGGAGTGTGCATTTCTGCAGATACAGTCATTCTGTTCCTTTCTTATGCTGATGACATAACTCTCACACGGACATGACAAGATAATCCTGCTTCTAGAAGGCTATTTGCATAAAATTCATTCATGTTAGACCTCAAGCCGAAAAAAAGGTTTTTTTTCCAATCGCAGTGAAATAGAACCGGCAAGCACATATAACTATCTTGGCCGTGGTATTTGCAAAATCTTTGCAATTTTTCTACAGGCCACGAAGAATTTTATTTTCAAAGGTAACGCAGCAATAGGAACCGTCATAGACATCTGTGCCAGAACAAAAACTAATTCATGGAAAGCCAAGATGAAACTATATTTCTTGTAGTGGAAAAGAAGAACTTCAAATAAGCAGGGTAATTTTGCATTCTTTGAATTGGTATTGCAAATTATTAGAAATGGCGGATCATAGATAACAAAAACCGTGTCTACTCGAACTCAGGAAACGTATTATCAAAAACTTGTTCGATGCCGCAAGAGAAGGAGACACGATGTTCGGTCTGGATCGTAAGAGAGTGAAGCCAAGAATCGATGAAATCCTCGACTTGACAGATCATATCGTATTAATCTCGAGAACTTGTGTCACAATCTGCATACAGCAGCCACTGTAACAGCGTGTCTACCCACACATGTTACTTTAATATTCCCGTTACATTTAAATTCACCGAATGGACATCCCAGCTCAGATTATCCTGAACGCCTGATAAAACTGCCAATACAGAATGTAATAGTAACAACAGACCCACAGGAACATAACTGAAGATCTTCATTACATATTATTTACCTGCTCGATGTACAACAGGTTCATGTCTTAACTATAGTCACATGATCACGATCTCACCAAGGTGCTTAATCCGGTTACTGCACCAGAAAATACTTAATTATTACTTTAAACCTTAACGTCATATTGTCCGTTTATATCGATTTATTTTAGTATTTATCAATTGCAAATTTTTTTTCAAATTATTTGACCTTGGTTTGGTTTTTTTTGTCAATTTCAAAGTATTTGGTGTCTGTAAAGCCAGGCTCTATTTGTGCATGGCACTGTCCTAAATACATAAAATTATAATAAATAGATAAACTACATGATTATCTTTAATATTATTAGTTTATTACATATGGTTCTCAAAGAGCAACCACAAGGCACGTACATAAATCACTAATATTTTAAAGAACGTACATCACTTGTGGTATTTGACCTACGTCTACAAAAAAAAAAATCATTTCCCCTTCATTCAGTCCCCTAAAAATTTCTTCGGTGCGTTAATTTTAAATACAAAGAAGGAAACATCAAGGAATATTAGTGTTCGTTCATTGATTGATCAGTGATGGAACCATTTTGTAGTGATGTGTCCAAATCTGCTAATTTGATTAACTATAAATATTTTGGAAAAAGGGAATTGATTTTGCCAATAATTTATTAGGGGTCTGATTACATACAATCTAAATATATCTATGTATATGTATGTATACTTATTTTTTTGTTCAGGAAAGATATTGCAATACGCCATATTAGAGAAATGGATATTTGAACTGTGGCAATTAACTAAGGAATTTTGATGAGTAAACTGATTTTATTTTTTTTCTAAATGGAATTTTGCTTGCATGAATAAACGAGAATATTTATCAATCACTTAGGATAGGGAATTAACTCATGTAAGATAAGACAATATATTATGAAAATACGAGACTACTATTTAGTAAGTGAGATCAAGTGAATAATTTGCAAGCTGTCTTGATAGAGTTGGCCCAGTGCCGAGACTTTTTCCAGGCCTGGATTCTCCAGACTCTTCTCCGAACTAAGTCCTAACGATCTCTTTTCATCTGTCCTAATTAGAGGTGATCTCGATTGTCTATGGCTCAGGGCTTCCGTAGACGCTAACTAGCCTCTGTGCACTGGGTCCCTCGCCCTTCACTAGAACGGCAAAATCACCTCCGAGGTAAAACCGTAGAACAACCCTCTGTTAATTTTAAACTTCAAGTCAAAATGAAGGTTTTACTTAGTACTTGCAAAAAAACGGTTCACTTGGTCGACTAATAATTATGGATGTCCCAGTGATTGTTTCTTTATTAATAATATGCCAATTTTCTTCACGAGTTAAGAAGTTTAACATAATATTGCAAACCAACATGCTTTACTTTTATGTCATGGAAAATATTCTATGATAAATGTGTGGACATATTGGGTTCAAATGTCAGTTCCTAATGTATGAGGCAAATGAAAGGGAAAAAATCACACTTAAATGATATTATTTTTATTAAAAAAAAACTTTCGTTAGCTTCAATACATACGCCCTTGTTCATTGAAACTTTATAGCTTTGAATCAAGAAATTTGAGAAATGAAATTTTTTTTTGTCGTTTTCATTTTGGTCAGTTGGCTACAAGTCCTCTACTTGTCTGATCTGGTCTCTACTAAAGCCTTTAATTCATCATCATCAAGTTTTGTTTCTGGCCTTGTACAAAATTCATTCTCGAGACTTGTCGGATCGACACCTCGAGAACCACCGATATACAGATCTTTCTTTCACTCTACCATCACCCAAAGCCATATTAATGTTTCCAAAGGCATTATGTCCACGTTTAAAAACTCACAATTGCTCAGATTCCATTGATCTGAACGATATAGCATGAAAATCAAATAGAATTGTCTACAGATTAATTAAATACCAGAGGAGTATGATTACTTTAATATTTTCATCAAAATAAATCAGTTTTTTCATCCCTTCCAGCCCAATATTTGGAACAATATTAATGATAATTCACTCATAATGTTTTTAGTAATAACTGACTCTTTTATAGAACTAGACCAATGTCTTTATCACGTCTGTTGTATCATTATTTTATCATTGACATTTTCCTTTAAATTTTATTCGAAAAAAAATTAAGTATTTTCTCTCTGTTTTGTCTCCTCATAATTATGGTTAATTCATTTCGAATTTCTGGTTTGGCTCCTTCAATTAATTTTATTCTGTTCTTGAATTGGTACAATGAGTAATAACGCACGCTTTACTTCCTTTTGTTTTAAAAAATATTAATATTTAAACGTTAAAGTGCTCTGACTATGCTAGTGCCAATTTCATTGAATGAAAATGACAATGGGAAGATGCGTATATGCGTATTATGAACGAAAAAACAAGTTTCTACAAAAGTTGCGAGGCTTTCGCGTTCGCAGATTAAAAAGAATTAGAAAAAAAAAAATCCAAATTATTTCATTTTAGTGGTTTTAGTAAAAAGACTCCTAAATATTCATTCTAACTATAAAGTGTTTTAAAATATAACATCTAGAGCGAATATTTTGTAATATTTTCTGTCTCATTTTTCACAGCTAATCTAAACTATAACCCAACATTCTGTTATATGTAGATAAGCCTGCTTCCTTAAAAGCTTTAGTCACAAAATTAGCTCCGAATTTGGCAAGACCACTGCGTCATGGGTTCGTGATCTATAAATTTTACACCTCACCATTCCAAATCCTACTCTGATACTAGCGCAATATTTTATTAACGATCATTAGTGGTGTCGGGTCGTTACGAGGGGGTGCCTAGTTACCCTAGTGACGAAGTGAGCATTGATTAGGCTATGACCTGGACAATTGCTTAATGACGAGTCTTACTACTGTACTATCTGACTCCATATCTAATAGGTATGTGCCCCGACAGTGCACTATGTTCAGGAGAAGAGGAACATGGTAGGAATTATAGGTAGTTTGTGTGGTCTTGGAGTGACCACGAATTCACACTCGGTATCTGAGGGTAGATGAAAACCGTCCGGATCCCAAAGGCGAGTGTGAACCGGAGAGAAGCAGACCGGATTGCCATGGGAGACCTGCTAGGGAAATTTGCAGGGCCACGGCAACCATCGTCCACGAGGGAGTTGCTAGTTTTAGTGAGACGAAGGCAGAGAATCCCACTAGGAAGGTGTGGGGTATAACAAGGCCGGACTAAAACATAGCGAGGTTAGGAAAGAGAGATGCAGAGGTTTTCATAAATGAGAAAGCTAAATCTTGAAACATCAGTGCAGCTGCAAGTACCAGTCAGAGAGCCGTAGTTAGAATGATTTATCGGCTAAAACTAGTGGGTATATTAATAACCCCAGTCTTAGCTGGGGTCTTATACCCAATTATCTCGGTTTTTATTCTGACCAACCAAACCGTGAGGTTGCGGTGACGCTTGCCTGTCCTAGACCAGGAGCTATCTGACTCTCCCTTCAAGGGCCTCTGACTAGTTTTTTGAAGCTGGGTCTTTTATTGTTTACAATATTTACACCGGTATGACTTATGGTTTGGTAATGTTATTTACATTTTGTTTAAATTAATTTACAACATATTATAACCAATTTACAATATATATACAATGGAGTATACGATGATTTATCTTATGTAGCTAGCGGTCGCTACAGTGGTATAATTCTTTGTGATTAAAAGTTGAAGTAAAGGGAAAATCATTATTTTTGTCACAATATAGCATTTTATTACCGTTTTGACGTACTTACCTCTGGAAATGTCTCTATAAATTACCAGTCATCTTATTGTTACTAACCAAGCATTAAGGGTGCATGATAATCGCAAGGTTTCCGACATTTAAATATCTTTTTATTTTATCATTCATTTTAAGTTTTCTATAGTATATCTTCCTGTATTTGATACAGTTCCTTATCTACAAAGTTATACTTAAGCCAATCTGGACATACGGAATAGAGCTATAGGGGACAGCAAAAAAGTCGGACATCAAGCGTATCCAATCCTTTCAATCAAAAATCCTGAGTACAACATTAAATGCCCCTTATTACGTCAGCAAGAAAACCCTTCATAACGATCTTAATATAACTTACATTCTCGAACTTATCCCTTCCAAGTTCATAAAATTCCATCGAAACCTATCCAACCACCCTAATCCCGTAACACAGTCATTGCACTGCACCACTCATCCCTATAATCCTCCTCGGAAATTAGCAGTGGCCTCGTGACCTGCTATGAATGAATAACAGTGGGAGTCCTGGCAATGGTCAGAGCTTCTCCAACCATGTTCTGAGCGTCTGTGGCTCTCGCGCTCTTGGTCAGCCTCCTCTGGATCTTATTAAGTGACCCGGCTGACGGAGGAGCGTGGGGGACTTCCCAAGACTCTGCTTCCTCATTAACATGCGAGGGAGATGACAACCATATGGACTTGGGAGGTATCTGGGCTGTTTGTAAATACTGTTTGAATGAGCGAGTGAATGAAAATTGTAAATGTGGTATGAATGAGAACATTTATCACAATTACTTATTGCCCAACGAGGCAGTTTGTAATTTTATCATAATAAAGTTGTTGTTGATACAGTTCCGGTACATACAATTGTAGTTTTTTCAAACTGAAAAAAACCCTACTAATTAACAAAACCATAATGAAACAGACTTGGGGGCATGTCATGTGACAAGGCGAAACGGCCAAATATCGAGCGCATTGAATTCAATCAAAAGTCCTGAGAACAATAGTTAACGCCCCTTATTAGGTCAGCAACAGAACACTCCATAAACAGCATTAATATAGTTGACATCCTAGAACTCATCCTTACAAAGCTAACGAAATTCAGTCATTACAGCTTCACACATCCCTCTAATCATCCTCGATGATTACATCGGCAGTAGCCTCATGGTAAAAAAACAAGACAGTATGAGTACTGGCAATGGCCAGTTTTTCCAATTCCTGAGCGTTTGTGGCTCTTTAATGTCAATAGAATCGAGAGGGAAGAGGGAATATACTATTACGGTTAAAATTGTGCTACTTATGTCCTATTTTTTACTCCTTCAAACCACAAAAATTACCTCTATTAATGGCAGCAAACTGAATCGTAAATATTTTTCGAAATCTGCTCTAATTCATAATGACCTAGTGAGAAATAAGAACAAAAACTCGTTCTTGCAGATCCTGCTTTGACTTAGTGACTTTCTTCCAACTCTTAAACATGACCCAGTATGGATATTGCAAGTGAGATATAGCCGTGTTTATTTGCCCTTATAGAGCCCAAATTATAAGCCGCTCACTTAACTTATCCATAAAACATTATTTTTTCAAATTCATTTTTTATTTATTAATTTAATTAAGAAGGGGATACAATAACAGAATAATCGTACGTACTAACCATGTGGTAGAAACCAATATGGACTCGTAAGTCAGCGTATCAGCTTCATGTTGGCAACTGTAAGTACCTGGTTTGAAATATAGACGTACATATTACATATAGACATAGGCTTCACATTCACCCGACAAACCCAGTGTTTAATACTATGACCCCACCACCCCTCCCGCATCGATGGCAACAGACTGTCGGGGAAAAATTAGGTTTAGAATTAGTATGTAAGTTAGTTTTAAGGTTGATCAAAAAGGTGAGCCCCATCACCTTTATTAGTTAATTTAGTCCAGTCACGTAAAATGTGTATCATTATACTTGTTTATTCATTATATAATTTTTATAATATAAAAAAACCTGTATATAATGTAGCGATGCTACAGGAAATACAAAAATAATTTGTAAATAGATTCGCCTGAGGATCTATAATTATCTGTGAATTTAAAGGGCTATGAGGGGATAAAAAAAAAAAATTGACACAGGATGACCGCCATACCAATCTACATACTGCCAAAAACTAGTAAAAAATAATTAAGTTATTAATTATCACGCTGTCGTAGCAAAATTTATGAAAGTGAAATGATAACTACTCTTACTGACTCCAAGTGCTGAGCAAATTATCGTAGACACAACTTTTTATTTTCAAGTCGATTGTAAATGTATTTGTTAGGAATTATTCAGCTCAAGAAGATGAAAGAAAAACGTTGAATTTTGAACTAATTTATTTATTGGAGTAGTTTGTGTTAAACAGTTTAAGTATTGCACATCTTACTTCCGTCTTCGAACCATCTCAATCAAGGGACCAAGGGTCAAAATAAAGAGTGTCTATTAGCAATGACTGTGCATAAATAAACAGTCAAATAATATTTATCTTGTTTATATAAAACTGTAGGCATAATTATTAAATGTAAGCGTGTATATCAATTTTTTTTTTAATTGTCCAATAAGAAGAATAACAATGTAAATATATTATTACGTTCTTTGAATATTTTAGTTTTATTGTTAACTTTAAATTTATTTTATTTACTATTAGGTTCTATTCACAAAAATAATTCTGGCAAAAAGATGAATTTAATTTTACAAACATAAAAAAATAAACTTATATTAATTATATAAATACTTGTCTATAAATTCGATTCCTTTTCTTCTTCAATGGTCTTCTTTTTAATCAAATTTATAATTCTTCTCTTCATGCTATTTCTCTTCCGTTCCGCTTCAGGTCAATAACCACTAACCAACAAAGTTTTTAAGTTTTTCTTACTCACAATCTCAAGCTAATAACATGTATTACGGGCTTTTTATTTCATCACTGAATTTAGATACATATATCAGGCTGACTCCAAAAACTAGAGTGAATATAATGCTCTGTGTGTTTTCTCAGAACAACAACAACAACTAATTATAACTGGCTAAAAAACTAGAGAGTAATTCTGTGTGTGTTTCTATCATCACAACAACCAGTGTACCTTTTGTTTTTTTTTCATACACTCTCACTTGTTTTTATTTTGCCTTCTTGATAAGTTGGATTAATATTATATAAAAACTCCACAATATCTAATATCACAACAATATATATATCGTCTGTTAGTTGTTTTTCTATGGAAAGTGTAAAAATTTTAACAATAATAAGAGCATTTAGAAATTTTGAATAATTATGTGTTGTTTAATTATTAATTACTTAAAAATTTTAACATCTTAGCAATTATTCCACTTTGCAAACGAAACTTTAGTTATATTTTTTTCATTTTTAGATACAAAAATTATAGCTGGAAAACAAGTTTTGCACATTTATGCCAATGAACAAAACAAATAAAGATTTATTTGAAAGTAATTTTTTATTATCCGAAGTATTGCGTTAAGTTCTCTCTCTCTCTCTCTCTCTCTCTCTCTCTCTCTCTCTCTCTCTCTACATATATATGTACCTCTCTTCCTCTTTCTCTCTCTCTCTCTACATATATATGTATCTCTCTTCCTCTTTCTCTCTCTCTCTCTCTACATATATATATATATATATATATATATCTTTCTCTCTCTCTCTCTCTCTCTCTCTCTCTCTCTCACCCTCTTCCTCTTTCTCTCTCTCTCTCTAAGGATTCCATTATTGACAAAAATAGCACCATCAGCAGCCGAGGCTTGGATCTGTTTGCTTTGCCACTTCTCAGTTCCCAGGCAATTTTCCCATAAAATTGTGACTCCAGCATTTCTACGCCCGTAGATAGTTTTCTTCCATGGGAAAACTGGACGGATGGATACAGAAAGATTGGCTCAAGCAATGTTACGAGTTACGCTCGAGTATTTTCACATAACGGAACAAATGGTTTGCACCTTCACTTTTTTTTTCACGAGTGGATTTTTTATGTAATTTCCTTTCTGGCGAATCACAGTTCCTATTTCCATACAAAGCACAACATCGTTTCTATATCAACATTATTTATTTTATTTATTTTTTTTATTATTATTGATAAGTGCGATGATGCCCAAATTAATTAGGATGTTTGGGACATACATAAATAAAATATATCGCAGAAACTAATTGGGAAATACATAAGAGATATGTTAATGTTTAAATCGCTCAATTAATTTCCAATATTTACTTAGTACAATGCATCTTGTATCACTTGATTATGAATAATGTCTTCATTGAAGTAGATATAAATTTAAATTTAAGATAAAATAAAAATAAAACTGGACGCTATCCTTAAAACTGAAGCTGGCTCTCAGTGAAAGAATTAAAATGCTGACAAACGAAGCAATTAAATGACTTGTGTTTTTAAATTAAAACAGTTGATATGTGTTTGACAATAAAATACTTGACAAATGTAGTTTTTCTCAAAATTATATTTTTTCATAAAATAATTAAATTATGCATATATTCTGATTTGTCATATATCATACAAAGAAAATATTAGAAAAGTACAATATAGATTCATACAGTAAAAAAACTAGACGTGTTGTAGTTTAAGTTTACCTTTACAAGAAATAATTAGCTTCTGTCATTGTAGAAAAAAAAAATATAACTAACAAAATAATATGAAAATAATACGAAACGTAGATTTAAAATTATAAAACAGATTTATTGTCTTTCCACGACTTTTAACGATGCCTACTACATTATTCACCCTCCTCACTCTAGACCGAGTGGGTTGTTAATATTATTGCGTTAGATAAATTAAATATATCCCACATAATCAATTGGAGATAGCTGAAGATGACAGCTCACAGCTGTCCAAAGCACCCCTTCCGCATCGATGGCAACAGACTGTCGGGGGAAAATTAGGTTAACATTTAGAATATCAGTTAGTTTTAAGTTTATTATTAAACAGCTTTATTAAGATAAAATTACAATCTGCCGCATTGGGCAATAAGTAATTGAGATAAATGTTCTCATTCATAACATATTTACAATTTTCATTCACTCGCTCATTCATACAGTATTTATAAACAGCCCAGAGCCCTCCCAAATCCACGCGGTTGTCAGCTACCCTCGCTTGCGAAAGAGGAAGCGGAGTCTTGGGAAGTCCCACGCTCCTCCGTCAGCCCCATACGAGCAAGTAGAGGCTGATGAAGAGCGCAAGAGCCACAGACGCTCAAGACATGAATGCAGTAAATGGCCACTGCCGTATTAGTTTCCGAGGAGGATTATAGGGATGAGTGGTGCAGTGCTATGGCTGTGCTACGGGATTAGGTTGGTTGGATAGTTTACTATGGAATTTTATGAACTTGGAAGGGATGAGTTTAAGAATGTAGAGTATATTAAGATCGTTATGAAGGGTTTTGTTGCTAACGTAATTAGGGGCATTTACTATTGTTCTCAGAACTTTATTAAATCAAAACAGAAGTTTATGATAAAAAAAAGGTAAGCCCCTTTACCTTAAGTAAATTCAGTCCATTGAAGTGTAATGTGCACCATTATACTTTTGTACAATGCATAGAATTATCATTTTATATATTAGAACCTGTATTTCATGTAGCTTGGCTAAATGGTTAAATGGCTAAATGGTTAAATGGTTAAATGGTAGATTTTTAATAAAGAAGAAAAATAAATTATCAGTTGTGGGAAGACAATAGATCTGTTTTAGTACAGGACATTTCTGCGTAATATATTACGCCCAGGCCCTTTATGTTTGGGTCATTTATCGATGCTGGCAATATTGGCTTATCGCTACCTTTACATTTGTTTATAAAGTTTTAAGTCTAGTTATCTAGAATATAATCAGCTCTGGATACTTGGCTATTGTAGTTTATCTTGGTTCGTCAAATATTATTCTTAGGAAGTTATTTTGGGTTATTTAAACTTTGCTTACTAATTGAGCTACGGCTATGTGCTGGTTAAGTTTAAATTGCCTTTATTAACTCATTGTAAATAGTTTAGTCTGAGTATTTCAGCAGAGCGTTAATGTTCTTATCTTTATCAGTCAATGATATTATTGACACTTTTAACGACTAATGCACTGAAGCCATTTTAACATTATTCAATTTCATAACATATTTATTAATTAACCTTCATTTCAATTTTAAATTGTAAAATTTCATGTCTATTGAAAAACGGCAATGACTTGAACGATGGTATAAAGAAAAAAAAACAACGAATGCCCAGCAAAAATGTAAAGAACAAAATAGAAAGCATTGAAGCAAAGATTGATTCTTTAAATCCGAAGAGTTTAAGGAAACAGCAGATACTCCATTTAGTAATACCTCCATTACTTATGACCTGTAAATGCCTCAAAGCTATTTAGGCAATAGTTTCGTATAATTTTCTAAAATCATATTTCACTTTGCCAGTCTGTCCATATCAACGACATACGAGAGAGGTCTGAAAAGTTTCCGGCCTCAACATGAAGATAGCTGCAGTCGTAAATAAAAGCTAGTGAATTTCGTTGTTCAGATGACAACAGATGTTGACAGTTACTCACCAAAGTTTCAGCCATTTTGAACGCACAGTTGTTGTGTAACAGTCGTTTGAGTGTTTTTATGAACATGGACAAAATCGAGTATCAAGCTGTCATTAAATATTTGTTTTTGAAAGGCAATACGCCTACGCAAATCAAAGATGAGTTGGATTCTGTGTATGGGGACTCTGCACCATCATTTACCACAGTGAAATTTTGGGCAACTGAATTTAAACGTGGCCGTAAGAGCTTGGGAGACGATGAACGTTCGGGACGTTCAAAAACTGCAACTACCGACGTAAACATCACCGAATTAAAGTGAGAGAGATAGCAGAGGTTATGAACATGTCAAAAGAACGTGTTTGTCACATATTAAATCAAAATTTAGAGATGAAAAAGCTGTCCGCGCGTTGTATGCCGCGTTTTCTCACGTTAGACCAAAAACGTGTTCGGATGAACATTTCCAACGCTCTGTTGGTGCAGTTTAGGTGCAATAAATCCGAGTTTTGGCGCCGATTAATTACTGTGGATGAAACTTGGATACACCATTATACGGCCGAAACAAAAGTACAGTCCAAACAGTGGACTGCAAAGGGGGAACTGGCTCCAAAAAAAACAAAAAACTGTTTTTCGGCTGGGAAAGTGATGGCGACTGTTTTTTTGGGATAGTCATGGAGTTATTTTAATCAATTATCTTCAAAAAAGAAAAACCATTACAGGAGCATACTACGCATCATTACTTGACAAGCTGAAGGCAGAACTTGCGGAAAAACGGCCACATTTGCAGAAAAAGGAAATAGAGTTTCACCTAGACAACGCACCGTCTCACACCTCAGCGGTTGCCATGGCGAAAATCCATGAATTACGGTTTGAACTGCTTGACCATCCGCCTTACTCACCAGATCTAGCCCCAAGCGACTTCTTTTTTTTCCCTCATCTAAAAATTGCGCTCGGAGGACAGAGATTTTCGTCAAATGAAGAGGCAATCACCTGAACGATTATTTTGCAGAGAAAAACGCCAAGTACTATTTGGATGGGTTACAGAGATGGGAGCATCGCTGGGAGAAGTGTGTAGAGTTACAAGAAGACTATGTTGAAAAACAAAAAAAAAATTCTGAAAAAAGTCTTGTATCTTTGTTAGGTTGAAAACTTTTCAGACCACCCTCGTATGCAGCATGTGGAATATAATTGTTGAAATCATGACTAAATATTATATAACGTTTAACTATTAAATTTATTTTTTAACTCTATATATATCCCATATACCTGTATTTGCACCACCGACAAATCAGCTATAGCTCATTGCTCAATAGAAAATATAAACTTAATAATACTCAACTAGTCAATTATAATTTGTTAGTAAAACCTATATTAACTTACATAGCACTTAGTAGCTTAGTTAATCATACTAATCAAACAACTTGAAATAATCTTAATTTGTTTTTCTAGGACAAATATTTGACAAATTTGACGGTACAGGAGAATAGTCATGTTGCATTATCAAGTATCAAGAACTGATTATATTCAAAATAATTAGAGATAGCAACAAAATTTATAGACAAATATAAACATAGCGAGAATTCAATATTGCTGACATAAATTACTCGAGCATAATATATTACGAAAAAATCTTTTGAAAAATCAATGAAACTTTAAACGTAATCAAGTGCTATGATGTTAGCATTTTGCTTCTAGGCTAGTTACCCTAGCCCTGGTGACGGATTGAGAGTTGAATAGTCTATGACCTGGACGATTGCTTCATGACGGGTTTTTCTACTGTACTATCTGACTCCATATCTGATAGGTACGTGCCCCGACAGTGCACTATGTTCAGGAGAAGACGGTAGGCACACTCGGTATCTGAGGGTAGGCGAAATCCGTCCAGATCCCAAAGGCGAGTGTGAACCGGAGAGAGGAAGACTGGATTGCTGGGGGAGACACTGCTAGGTAAATTTTGTAGGGCCACGGCAGCCGTCGTCCGCAAGGAAGAAATCTCTTCCAAGGAGGTGCTAGTTTTAGCGAGACGAAGACTGAGAATCCCACTAGGAAAGTGTGGGGTCTGACAGGGCGGGACTAAAACATAGCGAGGTTAGGAAAGAGAGATGCAGAGGTTTTCATAAATGAGAAGGCCAAATCTAGAAACATCAGTGCAGCTGCAAGTACCAGGGCAGAGAGCCGTAGTTAGAATGAATTATCGGCTAAAACTAGGGGGTATATATAGCCGATCGCATTGCGGGCCTAGATTAGGCTAGAAGGTTCTAAAACAGGACCCAACCCCTCCATGCTGGTACCTAGCTAGGAATCTTGGTAACTTGATGATACCGCACTCTTCTGGTCCTTATCAGCAAAAAACTCAACCAAGTGCGATTTGAGATCATCGTTATTACTGAAATTTTTACCATTTAAGAACTTTTGTAAACTTCGAAATAAATAATAATTCGATGGTGAAAGGCCGGAGCTGTATGGGGGATGCGACATCACTTCCCAACCAAGCTCCAATAGTTTTGTACGTGTTGCTAAAGATGTGTGAGGCCTCGCATTGTCGTGACGGAACCCAACTATCAAGCTTCTTAACAAGTCCAAGACGTCTTATATGATTTTCAATTGTTGTGTGTGATACGTTTAACTGTTTTGCAATCTCTCGCACAGTTATCTGACGATTCCATTCAATTATGGCTTTGGTTTTGTCAACTAGAACGTTAGTCATCTTTCAGTGAAAAATCTCCAGAACGAAATTATTTAAACCAATTCTGACATTTGCGTCCTGTTAAACCGTCAACAACATAAACTTCTGATGCCTCTTTGTGAGCCTCAGCCGCTTTCTTGCCTTTATGAAAATAAAAATTTGTCGAAAGTGCTTATTTTGGACTCCATGTTAAGGACAGGGCGTAAACTGACAGTTGTGAACAAAATTACACGGAATTTCTTTCTATATCAACCTAAGGGTATCGACTAACTAAAGGAATAACGAAACAAACATAGCGCTATCTACTGGTGCAAACAGAAATCAGTTTCTTGTCAACTGTATAGACTCTGTTGTTATACGTACGTATAAAAGGGTGTGACTGAAGTCCTAAAACTCCAACAAAATGCCTTGATCGTCTCTGTGGGACAATATTCACATCCCTTACGATTATATCAAGTGATAATATTCTAATAATTTTAGCATTGCCACAGAGCAGGCGAGAGAGGGACCCTACGTAGTTGACAGGCAACTCGTGCGTATTGACAAGCTGGCAGGGGCAAATAAAAACGGCGATCCGGGACAAATCCGACTGAGGACGAATCCTTGAGGTATCCCCGTTCTACCTACCTAGGGCAATTCATTTATCCATCTATCTGTATATATATGATATATGGTATATATCTATATGTATACGAGTATATTGTATCATATTATACATAATAGAAACAAAAATTTCGGGCTTGTTCTCAATATATCTTATACTAAAAGGTTTTTGACGGATCTCATCAGGCGCAGTGATCTACGAGGGTGGTCTGAAAAGTTTCTGACCTAACAAAGCTTTTATTTAACTAGCTTTTATTTATTTTATTCAAGTTGAGGTCAGAAAATTTTCAGACCACCTATGTAGAGTATTCCTTTAAATGGTTTATTTATTTTTTTTTATGTAAAGGCAGTTTAGATATATTTGATATTGAAAATCGGTTGTGCTGATTTGCTATCTCGGAGGGCTGTTTGTTCATTTCCCAGACCACCGTATTTTTGTGACATCAAGTCATCATTGTGACAATAGGAGAATCAACTGTACCGGATGATGACTCGGTCACTCGAGGAAAAATACATAGAATGCATACATATATTACATAGAAATGATATTGACAACTTATATAAGGCCAGTTTTTAATGTGCCTTCAGAATCCTGCCATAATTAAATTATTTTCAAAAGACTCTTTGACCGTTTTGACGACGTTTCTTATTGGATTTGAGAGATACATCGCTGACCATGACGCGAGTATTTTCAATAAAAAAAAAACCCCAAATGATGAGTATGTATTATATATGGTATAAACTCGTCATGTTTGAATGTGATCCATACAATTAAGAATTAATTCATTATTAATTATCAAGCCTAGATCGTTAATTAGACCAACATAAACATCCACCGATATGAAAACTGAGGTAGCAAAATAGTTACAAATACACACTTCATGGCGGTTTTAGCAACTCACCTGATTTTAGTTATTATTATTGATCGGGATCTTAAGATCTTTAATTTTATCCACTGATCTATCGGATCCAAAATATTTTGTTTGTTTCAAGTATATGGTCTTTGACACTTAAGGCGACGACTGTACTAAATTCGTCATGTTTTCATTGTCTCAAGTGTAACATTTCATAACTCACTAGAGCAGAACCAAAACACTAACAGGCTATCAGCTGAATATTTTATAGTTTGACAAAACTATAAACGACGAAAATTATGTTTTTTGTGACAAACCAACCAAATAGATTCTGTAGATGCATCTTTATATTATCTAAGAGGCACCCAGAATAATATTGTCCTTATTGATGCACCTCCTTACGTATTATATTAAGTTAGACGTCCTTAGAATATTATTAATTATAAACGGTAGGTATTTGCCCATACAATGAGGGTTTAATTAATTATCCTTGCAGCCTATTATAAATTTTTTTTTTTTTATGGTTCATTAAATTAAGCCTCTGCTTCTCTTAACTCCTTTCTTATTTGTTTTAATAGGTTTTGTTCGGATTTGGTTTTCCCTCTTTCTCAACCCTTTGCGAGCAAAGAAATCCTTCTGTAGATTTCCTCAACCTGGCGAAGAAGACGCCGAATATGGGTGGTAATGCCAATTGGCTAATTAACGCCAACAGTTGAACGAGTGGGCCTTGATGAATGGCAGGAAGCCTCTTAAGCCTCTACCTTGAATAAATTTACCATTTGAAGAAGAAAGCAATAGATTCACCGAGGGAACGAGAGAGAGAGGGAGAGAGAGGGATGGAGAGAGAGAGAGGGAGGGAGAGAGAGAGATATCTTCAAGAAATATCAGCCACTTAATTAGCTGATTTTTTCCCGTTTTATTTCAAACTTTTTTTCTTCAATTAATAATTACTAATGATTTCGAAAAACACTTATATCCCTCGTGGAGAGATTGGAATGGTTAGGAATCACAGACGAGGATTTTGACTCAATCTTGGAATTAGCTATATGCTAATTGTTTTTTTCTTACCACAACTGGTCATGACTTTATTATATAGAAATATTTTCTCTGCTAACAAGCCTAAGTGCCAACATCCATTTAGGTATCGTCTAGTTAGCCTAAGACGGTGAGGGCCCCTGCGTCGGGTAGGTTCGTGCTTTATAAAAAACTATTGATTCGGAAGTCATCTATGCCTCAATCTTTGTCTAGTTTGTTGAGTGTATTCATGTTTTTTGATTTTGGTCTTGGATTAATCTTTATTTTTCTTTCATGACAGTAATGTCGACAATTTTAAAATATTTTTAATTTAATCGGGTGCCTCGAATAAAGTTTTCGTATCTAGATAACTATTGGGGTGGCAAGAATGTGATTTCGGTTTGCACCAGCAGATAGCGTTAGGTTTGATTCGTTATTCTTGTGTCAATCTTAGAATTTTTTTCTTTTGAGATATGGTAGTCGGTACCTTTAGGTTGCTATAGAAACAAATCCGGTGTAACTTTGTTCACAACCGTCAGTTTACGGTCAGTTTTAACATGGATGGCAAAAATAAGCATTTTCGACACATTTTACTTTTTCATTTTCATAAACTCAAGAAAGCGGCTGACGCTCACAAAGAGATATGTGAAGTTTTATAGTGTTGGTTGTTTAACAGAACGCACGTGTCAGAATTTCGTTCTGGAGATTTTTCACTGAAAGATGACCAACGTTCTTTGTCAACTTTCTGAAGTTGTTGATGACAAAATGAAAGCCATAATTGAATCGAATCGTCATATAACTGCGCGAGAGATTGCAAAACAGTTAAATGTATCACACACAACAATTGGAATTCATATAAGACGTCTTGGACTTGTTAAGAAGCTCGATATTTGGGTTCCGCCACGACAATGCGAGACCTCACACATCTTCAGCAGCACGTACGAAACTATTGGAGCTTGGTTGGGGAAGTGTTGTCGCATCCCCCATACAGCCCCGACCTTGCACCATCGGATTATCATTTATTTCGAAGCTTTTTAAACGGTAAAAATTTCAGTAATAACGATAACCTTAAATCGCACTTGGTTGAGTTTTTTGCTGAAATGGACCAGAAGAGCGCGGGATCATGAAGTTACAAGAAAGATGGAAAAAGGACATAGAATAGAAATGGAAGATATTTGACTGATTAAAGTTCATTTTTTGTATCGAAAAAATTAAGTTTTGTTTCACACTAAAAAATCGAAATTACTTTCTTACCAACCTATTAGCTGTAGGTTTAAATTTATAGTTTTAGAAAAGCTGATATTGTAGGTCATTGCCAATAATTCACTGCCTGACGATCAGCGATTATAGGAGCATTTTAAACTTTAAGTTATTTCTTTACCCGTAACTATCACTTATCATGCAAATTCGTTTCAAACAATCAAATATTTTATGATTGAAATGCCAAGTAAATTGATGTTATAAAAATAGTTATTGGGTATTTGACGAGGTAATATAAAAAGTTCGGACACATTTATAAAGATAAAAACTCGTTTCCATCTTAGCCCATCCTTCAATCACATGACAGGTGTGTGTGCATTCCCTCAGCTCATCATTATTCATTTCATCACTACATTAACTGAGTACAATGTTTAATTAAATTAACCATATTTAAAGTGAACAGATACAATTATGAAAATGTTCACCATTTTTTCATAACTACCTAAGCCAAAAATGGAAATACATTTCGTAAGGTGGTTTATCAATAAGGACAATATTATTCTGGGTGCCTCTTAGATAATATAAAGATACGTCTACAGAATCTATTTGGTTGGTTCGTCACAAAAAACATAATTTTCGTCAATATAGTTTTGTCAAACTATAAAATATTCAGCCGTGAGCCTGTCTGTGTTTTGGTTCTGCTCTAGTGAGATATGAAATGTTACACTTGAGACAATGAAAACATGACGAACTTAGTACAGTCGACGCCTTAAGTGTCAAAGACTATATACTTGAAACAAAGAAAATATTTTGGATCCGATAGATCAGCGGATAAAATTAAAGATCTTAAGATCCCGATCAATAATAACTAAAATCAGGTGAGTTGCTAAAACCACAATGAAATGTGTATTTGTAACTATTTTGCTCCCTCAGTTTCATACTGATGGATGTTCATGTTGGTATAATTAATGGTCTAGACTTGATCATTAATAATGAATTAATTCTTAATTGTATGGTGCATCATACACTATACCGGATTTTCTTTCGGAAAAATGAAAAACTATCATTTTTTTGAGAATATATTGTATCTAGATTATTTTCTGCTACAAAAATTTATCAAGAAATAATAATCAGAGTGGTATCTCATAATATTTTTTTTTTGGAAAGAAACTTCGACGCACGACTGCCTAAAACACTGCATCTCTCAAATATAATGAGGTAGCAGGATATGTTTGTAGGTACCAACAGAACAATTGAACACAAGAGTGTGATGTTCAATTTAATCAACATAGATTATTGCACATACTGGGCTCAATGTCACTGCCTAGTGTGGTTAGGATCGATGTGGATTATTAAGGAATATCCACGGAGGGATTCGGACCCAGATCATTCTTATGCGCCTATCAATTAGACGAGGTTAAAACAAATAATAAGCGAAAAGAACGATAAAAACAGTTATTTATACCCCCCCCCCTCCTATATAACGTTACACCGAAAAAGAGAAAGCACGTTTAATACCTAGCTAAAGAAATATTTATTCAAAAAGCAGGAAGCGGTAATATTCAAATGACAAAACAAAACATTCCTGCTTGGAAAAATGTTGCCTGGAGTTTTTGTTTTTTAGAAAAAACACAACAATAAATAAAAGGCAGATATTATTCAATAATGTAGTATAGAATAATACCATGCACGCTACAGCCTATAGAAGAGAATCGAATGAATATATGAGATTTTTGAATAAATGCTCAATTTAAGAAATTATTATTACAAATATATAATAAAAATATTCATTTATTTTTTAACCAGTAGGTTTTTTATTTTATATATCTAAATATATCACGTTCCTATTTATTTATCTGAAATGTTATTCATTTCGAGATTTTCTTTCTTTGTTGCTGTTATTTGTATTTAATTTTTAAATTTCTTAATTACACTTTATGTATTTTACTTAGTTATTCATCTTTATTGTCACTTTATTATTATTCTTATATTGTTGTTTCTGTTGGAAATTAGCTTGGGGTTAAAATACAATAATTTGTATTAAAGGGAAATTTGTTTTGTGCAATTTTTCATTTCGAAAAAGTTTTCAATTTATTGATAGACTAACATCTTATTATAGTTACAAATCTTGGAAATATAACTTTACATTTATCAAAAACTAACTCAAGCCTAATCAGACACTATTGAAAAAACACTATGCTCTATTTCGGAAGCGAGCCAGTTGAAGGACCCCCGAGATACTTCAAACCCTTCAATTTCAGGAGGGGGGGGGGTTGATCGCGTGAAGGGCTTTCTTGATTCCCTCTATAGAGAGCTTCTAGAACATTCCCTCTATAGAGAGCTTCTAGAACATTCCCTCTATAGAGAGCTTCTAGAACATTCCTTCTATAGAGAGCTTCTAGAACATTCCCTCTATAGAGAGCTTCTAGAACATTCCCTCTATAGAGAGCTTCTAGAACATTCCCTCTATAGAGAGCTTCTAGAACATTCCCTCTATAGAGAGCTTCTAGAACATTCGCTCTATAGAGAGCGTCTAGAACATTCCCTCTATAGAGAGCTTCTAGAATATTCGCTCTATTTCTACTTTTTATATACTTCAGGAAATACTTTTCACAGGGATGAAAATTAGTTGTAAATATTTTCTTACATGTCCAACTAAATAAATTAGTACTAATCTACAAAGTTATACCTAAGCAAATCAAAACATACAGAATAGAGCTATGGGGGACAGCAAAAAAGACGAACATCAAGCGTATCCAATCCTTTCAATAAAAAGTCCTGAGAACAATAGTAAATGCCCCTTATTACGTCAACTACAAAACCCTTCATGACGATCTTAATATACCCTACATTCTTGAACTCATCCCTTCCAAGTTCATAAAATTTCATAGTAACCTATCCAACCACCCTAATCCCCTAGCATAGTCGTTGCACTGCACCACTCATCCCTATAATCCTCCTCAGAGACTAAAACGGCAGTGGCCTCGTGACCTGCTATAAATAAGTGACAGTACTCCTATGACAATGGTCAGTTTCTCCAATTATGCACTGAGCGTACGTGGCTCTCGCGTTCTTCGTCACCCTCCACTGGCTAGTATCCGGTGACGCGGCTGACAGCGGAGCGTGGGGAACTTCCCAAGACTTCGCTTCCTCAATAGGGAGGTGGCAACCATGTGGACTTGGGATGTTTGTAAATACTGCATGAATGAGCGAGTGAATGAAAATTGTAAATATGGTATAAATGAGAACATTTATCACAATTACTTATTGCCTAATAAGCCAGATTGTAATTTTAGCACAATAAAGAAGAAGTCCAACTAAGTCGGTGCTATATCTACAAAAAAAAAAAAAAAGGTGGAAATAGTACTAAAATTAAATACATAATTACTAGCCGTTAGTATTTTAAGAAATTGCAGCTATGGGTTCATTGACGGAATAAAAGTTAAATGATAGTAAAATCTTATATTGATAAAAAAATAAAACAAGATAGTAATAACTGTAAAAAATAATACAAAAATTCCAAGGGTTTGCGATCGTCTGCCTGAGGAGTAAGCTATTGGAATAAGGGGGTTTTAAAATAATTCCACAGAGTGATGGAGCTAGCAAGAAAGGCTTCCGAGGGGGAGAGGTGTGAAAGCTCATAAAGACTGGATCTTGTACCCCAGAAGTAGAGTGAGGATTTGAACTTTAGGATATTGTATGTATATATATACAAAGGTAGTTATAAGATTGGATAGTTTGGAAAAGGTGTGAACCAAGGAAGTATTACTACGAAGGGAGGTGAACTGCCTTCAACAACTGCTACAAGGTAACACTGTGCAGTATTAGAGACAAATCTAAAAAAAACAGTTCAGTTTAAAAACTTTTTTTTTCTAAACTTAATCTCGACTGTTAAATCTGCAATAACAATTAACAGATGATAAAGTGTGATAACAGTATTATTTTCATTTGTTACACAGTGAAATTTAAAAAATAAAAAATACGTGTGGTATATCACAAAGCCTAAATTGTACGTGGCATAATAATGGACTCCCATCATGGACAAGTATAAGTATACCAATTCCTCAAAACGAAAAGGCTGATAACATTTAGATAACCGGTTAGTGAAGCCAAGTTGGCCTTGAGACCGCTAAGCCTCACAAGACAAATCGTTAAGCCTTGGGTACAAATACCGATCGTTTCAAACGAGGAGTGACTTAAATTGATTATCCGCCCTGTTTGAAAGACACTGCTATAACTGGTCCGCTGACCAACAGCTGATGCTCCGATTACCAATGCTTGCATGATAATTATAAACGTTAACAAACTCATTATCACATTGGAGGTTAATTAATCCCTCAAGCATGGGTGGTCGTTGACATTTCTACTCACTAAGCCGATAGGAGCTCGCTTCGTAACTATAACTGGTTTCGCCGCTCCGACTTCCGGTCTGCTTACCTGAAACAAGCACACAAATATACAGGGTTAGTGATATTATTATTAGTCTATAACAGTCCTCCATCAAAGGGGTAAAATACTTAAAAATATATTGTGCCTTAACCCTTTAGGTTAATGATATATCTTAGCATTATTTATCGCTTTTGTAGGTAACCACGTCTCGGGATACTACCACGATTTCACTATTGTAGTGTACCTTCATTTCTCATATATTATTTCTATAAACTTATTTGACGTTCGCTGATATTGGTATGACTGACTACGCTCAGACTGGGTTCTGCGTAGGTTAATTAGCGTATGTCCTTTATTAAAAAATCGTGAACGAGAAAAGGACAAGATGAATGTGATTTTTCGGTTGTGAGTGTACAGGTGTAAATTCGCCGACGACATTGCGGTTTACAGCAGCAGCATGAGTGCACAAAGAGCTCTTACACAGGGCGGGTCAGTTTGTAACGTTATCAGTGACAGACTGGGCATGTTAAACATCAGCGTAAACGCAGGGAAGACCGACTGCGTAATCTTCTCCCTCCAAAAGGGGAAAAAAGCCTTGCCAAAATCATATAGTACAGGAGGGCAAGAGAACTCGCCAGCTTTCTCAATGTACTATTTGGGTATAAAAATGGATAGGCATCTCCATTTCTCTACTCATTTTAGTAATAAAATATAAAAAGTACGACAAAGGTCTTACCGGCTATCGCACTTGCTAACTTCACCCAATCTGTCGCTTCGTCTCAAATTGATGATATATAAATGTGTCCTCCGGCCAGCTCTGCTGTACGGTGCTATTTACCCGCTTGACTGGCAATACAGCTAAAAGTCTCCAACATTTCTAAAATGGGATCATGCGAAAAGTGGTCCGACATACCTCTCTCGAGAGGTTAAAGTACGCCGAACTGCACCCGTTGCATGGTGTGGCGTCGGCGATGCCACCACCAGTCCCCCATCGATGGGAACAATTAGGTTAAGATTTTGTTGTTAGTTTTAAGTCTATGATTCATAATGTGAGTCACATGCCTTTTAAACATGTTTGGACAGTCAATGAATAATGTACATTATACTTTTAAAACAATAACAAATAACAATGTAAAATTATTGAGTATAAAATGTAGCCAAGCTACAGGACATATAATGACCTATTGTAAATTGATTAATTTATGTAGTCTCAACTGATTTCCACTATTTGCAACAACAAGGGGATATGAAGAAAAAAATCGTGGTAAGTGAGACCCAGACGTGCCGTTTGCGAAGAGACTCGACATCTTCGGTGGAAGGAATGTCATTGATGAAGGTAATAAAGAGTATCGGAGATGAAGCGGTAGCCAGGCAGATTTATCTCGATCAATAAAAAGGTAGAATGTTCAATCTAATGAGTACGAACTCCGAATACTGACAGATATTCTGGAATGAGGGGCAATCTTACAAAAGAGATCAGGCTACCTGAAAAAATACCTCAAGTCCAACGGTCAAGGGCGGTGTCATTTTCGTTAACAGGTATTCGAGGCGGGTGAACCCACTTAATACGAACCCACTTAATACGAACGGTTCATAACATACTTAAATCCCAAAAGTCTACCACTGCGAACTAAATATGAGGAATATATCGACAATTAGTTTTCCCCTCACAATAAGGTACTATGATTTGAGGGAGAAGTGAAGCTGAACTTGTTAACTTTGAAGGGTATCTTCTGTTTTTCTCATTTTATTTTTAGCGCAAAGTATTCTAATGATAATTTAGGATTCATGGAAGGGAAATAATATTTAAATGTATAATGATGGGAAGCCAAAGAAGTGGCATGACATAGTGAGTCAGTGTGAGTTGTCATTCATGAATGAGATACGAAGGAGTGAGTGATGGTTATGTGCACAATGAGTTAATTAATTATCAGTTGAATGAGAAGAGCGAGATCCTTGTTTGGTTCTAGTAGTGATATAGAAGAGGTATTGTTGGGGAAGTCAAGCAGCCCATAGGGAATGATTTATTCAGTCTACTTGGTACCTGAAAACGTAGTAATTAAATGATTATTTCCGGTTGTGGAAGGCTATAGTTAAGTAATAAAACGTATATATTTATCAATAGTGTTTTCAACAGCTCTAAGATGTCATCTTCAGTTGACAATTGATGGTGTGAAAAAAATAATAACATTTAGAATAATTTTTTGTCAGAGTTTAAAATAGGTTTGATACCTCTTCAAACTTTACTCAGAGTTCGCGATTGAATGAACATAATAAAACTAACTATAAATAAATGTAACATAGCTAAAAAAACAAAAGAAATTATGGGAATTGACAGCAAAGACAGTGCTGTGAGTAAGATTATCTGTTGAGAAATTGGCAACGCGTTAACTTGTAACTCTCTGTCACAAAATAAACTTTTCAGGCAACATACAACAGGCGAATGTTTAAGCATCGCTAAGATGACTCTGATAAGAGCATTCTACTCGGTAATTCCCGATGACTCACCACAGTCGCTATGACAATGCCACATCAAGTTACGCAATTTGGACAAAACAACAATACGACTATTTTTTAATGTGTCTTTTTATTTGAGATTTGATCATTGAAATTCGCCACACTTCGAAATACGATCCTAATAGCTATTTTACAAAAGGTTTATCCATTGTCGATTAAGAGGAGAACAGATAAAGATATAACATAGCTCAATTCTAAAAAAACATTGATCTACAAGTGGAGTCAACCGAGCTCCGGTGACTTAAACCTAGCCTTTTTGAAGTTCAACATGAAAACCAAATACAATAGATTCAAAACAACTCAAAATTTTTACAATTAATTGGTTTAATACCTTTCCTACACGAAAATATCAACTGCATATATACAATTTGTTTTCATTAAAAAAAAACAAAACATTTATACAAGAAATTCGAAAATACAATAAATTATATTATACGAATCACCTCTAGAGAACAGAACATTTCATGTTAAATCAATGTTTACATTCAATATAGGACGTCATGATTACAAATTTTGAAATTTTTCGAATTAGCGGTAATATATACCAATTTTAGATTAGGTTATTTTTTTTTTTTGGAACTATGAGCTAAATTTTAATTAATTTTCTTCAGAAATGAAATCATTACTCCACAGAGAATGAAATATAACATTATAACGACTAGGAATGAACGGACAAAATCTTTTTACTTGTGAATTCGTCGGGATTTTTCGTTAGCTTGATGAAAAAAAAAAGTGTTAGCTCATAATTTTATTTCCAGGCGACGTTTGACCTCCCCAAAACATTTAACCTGTACATTCCTTTCTCTGCACTCACTTCAATGCATGTGGGTTCTGTTTCAAGTCAGTTACCGGGTTTTTGTATATTGTACAAAACGACAATCAGTAATTTGTTAGGTTTTTATGTACCACATCGATTATACCCGACTTATTTATTTGTTATCATTCTTTTCAGAATTTATCCCATTTTAATGTAATACGGTATGTATTCTAAATTTTGATTTCGCTTTAAAATCATGAACTAAAAATCTTCATACTCTGACCACTGGGTTTTGTAGTAGTACATTCGTACACAGTTTTGAAAGCACTCTCAATTTTTGACATTTCCACGTGAATTTTTTTTAGAGACGAAGCTTCCAAGAATTGTACAATTTATTGCATTTGTTTTTTTGGCAGTAGGTGCAGCGAAGATTCTTTTCGAATCGTTTGGCATCGGTTCAGAATCACTTCGTAATGTAGGCTATTTCCGACGCACCGAACGTCAGTGCACAGGCGTATAACCTAAACCTTGCGAATTTACATATATAAATGACTTTTCAAATAAATGCACGCTACAATATTAGCTGAGTTCTATTTGGCAGATCTAGATCAGGAAGTAGAGGTTATCCAGCTACTTCGAGCCACCGAGGTGAAATTTACCAAAATAAAAGACGATAGCCAGTAGGGATTCGAAGCCAAGTATATTATTTGGCACGTCATTGCCAAGCCAAAAAGAATGGTACTTCTGAACAGGCAGAGACAACATGTCTTTGAGCACAACGCTATTTGCTTGGATTCCAGTAACAGAAGATTTTAAGTGGATTCCGTTTGTTCACTAACACTAAATTTGAAAGCTTCGCACCAGTAGGAAAAGTGCCACTATTATCTATCCTAGCCCTATAAGATTGTACACTTATAATCACGACCTTGCACAAATTGCGGAACAAGCATTACTTATAAACGTCCTTTAAAATGACAAGCAATATTGCCACCCTAACACCCACAGCAGCAGGAGTATAACAACATAACAACAACAGCAGTGGTTTTTTGCGAAGAAACCTAAACAGTGGGGGTGTCTCACAAAGCATCAACTTATGGCAACAACAGACCTAGCAGTTGAACCAGAAGGTTAAACCAGAACCCAACAAAGTTCTGGAGCTGATGTCTTGCAAATGCAAAAAGAGTGCCAAGAAAGAGAAAATGTCTGTTACCAACACAGATAGGATTGACTCGGAAGTTGAGGAATATGAAATCCAAATACCAAAAACCAAATTGTTTTTGAATAGTCAACAATTTTTGTCAAGGCCTTGCTGAAGTTCTTAATATTTTCTTTTACAGGTAAACATCCCGGACTGACAATATGACGAACCCTAGACCATATGAATCAAGACGGCCTCGCCTCGAATCATAATTACTTATAAACATAAATAATAGTTACAGTTATTTAAATAAACAATATTATAATACTCAGTAATTTATTTAATATACGTATATATATAAAAAAAAAAAAAATTTGCTTGGAAATATGAATTAGAATGAAATCACCTTTTAGCTACTTGATCAGATTTTTGGGATATTTAAACGCGCTTTAGCACATACGAAGGTGGTCTGAAAAGTTTCCGACCTCAACATGAAGATAGCAGCAGTCGTAAATAAAAGCTAGTGAATTTCGTTGTTCATCTGTTGACAGTTACTCACCAAAGTTTCAGCCATTTTGGCAGCGTAGTTGTTGTGTAACAGTCGTTTGAGTGAGTCGATGTGAGTGTTTTTATGAAAACGGACAAAATCGAGTATCGAGCTGCCATTAAATATTTGTTTTTGAAAGGCAAAGATGAGTTGGATTCTGTGTATGGGGACTCTGCACCATCATTTACCACAGTGAAATTTTGGGCAGCTGAATTTAAACGTGGTCGTAAGAGCTTGGGAGACGATGAACGTTCGGGACGTCCAATACTGCAACTACCGACGAAAACATCGCCAAAGTTCACCAAATGGTGCTAGACGACCGCCGAATTAAAGTGAGAGAGATAGCAGAGGTTATGTACATGTCAAAAGAATGGGACGGTGCGTTGTCTCACACCTCAGCGGTTGTCATGGCGAAAATCCATGAATTACGGTTTGAAATGCTTGACCATCCACCTTACTCACCAGATTTTCGTCAAATGAAGAGGGGATCTCTCCCTCAAATCTCTGTGGGAGCATCGCTGGGAGAAGTGTGTAGAGTTACAAGGAGACTATGTTGAAAAATAAAAAAAAAATTTCTGAAAAATCGTCTTGTATCTTTGTTAGGTCGGAAACTTTTCAGACCACACTCGTAAATCGAGCAACTGGCGGAAACGTGTAGATATTTTAAACTTCTAGGAAATTTTTTTAATTTTATTCATAAGCTGTTTTTTCATAGAGTCAATTTTTTTATGTTTACAGAAAAAACGCAAATTAGATACGAATTGTGGCAATGTCCAGAATCTCGTTTAGCACCCCCAAAAAACATACAGAGCCCTTCAGAAAAAAAAGTGTGTGTACGTTATTTTTTGAATTGTACCAACATTTTACAAATTGGTTCTTATTTTCCCTTTCCTTTATCTGAAACATCAATTCTCATCACCCTCCTTACTTGTACAATACTCTACAGTTCAAATCCTCAGCCTACTCAGGCAGCACACTCAGGAACTCTCTGGAATTCCCTACCTCCTAATATCCACCATACTTTACCCTTACGTACTTCCAAACCCCTTATCATCCTGACATTTCCTAGTATGGGTACGATTTATTAAATATTATACTATAATTATATTTTCATCTAATTTTCTACTTTTTGCCAGGCACCTGGTTAGTTTTTAGAATTGTAAATTGGTCTTGTTTGTCAATTCTAAGTTAATGTCGTATTGTATTGTACAGACTTCTTAATATTGTTGTGTTTTATGTGGATTCGCCTATGACTTAATTTTCTTATTTTTTTTTATTACTTATAATTTTCTTTTGATTTGTCAGAACTGAATTGGACACCTGAAGATTATTGTTATTCCTAAGGGATCGTGTCCCGGAATAGTTTTTTCTGTTATATTCCCTTCTTCCCTTATTTCTTATCACCTTTCAAAAGTTTCATTTCCGCCCTTTCGCTATCTTCTTCACAAGGTGCATCAATGTAAGCTTAATTACTTGTCAACTCTTTTGATTGCCTTTTTTTTTAAATGTTTTAAAATCTCTCGTTTATCCAACCAACAGATTTCAGATTTCAAAACCTTTTTACACTTTATGCGGACAACGCAAGTAATACTCCGAGGCGAGTGTGGTCTATTCTCAGGCGATTTTAGGGTAGATTGGGATTTACTTCGAATAGATATTTCTAAGAAAGAAAAAAATAGGTATTTTAAACAACGAAAACGAATAAGAATAAAAATAAGTACTTGCTTCACAATAAAGAATATTAAAATAGCAGTAAAAAGGAAATGCTTATTTTGGCAAGAGCTACTTAGGTTAAAACTTTATCATCAAAATTCCAGCTGGACTCCTTTTTAAACTATCTAGAATATAATCAGCTTTGGGGTACTTCCAACAGCTCAACTATTTCAGTGTACCTTGGTGTGGTAAATATTAATCTCGGAAAATTATTTTGGATTTGCTGATATTAGCATGACTAACTAAAATCCAACTGGATAAGTTAACACGGGCTTTACCAACAAATTGTAAATGAGTCTGCAACAAATTTAGTCTTCACAGAGCCAAATTAAATCAAGATAAATTGACTCAATTTATTAAAAAAAAAAAAAAAAAAAGTGTGAGTGAATAAATTTAAAAAATAAAAATAAATCATAAAAAATATGTATGTAACAAAAAAAATTAGTAATAAAAATACCATCATTCCCTTTACGAATATCAAACTTGTATAATAATATTAACATAATAAAAATAATCTTACGCTAACGATGAAACGCATTGAGCCTACAAACAAACATCATTGCTTTTGATTATGAGTCTTCATTGAAGTACATATAAATTAATAAAAAAAAATAAATAATATTTTTGTAGTTTATCTATGTTAGGAATATTTTTGAAGTAATGGACTCTCGTTATGTTTATATTTATCTATAGATTTTGTGGATATCGATTTTAAAATATCTACGATGTAATCAGCTTTGGATACTTTGTAAAAGTTAACTATTGTAGCGTAGTTTGGTTTGTTAAATAACTTGGAAACTTATTTTGGATCGGCCGATATTAGTATGACTAAGTTTCAACTGCTAGGTAAGTTAATATAGGCTTTAGTAACACATTGTAAATGAATAGTTTTGTGTATTAAGTTAATAATTTAAAGTTTAGTCTGCGTTAGAGAGTGTAAGCCCCAAAGTGCTTTACAACATGCAGTCTAATTAACCAGTATTTTTGCAGTCGTCAAGCGGGACTTCGATCCAAATGTATTTGTTTTAGGTGAAACTGTCAATTCACTGATGAGACATCGATGACCTCGTACGGGGTTCGTGTGACCATCGACTCCTGAAGACAGGGATATAGTTTTTACAGGAGAGAGCGAAGACAGAATCGCCTACTTGCCAGTTATTTTTAACCGCTTTTTCAGTGGCAAGGCCAAGCTGGGAGGACCTGCATTCATTGCAACAGCAAATACCAGAGAGTCTACTAACAACCTAAAGGTAAATATGTTTATCCTCTTTCAACTAGGACCTCTCCTTTTAAGTTATTCCCAGGACGATCCCGAACCGCGGTTGTGTCAGTCAATACGATAATGTATTCGGGTAGCAATGGGTAGCGCAGTTATAAGTGCTATGAGTTAAACACTAATTGTAAAGGGTGTCCCAGAATTAACGCAAGATTTGATTTAAATAGAAAACACAGTTTTTAGTATTTTTGTTGTTATTTTTTTATTGAATTATAAAGTTAATAAGATAGGGTTATTTATGATATAACACATCGGGCCAATTTCCATGACCATTTGGCCTAAATGTGGTTGAATTTCGTTGATGCAGCGTTGAATTTCCTCTTTTAATGCACGCGTGGATGTGGGCCTGTTGACATACACCTTTGACTTCAAATAACCCCATAAAAAGAAATCTAAAGGTATTAAATCACACGATCTAGGGGGCCAATTCTCTCTTGGCTGTGTATGGTCATTAGGCTTCAATTGTTGTGTTAACTGAATTTCGTAAGCATGAAGACCCAGATCTTTAGTGAGTATACGCTGTAGAGAGCTTCTTGAAATTTTCGATTCTTGTCTACGACGCCGAATTGATGTTCCTGGATTTTCAACAACACTCTAACGCACTGCTTGGATATTGACATTTGAACGGCTTGTTTTTGGACGACCAGTGTGTTTAGTGCCTCCAACTGATCCAGTCCCCCTAAATTTTTCAATTAATCTGTTCACAGTTGATAAAGTCAAAACACTATTCCGACCATATTTTGTATGAAATTTTCGAATTACGGCTGCCAAACTTTCATTATTTTTGAGATAATGTTCAACAATAAAGACACGTTGTTCTATCGTGTAACGCTCCATTTTTACTAACCCTAAATTGTCAGCTGTCAAATTGTTTTTTTTAGGGTTGCCAGCACTTTACTGCACAAATGGCGTCAAATTCAAATCTTATGTTAATTCTGGGATACCATTTATGATTCGCTGTTATGACGGTGTGTGTGCTCAATGTGGGTAAGTTCATCAACAACAATGTATGGCCATAAATCAGCAATAACACCATCGAGAATTCATGCTGACATTTAAAAGCGCTACAACAAATGATCAGTAAAACGTTTTTAATAAATCATTAATGCATCTTATTGATTTAAGATTCAGAGTAAATATTTACTCTTCAACTTGAACAGGTTTATATTGAACAGTATTAATAAATAGCTATTTTTATCGTGTATTTTAAATGAAAATTACATTACATCACCCTCCAAAAAAAAAAAAAAAAATTGCAAGTTGCAAATTTTTACTTAGTAACTTGCGTGATATGCCACACAGTAGCGTTATAAAATGCACAAAAAAAAAAGAACCTACTAACAAAAAAGCAGGAAAAACACGAATGTCGGTGAATTATTAATTTGGCCTACATCGCATGAAGCTCTCTCCTCTCTCTCTCTCTCTCTCACACACTCTCTCTCTCTCTCTCTCTCTCTCTCTCTAATTATTCTGTTTTAACTCACCCCGAGCCCCTAGAAGCAGTGTGAGACTGTTAGTCCACATTAACTACTGGCAACAACCAATCTGAGCCACATATAGTCAAAATTAATTATGTACAAATACTAATCACTGTTAGTTAAATATTCTTACTATACTTATAGTTTAGTAGATATATTAGTAGATTCTAAAATATTTTGGAATGAAATTGTCTTTTAAATTAGTTAAATTTAATACATGTAGGTACAGTAAGTTTGAACGAGCCCACAGTACATGAAAGTAGAACACCTTAAATGCAAAATTGTACTTTGATGAAATTTGCTAATGGACGACATTCCGACTTAATAAATGGAGTCCTTGAGTGAGAGAGGGAGAGAGAGAGAGAGAGAGAGAGAGAGAGAGAGAGAGAGAGAGAGAGAGAGAGAGAGAGTGAGAGAGGGATTCTTAACCTGTTGCAGCCATGCACAGAATGTCGAAACGTTGGCCATTACTAAATTTGGTGAAAACCTCACGACTTTTTTTCAACTACCTTACCAATCTCTCTTAATATTTTTTTTTTTTTGGACTCGCTTATTGGATCACAGTTCAACAATGAAACAGGAAAATTGCTACTTGCCCTCATGTAGTATGTAATTCACACCCCATGATTATCCAATATTATGTAGAACCCAAATGAAATAAAAATGTAAAATATAATAACAAAATACGATGTAAATCATAGGACTACATAAAACCCCTTCATTTTTCATATTTATAAATGGCTAACGCAATGTGTTTTTCTCAGGGCCCAGTGCCAACCGCCTTAACTCAATCTAATAATCATTTGTCCTCTCTACAATTAATTCTTACCATGTAGTGGTTAGTAATGGTTCGTCGTATGAAGGCTGTGTAGGTTCAAATACCTACAAACAAACAGGGCAGGGAATTTTATTGTACAAGCGCAATAAGACAATCCAATGTATTTGCATCCTTCCGTGAAGGATATAAGACTCTAAAATAAAGGGAATAATAAATATTTACAGTCAAATAAATAAAGAATAAAGTCACTCAGAAGTGACTATTTTTTTTGTATCATAGTTCATCAGTAATAGTAACCTATCCAACCACCCTAATCCTCTAGCACAGTCCCTGCACCACTCATCCCTATAATCCTCATCGGAGACTGAAACGGAAGTGGCCTCGTGACCTGCTATAAATGCCTGATAGTAGGAGTCCTGGCAATGGCCAGTTTATCTAATGCCCTGAGCGTATGAGGCTCTCGCGCTCTTCGTCAGCATCCGCTGGCTCGTATCTGGTGACACAGCTAACGAAGGAGCGTGGGTACTCCGCTTCCTCTTTCGCATGTGAGGGAGGTGACAACCATGCGGATTTGGGAGGGCTCCGGGCTGTTTGTAAATAGTGTATGAATGAGCGAGTGAATGAAAAATTGTAAATATGGTATGAATGAGATCATTTATCACAATTACTTCTTTCCCAATGAGGCAGATTGTAATTTTATCATAATCAATTCGTTTAATAATAATATTTAAAAGTATTGTTGACTGTTGTATTTTTCTCTTGTTGTTGACTACATTGCTGGCTGGTACAAATCTACTCATGGGACCTAATAGCCTGGTCTATACTTTCATAAACTCAAGAAATGTTTACAGTAGGTTGATATTTATCATCAGGACTTGAAAAAGATTAGGAAGAAATGAAAAAAAAAATAGATGGAGAATTCAGTGAGTAAGATTTGTTGATCAGATTGAAAGAGTCATTTCTGATTATTTCGGGATAGATGAATCAGGATGCGATTTAACAGAGAAACCAAAAACCAAAACAAAAATGAAAGGAGACATTAAACACGTCTTGTCTGGCGTTGGACCTACGATGGGATTTCATTTAAGATCAACCGAGAAGCTAAATATCCTTAGGAATAATCAACTAATAAGTCACTTAGAAATATAGTATGCCAACGCTTGTGTATTTGTTCTGTTTTTTCGCTTTTGCGAACATTTGCTGTCTAAATTAACAGTCTTGGATTCGAACACCATATCCACGAATATCGTTGTAGTTCTCCAGCTGCAGGTGAACAATACGGAATGATATTGTGGCGGACATTACATCGCTGCTAAAAAAAAAAAGGAGAGATGAGATTTGTCAGTGGTTACATGGTGGGATGGTTCTATACCTAATCAGAAGCCTGGGAGTACTCGGAGGCCTTAGGCTGGAAAATGAACATGTCTTAGGATGAGAATCTTATATACAATACTTTAATGCTTTGGATTCAGCTTGACAATCTTAAATACAAACACGGTCATGCCTGATGACTTTATCGATTCTCTCATAGATATGTTTACGAATGAATTTTTTAGGGGTTAAGAGGAACCAAAATTATGTTATAAATTCTAATATTTTTGTGCTAATTTCGCCTGGATCTAGATTATTTTTCACGTGACAATCTGTTGAAAATATTATAAAATATCTACAGACCCGAGCTAGAAAACTCAATGAAGTATGAAATGAGTTTATGCAGCGGTGCCCAGACAGCATCCTGCAATTACTCAGCTGATTCAGACTGACTCTATGGGCCTCAACGTAGATAACCATATACGGATCTTCTCTATGGTGACAACTGCAAGGACAAAGACTTCATGGCTTGGTTATTAGTTTGAACGGTTTGGCCTAGCTGGCATCCAAAAAGTTCTAAGAAAAAATAGGATACGAATATGAACAGAAGTTTTTCGGTGTTTTTTGTCACCGACTATCAAAGCATTTTTCGGACGACCGGGGATTCTCGTCAATTGGATTTTAGATTGGGTCATTTGGACTAATTTATTTTCAAGTCTTGTCCACTAGTAGCTTTTAATTCTATTCCTCTTTCTGTATCCGAGATAGGACAGTACTTAGGCTTTTATCTCGACAAACGGGTAAAAAGACGCTTTAGAAGACTGTACAGACTACTTCAAAGAACATCCCATCTCTAAATATAAAACAAATTACTAATCTACAAAGTTATACTTAAGCCAATCTGGACATACGGAATAGAGCTATGGTGGACAGCAAAAAAGTCGAACATCAAGCTTATCCAATCCTTTCAATCAAAAGTCCTGAGAACAATAGTAAATGCCCCTTATTACGTCAGCAACAAAAAACCCTTCATAACGATCTTAATGTACCTTACATTCTTGAACTCATCCCTTCCAAGTTTATGAAATTCCATAGTAACCTATCCAACCAGCCTAATCCCTAGCATAGTCATTACACTGCACCACACATCCCTATAATCCTCGTCGGAGACTGAAACGGCAGTGGCTTCGTGACCTGCTATAAATGCGTGACAGTGGGCAAGTTTATCAAGTCCTGAGCGTACGTGGCTTTCGTGCTCTAGGTTCTGGTTCTTATCCAGTGATGCGGCTGACGGAGGAGCGTGGGGGACTTCCCAAGACTCCGCTTCCTCTTTAGTGAGGTGACAACCATGTGGATTTGAGAGGTCTCTGGGCTGTTTTTAAATATTGTATAAATGAGCGAGTGAATGAAAACTGTAAATATGGTAGGAACAAAAAAAATTATCAATTACACTATATAGGAAAAACATTGAAAAGCTAAAACATACACACATGAATAATAACTGTATACAATTATAAATAAAAGGATAATAAAATTAAAATTAAGGGAAATGACAATATAATATGCATACAAACGTCATATTTTGCACTTATTTTACAGAAGATCAACGCAACACTCACCACCACTACCTATGGGAGAACTGGTGAAAAATAGGAACGATTGAAGGAAGGGTAAATCTAGTTATGTGTACACAGAGCGAGGCAATTTATAATTGACAAGTTTATCGTATTTGATTTCCAGGCTCTCAATTTCTTGTATAATTGTCTAAGCCTGAAGATGATAAATATGGGCTGTCAAAAGCACTTGTCAATTAAAGAGAAATTTTTTTATGAAATGGCTAATTAAAGCCTAAATTATACTGTCTCTTCCAATCTTACAACTAACTGCATCTAAAATATTTACAAAAATAAAACCGTTTCTATAAATGAGTTATGCAGTTCCTACTAGAATGTTTGGGGGGGGGGGATTTTCTACCAATTCTGATTTTAACGATCTCACCTCTACGATATAATTTGGCCAGAGTGCGCATCGACCTTCGTTCTTGCGGACTTTTTGTACATATTTATATAAAATTTTTTTATTTCCTCTTAAGCATTGATTAAAAGGGTTAAAAGTAGACCGGTACATGTTAGACACTGTCGGGAAATGTCACTAGGGGAGTGCCCAAGCACTCTAGCCCTGGTGACAAGTGCGAATTGTTCAAGTTTGTGACCTGGACAATCGTTCCAGGTCGGCGTTAATATCTGACTCCATTTACGATAGGTAGGTGCCCCGACAATGCACTATGTTCAAAAGGTACAGAGGATTCATAAAGAATAAGTCAAAGTTTCAGAGTTGAACAGAAGCAAGTATCACGAGGAACGGGCGCGAAAAGACTGGCTGTCTGGGGTTAGCCTCCTCCGTTAAATATCCCACGCCTCCTCGGAGGGGCTGAACAAAAAGGAGGAGCATGCCGATTCTAAGTAATCTGTAACCACTTAGCTTGTTGTGGTTTACATGTGGCAAGGGTCCCGCAGGCCTGGGCTGTAAGGGTCTCTCTAATTTATGACTGACAGTCGTCGTCCCGTCTCATGTTACTTGCTTCCGCGTTTTCTTTATTGCTAAAAGATTTATAATAATTTAATTCTGTTTATAATATATCTGCAATAGTATAGGGTGATTTCCCTAAATACTAAGAACCGCCACAGACACATATCCATAACCCTTCGCGCCTCCCGCAGGAGTTAAAATCGCCCACAGGAATTTCCTTCCCTCGAGCGGAACGTGGCGACCGCACTCCCCGTTCGCGGATATCCCGAACAATCCCAGAGGCATGGGAACTATCCGCGATGATGAGCCCGAGGCTAATGACGGCACTGAAGATGATGGGGCTCCTTCACCTCATCATCAGAGCTCACAACTTGTGAACAGCCAAAGCTATTAGAGGTATCTCTGCTGAACAGTAAGTAATCTTCGCTAACAGCCACTTACGGGCTTTTAGTGTGGTCAGGGTGCAGGAGTATTGCCAGAGAAAATTTTAATTAGGATCTCACTTAATTGAGCCGAGAGGCTTGCAGCAATGAACCTTTCTATTAATGTCTATGTACTGCGCATTATTGCTCATAAAAATGAGGCTTAACTTCTACGAAATGGTTTCCGGTAAATATATTTTCGTTACATTTCAATCGATGGGAGTCATAGCGAAAAAAACACATTAAAGGCAGCAGTAAAATTATCAAATAAAATAAATTTTTTAAAGATACAATAATATAATAATCTTTTAATTTTGTAAATATCACTTTGTTTTGTCTTTATTATGATAAAATTACAATCTGCCATATTAGGCAATAAGTAATTGTGATCAATGTTCATTCACTAAGTCCAGAGATCTCCCAAATCCACATGACACTTTTTTTTTAAGAAGCGAAAACTCCTTCACTCCTTATGAATAAAACACGAATGTCAGTGTGTAAATAATTTATACATATATTACTTCGATATATGTAGCATATATACATATACACGTAGATACTTTATGGTATTTAATTACTATATGTTTATACTACACTCGATTATATTTATAATGCAATACAACGTTTTTTACATTGCGTAAGCCTACACATATAATATCGGCCTGTTAATTAATTAATTAACCGTTGATGAGAACAAAAAAACAAACAGGAAAGTAAAAAGTTAATAATGATTTACTACATAAAGCTTTATACTCCACTCAATAATATTTGTAATGCAATACAAGGTATTTGCGTAGGCCTACTCGTAACATATCGACTTGTTAATAATAATTTTGACAATTCCATGAATTTTTTTTACATCCTTCAATTATAAATAGATTCAAACGATTTCATAATTAAATACAATCTATATTAGCGATGAAACGAGCTAAGCGGGTTTTTTCTAACACCTTAAAACTCTTCCTTAATTTCTAAAGTTTCGTCATAAGAAAAGTTTTAATGAGAGTGTTGTTTTTTATGTGTTTAATTATTTATTTATTTTTTTAACATGGTTGAATTTATTATGAAAATGAGATCGGTTAATTAATTCGTTGTATGACCTGTGCATAACAAGCGTGCTCCCGGTTAGCGCCTAAGATTAAGAGCTAAAAGTGCAAAACATATGCGTGTACAAACATAAATATACATATATTTACAACCCTGTTTCACGACTTGGTTTATAGAGACACGCCCAAAGAAGCCGAAAACATACATTTTTCACAATAGTCTATGCTATAGAGGAAAACTAAAACTAAAAGGAAAAAGTTGCTAGAGAGACCCTCGGAAAGGTAATGCCCCGTAAAATGGACCATGGCCTCGTTCATGGTCCCGACACACAGGACTGCATTGAGGGTCCTTTGTGCCCGCCTTGTACAATTATTTACCACTTCTGTCAAAGGAACTTCCTCAAAGGACGATTCATAAAACCTCTACACCACTTTTCTTTGAGCCTACGTCCAGTCTAGACGAGCTGAAAAGTATTCTCCAGCCTCGTTTTAAGTTATCCAAAAAAATTGTTATACTATAGAATTTTTCTTGATGAGCTAATTAGTAAACCGCTCTATTTTTTTTTACTTCATAGCCCCTTTAAATTTACAGATAATTAAATACAATTATAGATCCTCAGGCGAAACAATAATCAAATTATTTTTGTATTTCCTATACCGTCGCTACATTATATACAGGTTTTGTTATTTTATAAAAATTATATAATCGAATAAACAAGCATAATGATATACATTATACGTGACTGAACTCAACTGACTAATAAAGGTGATGGGGCTCACCTTTTTGATCAACCTTAAAACTAACTTTCATACTAATTCTTAACCTAATTTTTCCCCGACAGACTGTTGCCATCGATGCGGGAGGGGTGGTAGGGTCATAGTGTTAAACACTGGGTTGTAAACGAGTCAAAAAACTTGATGTGTCTCAAGCAACGGGTGCAGGTCGGCGTACTTTAACCTCTCGAAAGAGGTATGTCGGACCACTTTTCGCATGATCCCATTCTGAAATTGCTGGAGACATTTGGCTGTATTGTCAGTCAAGTGGGTAAATAGCGGGGCACGGTACAGCATAGCTGGCTGGAGGACACATTTATAGATTATCAATTTGAGACGAACGACAGGTTAGCTGAAGTTAGCAAGTACGATAGCCGGTAAGAACCGTGTCGTACTTTTTATATTTTATTACTAAAATGAGTAGAGAAAACTGCTCTAAAATGAGACACATGTATTTTAATATGCACGCTGTGCGAAAAAAAAAATTTTTCCAAGAAAATATTTTATTTATTGTTACATAACCAGATAAGTATCACAAATTCAGCCATCCTCATAAGTCTAAAATAAACTAAAAACAAATTATATATAAAACAACATTTAAATATGTATTTAATTTTTTTTCTATATAATAATTAACACTAAAATGAATAAAAAGAACAGAAAACATAATGATATCTTGAGATTAATTTTTTTAAATTTTAAGTGGTTAATCATACGACACTAAAAGTAAAAGTATAGAAATCTTTGCTAACAGTAATATATAACTCACGTCAAACTGCAATTAAACAAATTAATCAAAAAGTTATCTTATTCCTCAATGTTTTGACACTTTCATATTTATTCAAAAAAATAAAATAAATATTGCTTTAAATGTAATTTGTTTTTATTTTAATCCTGAGGAAGCTTAAATGAGCAATACGAGGACGGTCGATGCTACAATAAATAAAAGAATTCCGGAGAGGAACTAGGCGAAAAAAATTAATTTTCATACAGTGCAAGAATTTAATTTTCTCAATTAATAAATTTTCTCAGTTATAGCAGCCAAAAGAGCTATCTAATATTGTAGTTATTATGGAAATTTTAGACTTTAGCTTTGATTTTAATAATATTAAAAACATAGAATCCTTGTGAGGGGGGGGGGAATAATGAGAACAAAAGTTGCAATCGATTTTCATTCGAATAAAAAACAAAAAAACAAAGTATCATTTCCTATCATGAGGCGATATGAGAAATGACGAGTTTCGATATCTTTCACTTATTTTGTAAAAATCACATGTTTTTTTGTGTTGCTTATAGATTACATCCATACGCAAAAACGGTAATCATGAGATAATAATTGTTTGTTTTCAGATAACTGGAATTTGCAACTATTTACATTTTTTTTTTTCTTATTCGACGATTACGGGATCGATATAAAACATTTATAATTCATTATTTGAAACTGACTAAATTATATTTCATATGCTTAAATAAATGTGAGAAGAAATTCGCTTTTATTGACCGAGCTTCGAAGTTTGCTTGAGAATTTTTCGAAAAATACTTTGTGCCAATGAAATCCGAAAACAAAATTTCGATTCACCTTCTTAGAATAATTTATCGTCTATACGAATAGTTATGTGATGTATTGCTTTTTACTAATATTTTACATTCAATGACTAAGACCACCGATATTATCTTATAATATTTTATATATTTGATTGCGAATTAATAGAGTTAGTTGCTATTTTATATACAGAGGGGTCCAAAAAAATGTATCCACTGTTTAAAAGTCCATAACTTGCAAACTAATTGACGGAGTTGTCTCATTTTTGGTAGTGTAATAGTTTGTAGTTCCGGCAATCGCCATACAAGCGTTGTATTGCGTTGTTTTGTTTTTGTCAGATGACAGTCGCTAGATAGTTAGTGTTTTATTGTTAGTTGTACCTTGTTACTCGAGTAAACATGGCTGGCGTGAGGCTTACATTTGATGAAAGGAAGTCTGTTTTAAAGTGGTATTTTAAGTAGGAAAACATTAATGAGGTTCAACGGCAATGGCGAAATGTGTATCAAACAGAGCCACCGACACGTTTAACGATTCGTCGCATTCGAGACAAATTTGAAGCCGAAGGCTGTGTTAAAGATGTATACAAGACATGTAACAGTAAAAAGTCCATTTAACTCCCATATTGTGTTACAACAATTCACTCACTAACCACAGAAGTCTGTGAGACAGTGTGCCCGTGAAACTGGAGTGAGTCGCTCAAGTGTTCGGCGAATTTTGAAGACAGCAAAGTGGAAGTGCTACATTCCAAGATTGCTACACGCAATGAACGAGGACGACCCAGATCGTAGAATGGAGTACAGCGAGTGGTTTAATAACATGGTACACAACGATAAAGAGTTTGCAGAGATGATTGTGTGGATGTTAATGGTGACCATTTCGAACACCTACAGTGATATCTTTAAGTTGGACTTTAAGCTACACTTTCATCAAAAATGAGACAACTCCGTCAATTAGTTTGCAAGTTATGGACTGTTAACCAGTGGATACATTTTTTTGGATCTCTCTGTATTTACCTATTATATTAATATATAATTTATATTGATATTTCCCATAAGATCGATACGTTTTCTGCGTCGTAGCCAACTTAGAATATTTTTGAGCTGCGACACTTAAGTGTAAAATTATTTATTTAGTAAATTAGAACGTTTGAGATTATCCTGTATTTTTTTCGTTCTTTTCACAATCCGGCATAAGGCCGTAGTGTTTATGCCAAAAACAAGTTTTTTTGGGGGTGGGTCTAAATAGTCCTATAATTTCCCCCAAATTAGGCATGAACGGAGTATTATCCCTTCAGGGAATGCCAAATTTAAATTAACACTGCCTCGGGCTAGAGAGTAAGGTCCAATTGGATTCATTCCGTGCAACTGTACGAATTTCTCTCATGCCATTTAAGAAACAGATCACACGAAGATGCAATTTACATACATATACAGCTGTAATTAATATCAAATTGTTTTTTGTTAATTTAAGAAATAGAAATAAGTTTCTTTTCAACACGATTTCACCAGGCGCCCGGTAATTTATCGTATACGTTATTTAAGTTAATAAGAAATACAATTGTAAGGACCTGGAAAAAGTTTGACCAAGTCACCAGAACTGCAAATTACAACATTTTTATGAGGTGAAAAGTATCTAGCCTAGTTTTAAGTTATTAAAAAAAAAAAATTAATTCGTTCTAATTCCAAGTATAGAATTTCCTGTGCGAAAAATTTTTTTTTTTCAAAAAAAATGTTCTATTTATTGTTACATAACCAGTCAAAGTTTCATAAATTCAGCCATCCTCAAAAGACTAAAATAAACAAAAAACAAATTACATATAGAACAACATTTAAACATGTATTTAATTTTTATTTCTATACAATAATTAATACTAAAATTACTAAAAACAACTGAAAACATAATATCTTGAGATTCATTTTTAAAAATTTTAACTTGTTAATCATATTACAATAAAGGCTAACTTCGGCAGAAGTGTAGAAATCATTGCTACCATATTTAAGTATGTTTTTATAACCATATATTATATTTATATAACTTTAGACAACATTAGGCAACAAACTGCACTTAACCAAATTAATCAGAAAGTTATCTTATTCCTTTAGTCGGACAGATAACGTGCGCATTTATCGTCCGAGGAAAGTCCGTGTATAAATGAAGCGAGTAACCGATTGGTTCAGCGACAACTAGGTAATATATATATGACCAATATCACGTTGCAAGTACCAAGTTATCATCAGATAACGGATAAGACAGTTAGTTTATTATTGTTTAGTCGGGTGTCTTTCCCGTTGCGAGTCCCTTGAAATAATATTAATGTTTATAAGGAAACCAAACCGTAGAATAATTACCGTTTTGACTAATTCACACAACAACTTACATCAAGGACAATCTCATTTTTGTAAAATCCTCAAAAGATGGATGGTCCTTGTAATGAAGAAGTAATAATACCATGTCAATATTTTAAAAACCAAATTTAAATATTGCTTATAAAAAACAACGACGAAGCATTATAAGTCGTATCATAAGTAGCACAGTAAAATAAGTAGCATTTTAATTAAGGAACCGAAATTATATGTACTAAATTTAAATTATAATTCTGAAAATAATAATTGAATGTATGCTAAGAGAGAAGGTAGAGGCCAACTTGTCAGATTGCAACTCTCACAGTATTTATCGTAGCAGCATTAAAATTATTTCTGTAAAATTTTCAAGAACTGAGACGAACAAGTTTACCTATACATATTTTCAACATTAAGAGGAATTGAAGGTATAAGAAAATCGATAAGTACTGGCAATATAATTACGAGGGTGGTCTGAAAAGTTTCCAACCTCAACATGAAGATAGCAGCAGTCGTAAATAAATGCTAGTGAATTTCGTTGTTCATCTGTTGACAGTTACTCACCAAAGTTTCAGCCATTTTGGACGCGCAGTTGTTGTGTAACAGTCGTTTGAGTGAGTCGATGTGAGTGTTTTTATGAAAATGGACAAACTCGAGTATCAAGCTGTCATTAAATATTTGTTTTTGAAAGGCAATACGCCTACGCAAATCAAAGATGAGTTGGATTTTGTGTATGGGGACTCTGCACCATCATTTACCACAGTGAAATTTCGGGCAGCTGAATTTAAACGTGGTCGTAAGAGCTTGGGAGACGATGAACGTTCGGGACGTCCAAAAACTGCAACTACCGACGAAAACATCGCTAAAGTTCACCAAATGGTGCTAGACGACCGCCGAATTAAAGTGAGAGAGATAGCAGAGGTTATGAACATATCAAAAGAACGTGTTTGTCACGTATTAAATCAACATTTAGAGATGAGAAAGCTGTCCGCGCGTTGGGTGCCACGTTTTCTCACGTTAGACCAAAAACGTGTTCGAATGAACATTTCCAACGCTCTGTTGGCGCGGTAAATCCAAGTTTTGGCGCCGATTAATTACTGTGGATGAAACTTGGATACACCAATATACGCCCGAAACAAAAATACAGTCCAAACAGTGGACTGCAAAGGGGAACCAGCTCCCAAAAAAGCAAAAACTTGTTTTTCGGCTGGGAAAGTGATGGCGACTGTTTTTTGGGATAGTCATGGAGTTATTTTAATCGATTATCTTCAAAGAGGAAAAACCATTACAGGAGCATACTACGCATCATTGCTTGACAAGCTGAAGGCAGAACTTGCGGGAAAACGGCCACATTTGCAGAAAAAGAAAATCCTGTTTTACCAAGACAACGCTCCGTCTCACACCTCAGCGGTTGCCATGGCGAAAATCCATGAATTACGGTTGGAACTGCTTGACCATCCGCCTTACTCACCAGATCTAGCCCCAAGCGACTTCTTTTTGTTCCCTCGTCGAAAAACTGTGCTCGGAGGACAGAGATTTTCGTCAAATGAAGAGGCAATCACCTTCGTGAACGATTATTTTGCAGAGAAAAACGCCGAGTACTATTTGGACGGGTTACAGAGATGGGAGCATCGCTGGGAGAAGTGTGTAGAGTTACATGGAGACTATGTTGAAAAAAAAAAAAAAAAATTCTGCAAAAACGTCTTGTATCTTTGTTAGGTTGGAAAATTTTCAGAGGACCCTCGTATATGTTACCTTGTTCTTAATAAACATAAAATCAATGACACAGATTAAACAAGATCATTTTCTTAAGGTTAGTAAAATACAAAACGAAAAAAAAAGCACGAATTGTCTAAGTGAGGAAGATGAGAACACGGCGATATGGGCGCCATAATGCCTGTGTACAGGTTAAGTGCCAATCTTCACCTACTCACGCCTATCTACCTCACGGACCATTTTGGAAAATTTATCGGCCGATAGGAAAAGGCGCGGACAGGACTTTGAGATTTAGAGGCTGGGGTGGCGCATTAAACCTGGCATTATCTCCCCTTGGATGGTATGTCGGCGTGATAGCTCGTGACTGACCACGGCTTAAACGCACCCTGGACCGCTACGCAGCCACGCTATGAGCGTGCAACGCTCTCTCGGGGGTGTGCGCCACGGTGAAGGGTTAGGTACTCTGACTAATAGATCGATCAATGTAACATTTTCAGAATAGGGATAGAATTATTATATAACTTGGGTATCTTGTTGAAGGCCATTGTTCTTTTGTGACGGGGTCCACTCACACTCATCAGGGGGAAACGAAAAGAGATATGAATAAAATATAAATTCGCAGAAAAAAACCTGACACTGAAAGACAACAGCCTAGGACAGTGGTGCTCAATCCAAGACGCGCTTGGTTCAGAATTGAAGCCAGTAGGTTTTTAAGTTTTTTTTCCATATCCCCTTGTTACAAAATGAATACATGTTACAAAATATAGATTTTACAAACGAATCTATTTGCAGTGCTTCATACAGTAGCCTATAGCTTGGGTACATTTGATACAGATTCTGTTTTCTACTAATAGTGAATTGCATTGTACAAAAGTATAGAATTTTTCTTGATGAGCTAAGTAGTAAACCGCTCTATTTTTTTTCTTTCATAGCCCCTTTAAATTTACAGATAATTATATATAATTATAGATCCTCAGGCGAATCTATTTACCAATTATTTTTGTATTTCCTATAGGATCGCTACATTATATACAGGTTTTGTTATTTTATAAAAATTATAAAATGAATAAACAAGTATAATGATATACATTATACGTGACTGGACTGAACTGACTAATAAAGGTGATGGGGCTCACCTTTTTGATCAAATTTAAAACTAACTTGCATACTAATTCTTAACCTAATTTTTCCCCGACAGTTTGTTGCGAACAATACACAAGGGGATGTGGGGTCATAGTGTTAAACACTGGGTTGGTTAGGTGCTGCAACGAGTCAAAAAACTTGATGTGTCTCCGGCGGATGATAAGTTTATTATTGTTAAAATTTTTATTAAAAAAAAAAAAAAAAATTAAATTATCTTTCTGGGATGAAAGGCTAATTTAGACTCGGCATGTTTGACACAAGTAACAAAATGACTTTTATACATTTTTTGAATATTTGTACTGTACTATAATTTACTATAATGATTTCCTTTATAGAAAAAAATAAAGAAAAGATTTTGCAATAATACCAATTTTTGAAAGGCTGAAATAACTTCGAGTCAATGGAAATTTACGATTAGCAAGTAGATTGCACGTGATTACTCGTAATATATATTTTCATTGTGTAAATAATAGTTATTAACTACTTTCATTATGTAGGTGTTTTCAAAAAATCGACAAAAGGAGAAAACTATTTAAAAAAAACAAGCAAGTATACTATACTATGATACAAGAGCAGTACAACCAGCCTGCCATAAACATAAATATTAAATAGTGAATAATTAGCGATCCTTATGTTTATACTACGATTAATCAGCTACTGTTCTAAGGTCATAAAACATTAAAGCCGAAGTCAATCAGTATAAACGCTGCCATTAAAAAGAAAAGAAACAAATATGTAATTAACGTGTTTCTATAAATGTGGTGTTTTCTAGATGCTTTGCAATCGATAGAAAATTCCAGATAAATACCATGAATTATTTTCCTTATAGGCTGCTAAATACTGAACTACAGTAAATGTCTTTAATCTACGTAGCCCTTGATCACAACGATCTGAGCACATCATCCTATCATTTTTACTGACAATGGCAACAAAATATTAACAGACATCATAGTGACCCTGTTGCGCTCGATGAGCAGTAGAGGTAAAATGTTTAAGCTTAGCAGTTATAAGCAATGTGAATTAATGTAAATTAAATCCCACATTCTTTCATCTGAGTCTATAATTATTGTGCTGTACATTTAAAGACTATATGCTCAAGATACAAACATTAGTACTGTGTACGAATATGCTTCAAAAGTGCTGAAGAGAGGCAGAGACTGTTGAGAGATGAGTTTTGGAAAAGTATAATACAAAGCATTTGTAAAAAAGTCGAGTGTAAATCTGACAATCAAAGAATCTGTTTACTGCAGCGAAACGAATTTAAAAGTCAATTTTAATAAATTTTCGCAGTTATTAAAGACCCAATACAGACTATTATTGAGTTCGTCTTTAATTTTATATCCCACTTTTAATATAATAGGAAACTACTAATTTTTGTATTATTAAATTATTTATTGAGAAACCTTTACTATTTTTCATTTTTTGTTCCTTGAACCAAATCCGAAGTATTCGGCATAAGCTTGAGTAGGGAACTTACAAATACCAGAACTGACAGTAGCAAAGGTGAAAACATGAAAGTTTGTGGTTTGTGAAAAAATAAAAACCTAAAAGGAATAAAACTTTGATATATAAATGGATCAACTCCGTTGATTTGTTAGTATTTTAAAAGGAGTTTACAGTTAGTAGTTGGCAGATATAATCTTAAAAATAGTCAAACATTGCAAATCCATTGTCAGGTTTAGTCTAGCATTTGTTACGAAGGCTCTCAATGGAGGCTTCGATCAGCTGTTGATAGACCTCATGACTAAGGCGCTCCCGCAGGATGTAACAAAGTTTCCTCACCTAAATCTTTCCTATCATGTTTTTTAGGAAGAATCTCTTTATTGTGCAATAATTACAATCTGCCTTTTATAAGGCAATAAGTAATTAAGTGTTATATGTGCTCGTTTCCAGTCTGCAGTAATATAAGGCAAGGGTCGTTTTGTTTTATTCATACAGTCCACTTTAGTTTCAGGATTTTCATTTATATATATAAGACAATAATTGAAGGTGGGATGAATAAACTGAAATCAGTTTCTCTGTAAACAAAGCAAGCAATTTTGCTGATATTGATGTGTAAGAATATTGCTGATAGCTCCATCTAGCGGTGGTCAGTAGAAGCAGCACAGAAAATTCAAATTAAAGAAAGTATGCTTTCTCTCTCTCTCTCTCTCTCTCTCTCTCTCTCTCTCTCTCTCTCTCTCTCTCTCTATATATATATATATATATATATTGTATTCGTGAGTTGAGAGCCGATGTAATTATTGTCTTTTTCTTGTTCATATTTTAATTCCCGTACATTAAGTCTGCGCACACACTAATATAGAATGCTTTGTATTTGTTTATGAATAAATATTCATACTTGCCAACATTGCTTATCGCGCGCATTTCAATGCTAATGTGCATTTAGCAAAGGTGAAGTGCCTGGTTAAATCCTACGACCTACGGTTTAAGTAGTGATTACATGAAATGTCGTTCCCACTACGCCCTGTGCACAGTGACCTATATCTGTGACAAAAAGACAGAATCACAAATAGTGGCAAGCGCATGTGTGCTGTAGAGAGCAGAAAATGCTGGATCCCCACCATAAGAGAATGGTGAGTTATCGCCTGCAGGAATGGGGGAAATAGCTTGTACCCACGCAGCTCCTCATGCAGCACGCACGCATGTCCACGTCCTTGGGCACGTATTTGACAGATAAACTGGCACGTAAGTATTTTACAGATAAACTGGCACGTAAGTATGTTCCCATTTTCTCATATTGGCTGTTCACGGGGCGAGCTTTGAGCTAGAACCGAAACAATTTTATATCCCTTCTTCGGAAGAACTATGTTGCAGTTATTTTCGGCTCCTCGTGTCAATAAAATATGATGGTTATCCCTGAGACAGCGACCTCCATATTTTATTTATGAACAAACAGTCTCCTGAAATACGAATATCAATGATGAATATTTAAGTTTTTCTCTTCGTTCGAGATGATGCAATTGTTTGAACAAATTTTGAATTTTTATACCCACATGGTTTTTACCTTCGGTTAACATCCACTATTTATTCTAGTGGAACGAAAAGTTATATAAAACAAATAAGATAAGCAAGGTCTAACTCTACAATAGTTAAGTTCCACGAAGTATCCAAATTTATATTTCAACCAAAAAGTTTATAAAATAATTTAAATGTACCTAGAATTTACTACTTTAAAAATTTGCTTAAAAAAAAAAACCACCCGAAGGGTCAGGGCATAATATATTATGACGAAATGCTTCTTAAGTTAAAATGTATATGTGATTCGATGAAAACTGATAAGATTAGCATAAGATTTTGTATAGAATCGTATTGATTGGATTTGATTTAAAATAAATAAATTTACAGCAAGAATGAAAAAAATGAGCATTACTGTCAAACTTTGAGCAAATTTCCAAAATTGAAGAGAAAAAAACACATTCGTCGATTATTCTCAAGTATCTACTCACTATCCTGACTAGGCTGAGTGAACTCTAGACCTGACCAATCCTCAGAACAAAATATTTTATTCCTTAAAGCTCACATAGAAAAATAATTTCAAAAGCCAGTTTTTACAGTAAAATTGTCACTGCAAGCTGGGCATACGAGAAGAGGAGTAGAATTATAATTTTAATGGCTTATTAGTAATAACAGAAATAGCTTCTCGTGTATTAATAACAGCGCGACAATAACGATTCCTCTTTACATAAAACAACAACAAAGTAATATAACTTATAAATTCTTAAACTAAACATACTTAAACCATCAAGCCAATTTATTTTCATCCACTAGGCACCTGTAAGCACCTTATTTACTCACACGAATTCATTAATTTTCCTAAAGTGCATAAAATAATTGTGGTTGTGCTGCATCATCGTTAGATAAAATAATATTCATATTTATCACTTGTTTACCAATAAATTTTTTTTTGCATCAATTATGAACTCAATTGTATTTTTTGAAATGTATGCCAAAGTACATTTTCTAAAATAAAAAAAAATACAATTTTTAAGCTAATTGTAACTAGAGCAATATATTTGACATCGCTGCAGAAGTAGTATATTTGTTTTACAATTTGTTTAAAAATGAAAAGATTACTTAGAAATGTAAATATTAAAACAGTAACCTTGATTTTTTTTTTGATTTTTTTTTTTAATGGACCTAAGCCACTTTCAAAATAGACAGTGGCTCTGTCATCATTTCTAAACTAAATATATTTAATGCTTTTGGCAAAAACCACTCGAGCCACTAAAAGCAGAATTTTTAAGAAATAAAATAAACTTCAAGTGGCTAAAATATAAACCAAAAAGGTCATCTAGGAAGATTTATATCATGCTGATGCACCAAACTTAACTTAAACACAAGAACTCAAAAAATCTTAAATGAATGAAAAACATTTTTTTTTCACTTTTTATATCTTAACCAATTAACCTACAGCATATCCTCAGGTATTGTTGAATTTAACTATAAACTTTCTAATCGATTGGATAATTTTTACAACCACAAGAAATGAAAGATAAAAATTAAGACCTGATGGCTCCGTTGGTATAGCACCAGACATCCTGAAGAGGCCCCGGAATATAGTGCCGAGCTCACTAACTATTGAGTTAAAGTCAGTGTAAGTCACAATTTCAACAATTCTGAACTAAGTCCGGAAATACAATCAAGTAGGGCTCAACTCTTGAAAGAAAAAGAGAATTATTTTGGCTGTATTGTCAATTCAACTTAAAAAATTGTATTTATTTACGCAATATTGCAAGTCATTTTCAGGTGTTTAAAATAAAGATCAAATAGAATTTAGACAAGTTTGACTTCGCAATTACCTTTAGTCAAACCTCATTTGAATGTTTAAATTTTTAGCACAAATTTATTACTATGAAATTCATCACAATAACTGTAGTAATACATTCTCAAAAAAAAAAAAATGTGACTTTAACCCTCTTAATTATTATAATTTTGCCGAAGAGATTTTGGGACGATTGTCGTTGGCAGAACCTTCGATAAGGTATTAACGAGGACCTGGACTCGAGTCCCAATGAAAATAACACAATAGTGATCAGTAATTGGTTTAAGCAGGTTATGTAGTAGCTAAGTGGTTCAATTACTGTTACTGAATCAGTATTGTGAGCTAGTAAAGTGTTATGCAAATTATCATTCCGCTCTGCTCCGATTTGCATAAAAGTACCAATTAATAAAAGGATATAATTGACTTTCCCCCCCCCCTTTATTATTTAATTTATATTTTGAAAGGATACGACGCCTGGGCGATCAAGTCATGATTTATCTACTCATTGTCTATTACGATGTTTTTTTTGTTTTTTTATATTTAAACTTGTTAGCTATAATTAGCCGGCGACTGTTTAAATATATTAACATAATCTGATATACATATGATTAGTAATAAGATCGAGAACTGCCTCCCAAATAGCTTTCGGGTGTAACACTCTTTTGCATAATCGTGCCAGCCGAGAGTGAAACTTCCCGTGCGCATGTCTGCATTTTAAAGCGCTCCAACTTTCTCCCACTTCCATCGAGTCAACCTGTTTTGACATTTTTTTAATTTTTTCATTAGCAATATATATATATTTGTCGTCTTCTTGATGATTCGCGCCATTATACACTCCTCTTCAGGGCTGAAAGGAAGTAAGCTCGTGAGCTTTAAAAACTATCTCAAGTTCTGTTCCTCGGAATATTGTAATTTACACACCTTCACTGTCCAGACACTGTCAACTAACATAGGTATTTATTTCTAGTTGTAATTTTAAACCAGTATAGTTACAAAGGCACAGAATCTTCTAGTTTCTGATTGGCTGCTTGTTTCCAGTCATTTTCTCACACTCTCCAGTCTGATGACGGAGTATGAGTTAGTTCATCTGTTAACTTTCTCTGTTAGTGTTTGCTTATTGTAAAGTGTTTAAGATGCAACTTTTCGGCGTTGAGAACGTTGACATCAGAGCGCGTCGTTATTTGTAGCGGGAATTAGAGTCAGTGACATAACTCAGGTACGTCTCAGTACCGATGGGCGATTCTTTTCGATACACAATCGTGGCCACTGCCTTCATACTTGTGTAGCGACCGCTAACTACAAGATCAATAACCCTAAAATCTATTGTATATGGGTTATAATATACTGTAAATTAATTTAAACAAATGTAAATAATATTACCAAACCACAAGTCATATCAGTGTAATTATTCTAAACAATAAGTAAACAATAAAAGACGGAGCTGCAAAAACTAGCTCAGAGGCCCTGCAGAGGGGGTCATGTACCTAGGGCCCTGGTCTAGAAAATTCGAGCTTCATCCAGGCCTCCAATGCGGTTGGCCAGAATAACACCACAGCCCATTGGCTACTTGGGGCTATATATACCCCCTAGTTTTAGCCGATAAGTCATTCTAACTACGGCTCTCTGGAATGGAACTTGCAGCTGCACGGATGTTTCAAGATTTGGCCTTCTCATTTATAAAAACCTCTGCATCTCTCTTTCCTAACCTCGCTATGTTTTAGTCCGGCCTCGTCAGACCCCACACTTTCCTAGTCGCGACGGTCACCTGGGGCCCTACGAACTCTACCTAGTAGTGTCTCCACCAGTGAATCAGACCGCCTCTCTCCGGTTCACACTTGCCTCTGAGATCCGGACGGTTTTCACCTACCCTCAGATACCGAGTGTGAATTCGTGGTCATTCAAAGACCACATAAAGTACATATAATACCTACCCTTTGCCACTTCTCCTGAACACAGTGCACTGTCGGGGCACATACCTATCAGATATGGAGTTAGATAGTGCAGTAGTAAGACCCGTCATGGAGCAATTGTCCAGGACATAAGGGGTTATGTGAGTCTTTTGGTGAGATGTTAACAAGTGAACGGTTGGTTGTTTTAACGCATCGATGTCGAGGCGCTTTCGTTTTGACGATCTCACTTTTTAGTGAAGCTCTTCGTTATGGAGATCCTTGTGAGAAAAGATTCCTTAAGTAACTAAGTAATTATTCTCATCACCTTGTTTTTATTTCTGGAAAGAATCGTTTTTATTGTATTCAGTACGTTTTTAGGTTCAATGGGTATTTTCCATTTATACATTTAATTTGTTTTATGTTTATGAATTGGTAGTTAATGTTTTAATAGTCGTTTATCCTGCCTATTTTATGTTTATGAATCGTTATCTTTAATGCAAGTGAGCGTAAATTTATCTTTAAAAATATTTTTAATTTACTTACACACGCTTAGCTCGCGTAAAGTCAGCCTGTTATTTTTGAGTTATGGCAACAATATAAGAAACACAAGAGTATTTCTCTAAATTCTGGGGTTATGTATAGTTTGTCGACCTGGTTGACCCTTGAATACTTTTATATACCGAATTGTCGACATCTAAACTAATAACTACTCTATGTCGATGTCGGTTCGACAGGGAATATCATGTACTGGCTACAGAAGGTACTGAGAGCAACCAATATATCACTGTAAGGACCTTTGACTTTTGATAAAAGGACGTAGACAATCATGTCCTTTCCGATAAAAAGGGCTGGTTGAAGTCACCCTTTGAAAAGAAAAAAAAAGTAGTCACTATTGATATTTGATACCGAGAAAGGGACTGGAGATGATCGGGAGGTTTTTTCTTCTTTTTTTTTCCAGACCCTCTGGATTAAAATTATCTTCATGGAGAATTTTTTCAAACCCAGATATTTTGAAGCGATCAATTTATGAAACTCAACGAGTCGGTCAATCAAAACTGGTTAACACCATCTTCTAGTCTGCCAAAATCTTGAATTATCGAGCAACTTTCGCTTAGAAACTAATGACAAAATTTCCATTTGTTAATATTTTCTTAAGTATTCATGTAGTTTAATTTTTGTTACTTTTTTTTTTATTATTATATAAAAACAGTGTTGTAATTTTGACTTTAATGACGTACATGGACGAATCGTACTAAAATATGCAAATAGTATTTGTTTATAACTTGATTACATCATGAGATAAGAGCACATAGAAATGTAGCAATTAAAATTATTTACAATAATGTTTACATAAATAGAGTTATTTTTAAAAAAAATATAAATATGATACATTTCAATGAAAGAAGTTACACAGTTACTGTTTACTGTATGCAACTATCTACGGCGTATAACACTAACTGAGGTAAACTATCCTACCAGAGGTCAGCCATTGGCTCCTGGACAGTTTTTGGGAAATTCAATTAATCTGTATATATAAATATATTGTCTATGATAAATTTTAAATAATATTCTGCGGGAAATAAACTATATTGCCATGCATGGACAGACAATGAAAACACAAATAATCACAAAGACTGTTGCGTCAATGTATCTTACGTAAGAAGGACTGTCTTTTGAAGTAGAGATTGGTTCGATATGTAAGAGGGGGGGCACGGGGGGGAGGGGTTGATAGAGTCGAATAAACGCATAATTGACCGTATTTTATCAATTTTCAATGCCACGTTTTTTCTTTTTTTTTAATTATAAGAATTGCATCTCTTGTGAAGATAACTAGACTATTTCCTGTTTCACAATTAAGAGAAAAACTCTATTTAATAATTAGTAAAATTATTTGTTTGATTGATAGATTTCCTCAAGAGGCCGGAGTACTCGCTGTTTTTAAATTCAGTCGAATTAAAAGGACGAGAATTGAAAGTTTTTTTTTTCAAATAAATTAAATAAAAAGTTTCATTAATAATTAAAATCCACAGAAAAAATACTGGAAAGATTTTTAGTATTAGCATAATAAAATTATTAATCTTATGGTAATATGCAATGCATCTTAAATAAAAAAACAAAACAAACATAACCACTGAAATAAATAGTACAACAACCTCATTATGATAAAATTACAATCTGCCTCATTGGGAAATAAGTAATTGTGATAAATGTTCTCATTCATGCCATATTTACAATTTTCATTCACTCGCTCATTCATACAGTATTTACAAACGGCCCAGAGACCGTCCAAGTCCATATGGTTGTCACCTCCCTCTCGTGTCTTGGGAAGTCCCCCACGCATCCCCACGCACCGTCAGCTCCGTCACCAAATATGAGCCTGCGGAGGCTGACGAAGAGCGCGAGAGCCACATACGCTCAGGACATGATTGGAGAAACTGACCATTGCCAGGACTCCCACTGTTACGCATTTATAGTAGGTCACGAGGCAACTGCCGTTTCAGTCTCCGAGGAGGATTATAGGGATGATTGGTGCATTAGTGGGTTTTGTTGCTGACGTAATAAGGGGGATTTGCTATTGTTCTCAGGACTTTTGATTAAAAGGATTGGATGCGCTGGATGTTCGATTTTTATACTGCCCCCCATAGCTCTATTCCATATTTCCAGATTGGCTAAAGTATAACGTTACTAAAATAAATAAATAAAAACAGGATTGTAATACAAAAAGAAATGTCTTCTAAATATATTATGCCATATAGGTTTAATAATTTATATTTGCTACAAATATTTTGAATGCATTCTAGCATTGTTTACATTACTTACTACCAAATTGTAAATGCCATAATTAAAATGTACGCTTCAGAGTCTCGTGATTCGCCTTACATTCGACTCAAGTTATCAAGATCTGAAGTGTAAACATCACATCACTAAGTCAAACAGGGAACATACTATATGATGATATCAGGTGATAACATAAGATGAATATTGATGAATAAATAAATACATATATTATAATTCCACATCCAAAAATACTATCTTGTGTTAAATATATGAGTAATAAGTAAGACGAGACAGGCGGTGAGCATTAGAGCATGACCTCAACCTCAACCAGCTCACTCAATGGAGGTCTTACGAGGTGTCTGCGTGGAGATGAACACAAGTCCTGTCCCCACAGCGCATGGTATTTAGTCTGCTTATGGATGTGCTATAGTTGCATCAGGTCGAGTCATAAGTAACTTCCGATGCAGCTAAGTAGAATCTATTGTTCGTATCTACCCGCTATGAGTTACCATGACAACAAGTTTTTTTTTCAATATATAGGAGAGGCTTCAGATAGTCCTTTGTCAACTGTTTTGTGTGATACACGTTACGTTAAACTGTTTTTTTTAACCTCTGAAATGAAGAGTCAAAAAGTACATATTCGTCATGTAATGCTTTGGGAATTTAAACAAGGCAATAGTGCTAGGGCGATAGCTGAAAAAATATGCAGTGTATATGGTGAAGGGCTAATAACTAATCGGGCAGTTGGAAATTGGTCTATACAATTCCGTTCTGGAGACCTTAAAAGACGAAACGAGGGCGGACGACAACCTTTTAAAGGCAATATTGGAGCAAAATCCACGTCAATCAGCAAGAGGTACAGCAGAAAGGTTGAATACATCACAATCAACTGTTAACCACCAAGCCAGCAAGTTAGGAGTGTGGGTACCTCACAATCTCAGTAAACGGAATAAAGAAGATCGCATGTCAATCGCCACAAGTCTGCTCTCACGGGTGAAAATTGAGCCTTTTTTAAACAGGATTGCAATGGGTTACCTATGACAATATAGTCCGCAAAAAACAGTGGCTTGATAAGGATCAACTACCCCTACCAGATCCCAAAGCAAACATCCATGGCATTTTATTGTGTGTATGGTGGGATTGTCAAAGAATAATTCACCACGAGTTGTTGAAGTCAAATTTAACGATTACTGCGGATAGATACGTTCAGCAGTTGCAAAGAGTGCAAGAGAAACTCCATGAAAAGCGTCCTGCACTCGTCAAAATGAATATAATTTTGTTATTTAATGAGAGCAAAGTAAATGCCTGATAAAAAAAACGGAAGTTACTTATGACTCGAGCTAAATAAAAACATTCGGTGTGGGTGAAACAGCTGATTATTGATAATGTATCAATTGTTTTTTTCAATATTGTCGAGTGTTTTATATCATCTGTCCGTTCACTATAGTGCGATTATAATATTTGATTTGATACGACGGCACGAGTAGGAAATAGCATGGAAAAACATAAACCCCGAAATTTTCAGAACTTTCTTCCAGGCCGGAATGACGGGTATGAATCATATCATTAAAAGCGAAACTTGAGTAATTCCTCTTCAAAATATTTAAAAAAAGAACACATTAAAAGAACAAACCAAAAGAGCTTTCAAAGTATGATAAAACATTAAAATTTAACAGAGACTAAATGAAACCCTCCCGGCACAAAGTGTTGGAAGAGGTAGCCAAAAGAAATAAAAATTAATGAAAACTTTGCTTTTAAACCCTTCAAGCCAAGACGACAAGAAAGAAATTCTCTGGCATGTATTTCAATCAGTATTTCTGAATGTTTATAAGGTACGGTCGCCAAATTATTCAATAAATTTCAATTTTTCACCTCGAAATATGTCCATTATTTTTTTTGGTACAAAATACCTCAATTTATTGGTCTCCGTACTGTAATCAGCTGATATATAAATCGATTATGGAAATTTATCAAGTCTGCTGATAATCTAGAAAAATAAATCAACTGATAGCAAGGAAGAAAATTCAAATACTGAAGAAAAAAAAAAAATCTCGCTGTTGAATGACTAATAAGGAAAAATCATTCAAAAGGCAGATCTTACTCTCCATTTGATAACGTCTACTTGAGGCTGAGATAACATTTTTTTTTTCTCTTGTGTTATTGACGTTTAAAGTGACATTTAGTGCTTGATATAGTTCGATATACTTATCACAGGACATCAGTGTGAAAAAAAGTCAATTGCTGTCAATCCAAACCAAAATAATTATGATGCCTCCTAGTTTTCGAAAGGATTGTATTCTTAACACCGATTGAAACCTTACAGGTATAGTTATATAACACATCTATTATGACTAAATACAAATCCGAGCTCAGATTACCCAGAAGACATTGCCCATGCCAATATTAGTGTCATTCAGGGTCGGATCATTTGCAAAAAGAATACCATCCATAAATGAAATTATCAAACAATAAACCGGGGCTCTGGTGCAGGGATGGTAAATGCTTGGGTTTATTTTGGTTTTCAACCAGATCGGTTACCTGTTGAAGCATTGGCCAGAACTAAGCTTTTCCAGGTAAAACATTAATTAGTGGATTGAATCATCAAAGTTAGGTAGCGATGTACAACATTTTTAAGAGTCTCTAAATAAACAATAACATTTATTTTCACTAACAACACCATATGCGAAAGAGGAGATATCATACAATATACTTGTTTTCGGAGGCACAGTTCAAGAAGTATCTCATAATTTAATTTTAGTTCATTGCTACATTCGGCCCGGGTCAAATTTATTTTGAGATACATATAAATATATCTACTGCATGGAAATATATAGACCTTATCTATCTATGGATACATATATCTTTCACCTACCTTGCCCGGAGAAGCACGTCGTTACACGTCAAATATTTGATTCAATTAAGTTATAAATATTAATGCAATTGGGATGCCATTAAATTATTCAAACTACTAGATTTGTTTACTCTACAAAACTCTGAGCGTAAAGTTATACTAAAATAAAAATCCTTAGTATTGATTTGATATTGTTCCAATTAATTGTAATGCAAAGGTTAATCTCGTGCTGTTCAATGGAAGGGATAAATGACTCAAAATTTTGATAAAATAAAATAGAATAAATGAAATGATGGATGGACTACTTATAAACTAAATATTAACATACACTTCTCACAATACATCCAGGGTGTGCATTGAAGAAAGTTTCGGGTCAAGCTGTCCTCAGCTCGTCCACTTGTACGTCTTCTCTGAAGATGGTTCCGAAAAAGAAGTGGCTTCCACTTTCCCTTCCCCTCGACCACCCCTCCAACGACACCCTCTCTTCTACTGCATTAAAAGGAGTAGTGCTCTCTTTGATCTCATTTGAAAAAGGGGTTTTCTTCACAATCCCTTAGAGCAAGCGAGTTTGTGTAACTTCACACCTTCCTTTTCATGGACACCGAAAGCCAGTCTGTTCCTTGGTGAACAAAGGGTTATTGCTGTAAACCCCTTTTGATGGCCGCCGACGAAGATGCATTTACCGACACATGTATAGTCAATTTATATTTCTTAATTCTATTATCTTCTACCATATATCGAGTTATATATATAACATGCAGTTACACAGTATAAACTGATTTTAAGCATGTTACACTTAATCAAATAATTACTTTTGCTCATAAAAAAAATGGCTTGATAGTGATCCATAAGTAATAAAAGACTTGGGAGAAACCTGAGTAGGTCTGACATATTGTTCTATGATAGGGGGTGTATGTAGGTTCCACTACATCTCCTAATTCGCTGGTTATGTTTTGGTTAATATTTAGTAACAGAGGAGATATGAAAAAAAAAAAAAGAATCATAGAACAAATTTTTTTTATACAATAGGGGAAAATAGTGGAGTAAGCAGTTTAACTAGTTATGTCAGTTGAGATGAAAATTTGACTTTCCTTGGGGGGGGGGAGGTTGGGGTAGGAAATACCCGACATTTTTGCCGCATGAAACACTTCTCAGACTCCAAGGTATACGCCCGACTGGAGACCGCCACCACCACCTACCTGTGCCCACCTTGACCGCCAAAGCTGGAGATGAATTATTGATGGCTTCTCTATTAGCGGGCGCCTGTAGGCGTCTACTTCGCTTCAGCTGCAGCTGGCACAGCGACAATCGATAGATCGACCTCTTGGTCGTCGCTCAAGGACGTTCGCGAGCGTTCGTGCATTTCGTTTGGGGGGAGGTGTTTAAATATGGACGTCGGGTCCGAAACCTACGGAAGTGGGGTCTCGATTGAGTAGAGTGAGTCCTTTGTTTTCCTCTATTTCAGGGAAATAGATAGAAATTATTGTAGTTTTAAAAAACAGTGGCTTCGCCATTTTATATTTTATTTTTAAATCACATTTTCAAAGATCAATTCTACCTCCTTAGTTTTTTTTTTATTTCAAAACCTCAAAACAAAATAATACAATGTACAAAAATAATAAAAAAACTTGGATTACAGATTTCTTCTCTTTCTGCATTTACATGCATTTGGAGGAGTGCATAAATATAATACAAATTTTATTTTGGTTAAAAGTTCATCGTTTTTATACAACACTAGGTGATGAGGTTCATCTTCGCGTTGTCACCGACACCAAATACTAAACACTAAGACACTAAAACAAAACAAAACAAACAAACTAAATCTCTACCTAGAACCTAGGACTAGAGTGTTCCAGCCACGACAGCGTCCTGCCATCGTTGGGGGAACGGAGCGGGGGTTATAGTGTTAAACACCGGGTTCGTTAAATATTGTAATGAGTCGAAAAATTTGATATGTCTACGCTGGATGAATTCATCCACCGTAGGCAGCTCAAATATCTCATGCAGCTCACTGTTTCTTCGCTGCTCGAATGAAGTACCTCGGACCACTTTCATCAGTATACCGTTGGACCGTTTGGACAGAGGCTGCTTAGTTGGGAAGACTTGAGTACTGATAAGACCTTAGGTATAAAACCAGGTAGCAAAGTGTACCTTTGGTGTGGGAAACACCACGTTTATATGGTGGGGGTAGAGTCAATAGATAGCAGAAGTTTAGACAAATGGCCACTCCACTCACTCAGTGAGTCTATTTGAGATGTTAGGTTACTGTTAACACGTTCAGAGGAAGCATTCTGGGATTTCTGAGAAAAAGCATGTATGTACCATTTTATTGAAATCATGAAATCATTTTAAATGAATCGTTTTAGAATGAAATAATTTCAATATAATGTTCTTTGATATATAAGCATAAGATGGTCCGGTCAAATTTTTTTTTTTTTTTTGCTGATAATCATAGAAAGCAAAATGAGAACCATTTTTACTATTTTTAAATTGCATGTGTTGTGTAATTTGAAGTATAATCTAAACTGAGAAAAATTTTATTTTTGTATTTATTTGACAAAATGTCACTTTTTTTATGTAAGAAACTCACATACTGAACAATACGATTAAGTTAGTGACGTGTACTACAACAAAAACCGCCTCAGCATATTCGGAAATTCCCTTGTTTTCATCTCATTAAAAGTTTTCAAGTGTATTAATATCGAGATATAATTAACACTCGTCCACACAATACCCTCCCCCCCTCGTATCTATTGTGGGTACTAATAATGGCTACCATCCCCCCCAATGTCCTCAGCGTAAGTGGCTCTCTTGCAGTCGTTCTAGTCTCCGTATTATGTGATTGTTGAATGCACTGTACATATCGAATCTGTATAAGTCATGAATCTGAGGTCTTAAATGAGAATTATTAAAGTTTGATAAGCCAAATATTATTTTAAAAACAGATAGCTTTCTTAGAAACAAAAATATCGAGAGAAGCCCTATTAGAAGACGGTGCTCCCGCGCGATTTATTGATTAAACGGCTGTAGAGAGTACCCGGTATTTTTGAACAAATTCTCTTCGAAATTATTTTTTGTTATTCCAAGGAAAGAAATTGAACTTCATTAGCTGTTACTTCAAAAATTAAGTAGTTCTCGAGTAAACTTTAAAAATTATTAAAGGATCATATTATTGTTACTACTGCTATAAGTAAGCTGACGAAAGACACATGGTATGGTTCTGTTTCGCTTTATTTCTCTGTTGTTAATTGACAAATAAAGGAACCAGGAATAAGCTATTTATTTGGTTTTGTGTAAGAGTTTATGAAGGGAGCAATTATAAGGTGAAATGAAGCTACTGTTTTTAAAAAGGCTCAAGGATAGAATAGAGTATGAGTGCATGGTTCAGAATAACTGCAAGCAGTAATGTCGCTTCAAGGATTTCGAAGATTGTATCAGGGAATGAAGCTAGGAATATATCAGCAGGGCGTAGGTCGACCGACGCACAATAATGATTGGAGACTATCAAAACGTTTCAAACTATCAAAACATTATTTATGTATGTTTATCATAATGACCCCTTTCAACATATATAATTCCATTCTGAAAGAGTGAAACAGGGGATTCACCATAGTCAATATTTAAGCACTGCAATAGTTTCCTAAAAAGTAGAACAACCATGTTTAGAATAAGATATTGTATCAAAACTAATAATGTATTAGTACTTTGTTTTTACAAATCATGATTTGTTATGTTATCATAGTTATCAAATCATAGTTTCTTTTGTTTTTACAAATCAAAACCAAAGTTCGGGGAGTTGCCGCACACAGGGGTGGTTTCCGAGGACACGTACATAGGGCTTGTAAATATCGTCGAAATAACTTGATATTTGGTATCCTAATGTTTTCATAGGCGAGGAAGCTTCCACGACAAATAGAGAAAACCAACACTATTATGTTTAAACATGGAATTTTCGAAATTTGACTATAAAATTATCTTCGAGCATGATACAGGTCAGCCATAATTACAATAGTACATATCTACACATTAAATTCTAACTATTTCCATAATCCTGTTTTACTAAGTGGGTAAAACTTACAACAAGTTTTTTTTGGAGAAGTTTTGTTCTTTAATTGAAAAAAAAAAGGATTTTCTTTGCTAATTTTTGCTGAAAGTTTGCCCGCAGTAGGACAAGGAATATAATTGTACGAAATAATGATGTAACTAATCACTCATATTACACACATATACTTGTTTATTATGATAAAATTACAATCTACCTTATTGGGCAATAAATAATTGTGTTAAAGTTCTCATTTATACCATATTTACGATTTGTATTCACTCGCTCATTCATACAGTATTTACAAACAGCCCTGAGACCTCCCAAATCCACATGGTCACCTCCCTCGCATGCCAAAGAGGAATTGGAGTCTTGGGATGTCCCCCACGCTCATCCTTCAGCCGCGTCACCGGATACGAGCCAGTGGAGGCTGACGAAGAGCGTTAGAGCCACAGACGTTCGGTACAATTACACATATAAAAAAAAAACCTTGAATCAATTTGGTACCTACAACTGAAACTACGTAAAGAAAAGTGTATCTATATATGATACATATATATTTTTGAATCAATATTCATCATCTTAATGTCATTTAATCACCAACACGATATAAAGGGTGTCCCAGAATTAACGCCAGATTTGATTTAAATAGAAAAATCAGTTTTTAGTATTTTTGTTGTTATTTCTTTATTGAATTATAAAGTAAATAGGATAGGGTTATTTATGGAATAACACATCGGGAAAATGGCCTCCACGACTTTTCTGGCACATACGCACTCTTTTGTCGAAGTTTTCCATGACCATTTGGTATAAATGTGGTTGAATTTCGTTGATGCAGCGTTGAATTTCCTCTTTTAATGCTCGGGGGGATGTGGGCTTGTTCACATACACCTTTAACTTCAAATAACCCCATAAAAAGAAATCTAAAGGTGTTAAATCACACGATCTAGGGGGCCAAGTCTGATCACCGAAACGAGAGAGTACACGACCTGGAAATGTCTCATGCAGTATTTGAATTGTTTCATGGGCTGTATGGCATGTGGCACCATCTAGTTGAAACCACATATTGGCCACATCAATATCATCCAATTTCGGCACAAAGAACTGTGTTTACGACGCCGAATTGATGTTCCTGGATTTTCAAAAACACTCTCAGGCACTGCTTAGATATTGACATTTGAAAGGCTTGTTTTCGGACGACCAGTGTGTTTAGTGTCTCCAACTGATCCAGTCCCCCTAAATTTTTCAATTAATCTGTTCACAGTTGATAAAGTCAAAACACTATTCCGACCATATTTTGTATTAAATTTTCGAACTGCGGCCGCCAAACTTTCATTTTTTTTGAGATAATGTTCAACAATAAAGACACGTTGTTCTATCTTGTAACGCTCCATTTTTACTAACCCTAAGCTGTCAGCTGTCAAATTGTTTTTTTTTAGGGTTGCCAGCACTTTACTGCACAAATGGCGGCAAATTCAAATCTTGCGTTAATTATGGGACACCTTTTATGTATAAAATAGTTATCATTTGCTTCAAATTTTGGTTTAAGGTATTTTTCGTAAGCAATTGTTCCTTATTATTTCAATACGGTTGTTGAAATTCATCAGAAGTTGAGTGCGATGTGCAGTTTTAGGAGACGCTAGTTCTTAGCCACTTGCTCCGGGCGGACCACGGCGGGTATAATTTTAACGATTTTCTCTCACCTATCTCCTAAGAAAAAAGTACATTTTCCGGACTTTTTTATAAATTGCAGCCTTCGTAAAAATTACATTTAAAATCACGTATTTTTATAAACAAAAAAGCAAAAAAATTTGTATGAAAACAAATTTTTTTTTTTCCAGTGGCGCAATGAAATGATAATAAAATGTTGGCAAGCTTTCAATAAAAAGTTACCAGCTCGAAACTTGAAAAACCTGAAAATAGTTTATTGAGTCATAAAAAAAAACCTTTTAATTTGGGCCGATGCTTTTGACCCTTTTCGTACCAGTGTGTTCATGCATTAATGTTTTTCTCTGGTTAGTAATTATTTTAAAATTATAGTGCGATAAATACAAGAACTGACAATTAATCATACAAAAGTAAGGTTGTCGTCAATCTTCGATATTAAATACTTTGCAGCAATTCAAATTTCGAAGTCTTGCTTTTTGAGAAAGCGCCAAATAAAGATTTGAAGGGGAAAAAACCTCACTGTGCATTTATAAATTAAATTTTTTCGCGCCGGCAGGGCAAGTGTGAAAGTATAATATAATGAACAAATTTAATTTTTTCGCGCCGGCAGGGCAAGTGTGAAAGTATAATATAATGAACAAATTTAATTTTTTCGCGCCGGCAGGGCAAGTGTGAAAGTATAATATAATGAACAAATCGTAGAGGCATTGAATCTACTCCTTTCTAATTGGCTGCTTGCTCCCGCGCATTTGCCACCACGTTCCCGCAAATGGCGGGAGAAGGGTCGGTTGTACAGTTCACTCCTAACGTGTTTCTAGCACACCTTTTTTAATCTTCCTTAAATCACCATTTTAATCCTTTCCCCATCTTGTTTACCAGCTACATCAAGGTAAGCTTATTTAATTTAAAGGCTATTTTCTATTTTTTTAAGAGTTATCACCAATTTCATTTTTATAACCTTATTCTATAGTACTATATATTATTTAATTAAGCTATCATCCTTTCTAGAGGAGTACATAGCGTCTTATACAGGCAAATACGTATTCTAAGCGTACATTACATTTCGTCTTATAGTTGCTATTTTTCATTCGAAGATTTTTTTTTTTTTTATAATATTAATATTAAACAACAAGTTTATTATGATAAAATTACTATCTGCCTCATTTGGCAATAAGTAATCGTGATAAATGTTCTCATTCATACAATATTTACAAACAGCCCAGAGACCACCCTAATCCACATGGTTGTAACCTCCCTCGAATGCAAAAGAGGAAGCGTAGTCTTTGGATGTCACTCTCTTCCGTCAGCCACTTCACACCGGATACGAAGCAGTGGTGGCTGACCAAGAGCGCGAGAGCCACAGACGCTCAGGTCATGATTAAAGAAACTGGCTATTGCCAGGACTCCGTGCATGACTGTGCTAGGGGATTAGGGTGGTTGGATAGGTTACTATAGAATTTCATGGACTTGGAAGGGATGAGTTCGAGAATGTAGGGTATATTAAGATCATTATGAAGGGTTTTGTTGCTGATGTACTAAGGGGCATTTACTATTGTTCTCAGGACATTTGATTGAAAGGATTGGATGCACTTGATGTTCGACGTTTTTTCTGTCACCCATAGCTCTATTCCGTATGTCCAGAATGGCTTAAGTATAACTTTGTAGATTAGTAATTTATTTTCTATTGAGAGGTGGAATGTCCTTGCAAGTAGTCTGTACAGTTTTGTCCAAAACGTCTGTTCAGTTCTAGACTTTTTAGCCTCGTGTGTGGGTTCCAGGTCAGCCTTTTGTCGATATAGAAGCCTAAATACCGTCTCGAATACAGGGAGAGGAATGGAATCAAAAAAGACTCAGGACAGGACTTCAGTGTCGTCTGCAAATGTTAGTGAGCTAATCACAATCCTTTTGGTTATATTTAGTAATTATTAGTATAAACTTGTTACTTGTAATGTAAAACCTGTGATTCTGTTCTTAAACTACATTTTTTTGTTGGTCTTACATTGTTTATAACTTTAGCCTTTTTTTTTCCCCGTTTTCTAATTTTTGTTTAAGAGTTTTCCTGTATCAGAAAAAATGCATGAGGGTTATTGATTAGTCGCCAAGATTTAAAACTAAAGATGATCCTAAAGGCAACAATTGTTGCATGATCTACTGCTACAAGGAATTGAAAGGAATTAATCTACATTTTATGCGTTGGAATAAATCATCGAATGTTTATCTGCCTTTTACGTGACTTAGCAAGAGTCATTAGACACCCACCCCACTTTTTTTTTTTGTTTTATTATGCTGCACTAAAATCTCGGTAGCATTGAACAAATAAACAGATAAAAAAAAAATGTTATTACCTCATGAGTATCGGTGGTGCATTATCTGTTCAGCGGCGAAGCTAATCAGAGATAATTTTCATTGTCAGATTTGAGTGCTACACGTGTAAAGAGCCCGGGTCTATAGATTGGTCATGAGCCATAAGTCATGAGTCATCGTTGCATTAACTGCGGTTGCAAGAGGTGATAAAGATTAGAAGGTGCGCGCGTGCGCGAGGCAACTAATTGCCCTAGATCCCACTAAAAATCACTCCACTCCGGCTAAATAGTGCGTTAGCTACAGGTTGTCAACCTTTTCTAAACGCGATTGAAATGCTCAGGATATATCCCCTGAGGTCGTTTAAGATTTCATGAATTTATGTAAAGATCACACTGCTATCAAACTAGCCGTGACATGCGGACTAGAACTTAGGTTCTACTTTATCAAAATCAAAAATCCATAGAAAAATCACCAATGCATCAAAAAAGTCAATCTACCCTATACTATATACTATATTAACAATATAGGTTCAAGCGTTATATACATGTAAGCATTGTCAAGGGATCTCCCTATTCATCATTGTCAACTTTCCGCTTATAGCGATGGAGGCGAGGATCGGGGATACTCCTGCAGCCTCATTCTACAAAGCAGTGGACGCTGAAAGAGAGCAGGAGAGCCGCAGACGCTCATGATGTAAGCGGTAAAAACCGACCAGTGATTAAATATTTACAAAAGATAACGGGGCCATTTCCACTTCAAGCTCCGAAGAGAATTGTAGGTATGGTGGATGGATAATTTCTACAATGCATCTTCTAACTTTTCACTTATCCTATTTCTTACTTCCCTTATATTGAACAAACACTTGAAACAATTTAGACACTTCTACTTTTGTCTTTTGACAATGCCTTCATTCAGACATTATATCACACCCTTATACCACTTGGTCCACAGATCTCTTGGTCAAGTGGTCTACTGCCACCTCGCCTCCGCAACCATCTCTTCATCCATCATACTCTCTACATCTTGATAAATTCCAACTTCTTCATCTCAAAACTTCCCCACATACTTACTTACTACTTCCGTACTAAAGGGCTCTACTCACTACACCTCAATTAGTGACATGCCAAATCAACTCTTAGCAAAAAAGTACTTTGTTCTGACTATCAGTATAAGTAGTGTAGAGGTCAAATGCCTTTAAACGATTGTTACAAAAGTACTGGTTTTTGGCAAAAAAAAAGTCTTATTTTTTGAGTCACAAAAGTCATGAAGAAAAAAATTGAATATTTAAAATATAAATTAGCTATTAAATTTGTTCTCATATTTTTATATTGCTTAAGTAGGGCATTTAGTCGACCACTATAGCAGAGTTATATCCTGCCGTCTCAAGATAATCTCAACTTATATTTCAGTTTTATAAACCGGATTATTTTTATTATTATTACTTCATGAGCTATTCATTTTATCAGCCTACAAGCTTTGAAGTAGACCATTTCCACAGGACGAAGCCTTGGGTAAGTTTTTTTCTCATATGCAGTTTGTGCATGTGACGTAGGAGGCAACCGATACACGAGGCCACTGATTCCTCAACCAACCAGAGCACGTAAAAGATACATACAAAAACCCGTTTTAAACATACAGATAATACCGATGCATACTTAAGGAACTTTTCCGTTAAAATTATATTTTTTAACCCGCCAGGAAAGAGATTTTTTGTACTTTACGCATAATAAATGCAGCTCAAACGACAAATACAAAAAAAAAAAAAATTGCCTTGGAACCAATAATTACTGAGTCCAATGATGCTGTTTTTGTAATTTTTAAGTGATTAAATTTACAAGCGCTTAAAAGCTACACCAGTGATCTTGTAATATATTCGTACCATAAATTGAACGGGGGAAAAAATTATTTGAAATTTATTATGAAATCTAATAAATTCTCCTAAATCAAAAAAAAAAAAAAAGTGCTGTAAACGATTGAGCGAGCACTTGTGCAACGTGTTTTAAGTGTACCGGTTTCCACTTCGAGAAAAGATCAAGGATTGAATAATTCATAAATTTTCACCAGTGGGGGATATTGCATTTAATAAAAACGAACGCATTCTAATACAACCGCTTTTATAATTTTCAAAGATCAATTCAAAATTTTTAAGAAAATATATCCTAATGATTAGGCCTAAAATGGAAAAGAATTGGAATCCTGAAAACCCCACAGAGGCTCCGCATATGGAGCAGGGCTTCGAAATGTGAAGCATGCGCACCAGCTAGCGATAAGCAGTACCTTGTAATGTGAACAAATCGTCGAATGGTATCGAATTACTAAACAGAAATAATAAAATAATAATAAATAATTATAAAAAAATAATGACAAATGAGCCGATTATTTCAAAAGTGGCTGAGTCGTTTTTCCAAAAAAAAAAAAAAAAAATCGAGCTGTTTTAATATTAACATTTCTATTTTTTTATTTTCATTTTGAAACAAAATATTATATATTCGGCCTCGGAGTCGAAGTAATATCATTTCTAATTTTTTATGATTTATTAATAATTATTCTTAAAACAGGCGCCAAAACTCCACTCGCAAAGGCAATTATATTATTATTACTATTATTACAAACATAAAGTATTATACTTGTACAATTGAAATAACAAAACCGGAGACGAAATTGTTCTTTGTGCGCAAAGGCGTAACTAATTGTTAATTTTATTTATGATCATTTATGGATAGTAAATATGTAGGTAAACTATTACTGAAATCCATTCTAATCGAAAAAACCGCGATTGACAGAATACTTCAGCACTATGCATTTAAAAGTAATAATTTAATTAACAATTATAGTTATTAACTATGAAATAGCGCAACAGGGGTTGCTTATAATATCATGATCCAGCAACTATGTATAAAAAAAATTCAAGTGGATAACATTATCATTGTCCACCTGAACCGTCATTTTTAAACGAACGCAAATTCATTCCAGTGCAACACATCATGTTTGATAGTTCCATCGTGAATTAATTTCATGTGGTGGCTTCGTCTATTCCTAACGGTCAAGAAAAAAAAAACAATTTTTAATTCGATAGCTGTGACATTTCAATGCAGAAATGTCTACATTTCTATAGGGATCTGATATATTGAGAAAAATAATCCTTTTTAACCGGCCTTCGGTAATCCGACCGTCGGTTTAACCATCAACCCAACCTTATCATTAAGGTATAATTTATAATTAACCAAATTTAGTATAATGTTATTCTATAATAGAATTCTTTTTATTGATGTTCATATTATTTGAATTAACTTTTCAAACAAAAGCGTCAAATCTCCTCCAAAACACCTTTCTTTTTACAGATCAAGAAATGTTTCGCCTGTTCAAGGATCCTCAGAACTACAATTTAGATGTAAAAATATACTTACATGCATAGAAGAAAATTACAGTTTGGCAATAATCCAAATAATACATATAAATGATATTATCTTTAAATTTAAACTAATTCATAATTATTAACCGAATTGGTAACCTTCCATTAAATATGTAGTTGTCATCCCATAAAAAAATCAATAACTTACAAATTATTATCGAAACCTACAATTTGATACAACGGTCAAAAAGATATGAAAATATGTTTGATGTAGTCCCTGTCGCATATAAGCGGAAGAAAATGTCATGTCTGTTTGTCTGTCAAATCGACAAAATAAACATTGACAAAAAAAAAATTAATTTTAAGAAAAAAAAAAAAACTCGACTTAGGAAAAAATGTATGACCTCGTGTACTCAAAACTAGGGCAGGAGGCCTTGGCTGTCATAGTCGGCATTTATTATTCACGGAACTGCAGCTGAAAGAAAAAAAATCGATGCATGCTTCGGGACTTGAACCGAAGACCATCACTTCAAATCAATACACAAATAACAACACAAAAGGTATTTCTATTCCAACAATAGTTAACAACAAATATTTATTTAACGTATGATTTCGATTTAACTTATTAACGAATCGAAATATACTTAATTATTTTCAATTTAACGACACCGACTTTTTAAAAATATTGAGGACATTTTCAAGTTCCTAAAAATCCTGTGGAACCAATTAAATTTTATAAGGTAGTGTTTATTATAATCAAACATGTTCAGCGAAAGACCAATTTCTGCTGATCGTAGCAGGTTTCTCACCGTAACGTGTAATCAAACTTATAATGCTGTTACAAGTGCAGGTATATTTACATAAAAAACATAAAATATAATTGCGGTATAAAAGGTAATATAGTCATAATTGGCAATCAAGTATTTGAACGATCCATTTCAGATCTTTGATACCATTTTTAGTGTAGGTAATACCCTCAAAATAGTACTTAATTATGAAGATTTTAAATAAGACAATATTAGGGAGTTATAATTGAAGGCCAATTTATGAGATGATCAATGTAAAAATGTTTATCCAGATGAGATCAGCTGTTCGGGGAAAATTGATGCGCTTTAAAAAAAAAAAAAAAAGTAACAAAAGACTAATGATTTAATGATCTCCATGGAGACTACTAAAATCATTAGAAGGTTTTTAACGAATTAATTAATTAAACAAAATAGCCAGGAGAAGTGGGCAATTTCGGATTTAGCTAGAGGAATTTAAAAGAAAATTACTTTCGGTATTTGTTTAAAGTTTTTTTCATGTTGAGCAAAGTTGTGTCATAAATAATGAACTGTCTTTCTGTATTAATCATTCTCAATCATTGTGCAATAATTTAATTTACAAAAAAAAATGCGATAATCGAACATCACATAACCTTATAAAGCTGCATGATCGATTTTAAAGTTAAAACCCTACTTATAGATCGATTATTGCGTTAAGATTGATAAAAGTGACAATACGATTCGTCTGCTTAACATCAATGAGATAGAGAAATAAATTAAAATCGCCCCCTGACCGCATGCAACTCCACCAGTCTCGCTGGCGGAAACTAGGTCACAAATTGACGAAGTATTTCAATTTAGTCTTTGAGGGCGGTCAGGGAGTAACCAGCACGCGAGCACAAACTTTTCTAATCCTTCGAAGGAACCCTGTAGGAATCGATTTAAAATGTACATTATAAATGAAACGTATATTTAATGAAAAAAAAAATTGCCTAAATTATGTCTAGATTAACGCGGGGCGTCAACATACGAAGTGAACTGTAGGAGAGGCGGTGATAGGAAAATCCGTTTGGGACATGAACCCGGAAACTAATGTCATATCATGTAATGGAACACTACGCCATATGACAGCTCGCGAGTAAATAGATGAAATGTGACAATAAATTTGAGGAATGAGCAATAAGTGCAACGGTATTCATTGCAAGGATTCAGGTAGAACAATGTACTTACCGTCTACTATCGTAACAGCCATGTGACAGCGACGGCATAGAATATTTATGCCACACTAATGCATATGTAATGCCAGTGAAGAACCAGGCAGCTGTGCCCGTCCTTCGACACTCATTCACAATGGCTGGACGTTTTGCAAATGTCACCCCGCGACATGTCAAGAGCGTATAAATAAATAAAAAAAAAAAAAGTAATTACGTACACGACTCAATGTGGGCGTCAGTTCGAAAAGCGCGGAACCCAATAATACAGGAGTGGGCGTCGCGACGCTCAAATCCTTTTGAGAAAAATTATTAATGGGCCTTATGGGGTGCTGGGTCGCGTAATGCTGCCGAAGAGAGACACTCCCGCCGGAAACAGCTGATCGACATGGACGTCAGCCGTCGGAAAATAAAACTGCAAGGCCGGCGATCTTCCGGATCCCCGGCGACCCTGACCTTGCCACGCACTCACTGACACAGAGACAGCCGGCGATTTAGAGACACACTCACACAGCTTGGATAATCCTAATTAACACTCGACTCACCTTGGCACGAGACGGGAATCAGTCCCGGGGGATCGGGGAGGTCAGCAGCTAAACGGGAGAAATGCAGTGGTCAGCGGCGGGCCGGAGGTCGGAGAGTCGGGTCGGCCCATGTCCGTCGGCCGCGCCTGCTTCACTTGTACTGGCATCGGGAGGGGGCCCCCCACCCCGCCGTCTGTCAGCCCCCACCACCCGTCTACGGCCCCCTCCACCCGTCTGTCTGCCCCCACCCCGCCGTCTGCCGCCCCCACCCCGCCGTCTGCCCTCCCCTCCGCCAGTCTCAATAGTATATATCGATATATAATTGTCGTCTATAAACCACTCGCTGCATCTATCCTCTAGTTCCGTCATGATGACGCTCTTCCTTCCTACGCCTACTGGATGCTCCCTTGACGGTAGACACTTTGAGGAAACACCTGCAAACTGCAAGTCAGCGGTTCTGAAAGACAATTAAATGCTGAAAAGAGAGCCCCAAAACTCTTACAATCTAAGGAAGTCATTTCTAGGTATGCATACCCGTCGCTCACCAATTCATAGATCAAGAAAATCAATCTTCTCCACAAACTCTCATAGGCTACAGCTAGCTAGTTATGCCAACGGATAATCACAGTTGAAATATCAAAATCGATTCTACTACTTGTAGACTGTACACAATCAAAAAAAAAAAGTTGAAATATATAACAAAGCGTTGATCAAAAAGCCCCATCACCTTTATTAGTCAGTTTAGTCCAGTCACGTATAATGTATATCATTATGCTTGTTTATTCATTATATAATCTATATAAAATAACAAAACCTGTATATAATGTAGCAAAGCTACAGGAAATACAAAAATAATTTGTAAATAGATTCACCTGAGGATCTATAAGTATCTGGAAATTTAAAGGGGCTATGAAGGGAAAAAAAAAGTTGAAATATATATTTAATAAAATATTTCTAGTTAGTAAGTTTTTTTTTCAGCAATCTTCCTTCGGACATATCAAATTTTGTTTCCATGGATTCTTCCTCGCATAGGGACCTGTGCCGACTCTCCCCTGTATTTCGGAAGTGGGCACACGTTTCCATGGATTCTTCCTTGCATAGGGACCTGTGCCGACTCTCCCCTGTATTTCGGAAGTGGGCACACGTTTCCATGGATTCTTCCTTGCATAGGGACCTGTGCCGACTCTCCCCTGTATTTCGGAAGTGGGCACACGTTTCCATGGATTCTTCCTTGCATAGGGACCTGTGCCGACTCTCCCCTGTATTTCGGAAGTGGGCACACGTTTCCATGGATTCTTCCTTGCATAGGGACCCGTGCCGACTCTCCCCTGTATTTCGGAAGTGGGCACACGTTTCCATGGATTCTTCCTTGCATAGGGACCTGTGCCGACTCTCCCCTGTATTTCGGAAGTGGGCACACGTTTCCATGGATTCTTCCTTGCATAGGGACCTGTGCCGACTCTCCCCTGTATTTCGGAAGTGGGCACACGTTTCCATGGATTCTTCCTTGCATAGGGACCTGTGCCGACTCTCCCCTGTATTTCGGAAGTGGGCACACGTTTCCATGGATTCTTCCTTGCATAGGGACCTGTGCCGACTCTCCCCTGTATTTCGGAAGTGGGCACACGTTTCCATGGATTCTTCCTTGCATAGGGACCCGTGCCGACTCTCCCCTGTATTTCGGAAGTGGGCACACGTTTCCATGGATTCTTCCTTGCATAGGGACCTGTGCCGACTCTCCCCTGTATTTCGGAAGTGGGCACACGTTTCCATGGATTCTTCCTTGCATAGGGACCTGTGCCGACTCTCCCCTGTATTTCGGAAGTGGGCACACGTTTCCATGGATTCTTCCTTGCATAGGGACCTGTGCCGACTCTCCCCTGTATTTCGGAAGTGGGCACACGTTTCCATGGATTCTTCCTTGCATAGGGACCTGTGCCGACTCTCCCCTGTATTTCGGAAGTGGGCACACGTTTCCATGGATTCTTCCTTGCATAGGGACCTGTGCCGACTCTCCCCTGTATTTCGGAAGTGGGCACACGTTTCCATGGATTCTTCCTTGCATAGGGACCCGTGCCGACTCTCCCCTGTATTTCGGAAGTGGGCACACGTTTCCATGGATTCTTCCTCGCATAGGGACCCGTGCCGACTCTCCCCTGTATTTCGGAAGTGGGCACACGTTTCCATGGATTCTTCCTTGCATAGGGACCCGTGCCGACTCTCCCCTGTATTTCGGAAGTGGGCACACGTTTCATCCTCGTCTTGAAGTAGGCGTGAGTGTTTTTCATTTCAGATATTTGATGCACCAGGCTTCGAAATCGCATCATTTAAGAAAGAGATTAGAACATAACAACATAAGAACATAAAGAACATTATTTAGAACTTATCTCATCGGGTTTTGAGATTTAATATCGACCGCTGTTAATTCTCTAAAATTTCTTGTACTTGCTTTTATTTTTTTATATAAAATTACAGTTTTTATATAGAGTTTATATATAGAGAAGCAATTTATTAAAATTCACATCTAACCCTTCAATTAGCTATTTATTTTTTCAATATCCATGAAATCAAAGTTGGTTACATTAAAAATAAGTTACAGCCAGAATTTTTTGTTTTTCTCAACAGTGGACCACGAATTCGGCTCATTATATTTTAATTTATAAATAAATTAACTGTCGAAATTTCGTTCGAAATTCAGACATTTTCAGGACTTCAGAAAACTTACCCAATAAATTAGAACTAATAATTTGTATTTCGATGAAATTTCATGTAATTTGCAGCCCTGTGTGACAAACTACATGTTTTTATTGTTCAATTTTTAAAGCCCTGAAGGTAAAGGTAAATAAATTTGATTAAATATTTTTAAGAAATCCTGCGTTAATATTTTTTAAGGCTATTTCTGTAGTAATCACTGCAATAGAACAACTGTGATTGACGGCTGTTAATGGAATGATTTATACTGTCTATGAAATACAGACCATTTATATTTTTAATTGGTTTTGTAATTTAATATGATAACTACTTGAATGGATATAAAAGCTTTTATTAAACGATATGCTGGCACAAGCTCAAATTAGATTGCATTGTAATTTTAAAAAAAAGTTTCTATTTGCGGTTGATATTACTTAATGTTTATTTCGAACTAAGCGGATCTAGGGCTTAATAATAGAGCGGGTTACGTCCAAATTTCTTTCAAGCTACTTGATACCTATTGTAGAAAACTATCAAATGGGCAGGCCCAATGGGTTTATCCCTAAAACCCTTCCTACCCTAAGAATGAAATTGCTTAGAAAATAAGTCAAATGTAAATTGCGGGCTAGAAACACGTCGAGAATGACACAAGCTCTGAAGAGAGGCTACGTTGCTACATCACAGAGCAGCGAAAATAGCCCCAATGAGACCCAATTCCCACGGACCAGCCAGTCACAGTGCTGTTTCCGCGAGCACCTCGCAGCGCTTATTCAGCAATACGGAGGACTCTATCAGGGCAGGAAGGGCGGGTATGGCCAGTGGACTCACGGTTCAGAGGCCTCATCATATATTACTATTTGTATTTGTTTTCATCCAATGTATGTATCATTATTTACAGTAATCTTCATTTTTTGAAATCCAAACCAATTTATTTCTGATGTTTAAATATTAAAAATAATCTTCTGATAATATGCAAAGCAGCTGGTCTTGATTATGAATATAGATTTATTTGTATATAAAAAAAAAATAAAGTGTAATACAGTCATTCCACTGCGCCACTCATCCCTATAATCCTCCTCGGAGACCGAAACGGCAGTGGCCTCGTGACCTACTATAAACGCGTGACAGTGGGAGTCCTGGCAATGGCCAGTTTCTCCAATCATGTCCTATTGTATGAATGAGCGAGTGAATGATGCTGTAAATATGGTATGAATGAGATCATTTATCTGTATTATTATTGCCTTATAAGAAGGCAGATTGTAATTATTGCACAATAAAGATTGTTATATACTACTAATTTACATGATTATACTTTTGTACAATGCAGATCACTATTAGTGGAAAACAGATTTTGTATAAAATGTGTAAAATAATAAAATCTAGATCCTAATATAGAAAAAATTTGTTCATAATATATTATGCCCTAGCCCTTAGTTTAGTCCGAGTATTAAGGTTAGGAATTCCAATGGCAAAATGGAAAGATTTAGGTAATTTTCCGATTTCGTGGTATGATGGTGTGTCCTCTGGTTAAAATAAACCCCAAGTTAATTTAAAATAGGCTGCAACTACAATTTATAATACAATCCAATGTATTTTTTCAGATATATATTTATGTAATAAAGATAGATTAAAAATATCAGGATAGTAAAAAAAAGTCGTTCCTCCTGCTTTTTTTTTGTTTTTAATTTCATTCCATTACATCTTGTTACCGTTACATACTCATTGGAAAATAAATATGCCACAGTGCGTATTTATGTTTTATTATCCTAATGTAATTACAATGGAAAGACATAATACCTTTAGGAGCATATAATAAAAGGGAGCTGGTATTTATTTAGTCCATTGATTAGTTATAACAGGGAACAATATAGGGATTATGCCATATTCCAGGTAAATTATATGTTTCATATTATTGCCTTATTTATAATCTTCAAAATAGCTGCTCGATTAATCACAAACGAATCAGCCAGGAATTCGACATAATTTATACGTGCTAAGTAAGCTAGCTTTTAAAATTAGAATTCCCCTCGTTCCTTGTTCATAGCTTTAGCTTTGCAATTTTGTAGAAATTAATAGAAAAAAATCACTCCATACCTAGTCGTGAATTACAACAGGACAACAGCTGTTTAGATGCTAGAGTATTTGGAGCTGATTTCATATGAATTGAATGCCCTCAATTCAAATATGGCATTAGCTTTTGCCTAGGAACTCATATTTTTATATGATTTAACATTTTGTTTAAATTTATGTTAGACTATTTTAAATTAAATCCATAGATCAAATAAACAAACTAAACACGGAATCTTTAATGTTATACAAATATTATTATTATATACAATGCCATCGATGAAACCGACTATTCACTGAACACTTCGCAAGCTTCTTTTCCGTGACATTCTTGAATGCATTTTGGAACAGTCCCTTTTTAAACTCCAGCAGTAATCTTCCATCATGTGCGTATCCCAAATTCTTCGGTAGCGGGCCTCCATAGTTTTAATATCCTGGCAGGATTCTTAATGGATTGCCTTATTTGTGGGCCGTCAAATAATCCTGTTTTATTTTTTCTAGATATGCAGAGCATGATCCGTTCTTATCAAGAGCCTTTACAAACATCTTTCATAAGACCCAGCTTTATATGCAGTGGAGGAAAGATGATTTTATCTTGTCCAACTAAAGAGTCGTTAATGACATTCTTTTCCCCAACGTCCATGTTTTGTCTCTTAGGCCACTTTTTTCTAGCCCAATGGTGTGTTTTATCCCTGCTATCCCTGAGGCACAAGAAGACAGGATATTTGGTGTGGCCAATATGATGTCCAAGGAGAAAGTTAACCATTTTTAAGTCCATACAAATAATCCATTGATGTTCATGATCTTCTCCAAGGCCAAAGCTATGGGGTTGCATTCTTTCATTTTCGCTGAGCAATTGCTTTGACTATATTTGTTTAACCTTTTTTTTTTTTTTTTTTTTTTTTTTCCTGCCCTTCCTGAGGCTGAGCCTCTAACGGGCTTGCCCCACAAGCCCGTGAAGCGGGATCGTGGGGTTACGTAGCCTGTGGTGCGCGTATTCCGGTGCAATGGGATTGTTGTACCGGTCAGCGCACCTTCGGTTATTCTGTTTTGTTCCATTTATTCTCAAAAACAAAAAGGAAAAAAAACAAATGAAAAGAAAGGAGAAACCACAAAACTAAAGTAAAGAGAAAAGAAACAAAAGAACCACCTCTAATACTATACTTACTATATTTACATATCCTACACTAGCTATATGTTTTTTTTCATATTTGTTTAACCACATTTATTCCGATTGTGTAGTGCACATTTGAAAATCCGCTTTGAGATCTCAATAAATAGGCGCCAATCATCTGGAATATAGCCTGGAAGACCCATTTGTTCAGGAGTCTTCAAATTTCGTGACAAAATTCAACTCTTACACGTATGTATAAGAATACAGGAACCAATCCTTGTATTTGTGATTTAGAACTGATCAAAATGGAGTTGGAGCTGCATGTTAAAAAAAAAGAGGAAAACTGTGATCTAAAATTGAGCAGGTAATGAAAAACTGATTTCATATTCAGAGTTCCAAGTATAGCAAAAATCATTTATAAAATCCTAGGCACCAAAAGATGTTTTCTTGTAGGCCTGAATAATTTATCAGCAACTTCGGCAGCCAGTTTTGAATCCTGTTGTACAAATCTATAAAATAAAGATATCTTTTTGTAAATTAAACACTTAAGTGATAATTACCGCTAACTAAATTTGAATTTTACTGGTTTTTATGAAACTCATTTCATTTCTTTTCTTCAATAAGTAACTGTAACTGTCTGTAACTGCTTGCCTTTAACTGTTACTTTCTGTAACTGTCTGTCTTTAACTTTTACTGTCTGTAACTGTCTGTCTTTAACTGTTACTCTCTGTAACTGTCTGTCTTTAACTGTTACTTTCTGTAACTGTCTGTCTTTAACTGTAACTGTCTGTAACTGTCTGTCTTTAACTGTTACTGTCTGTAACTGTCTGTCTTTAACTGTTACTGTCTGTAACTGTCTGTCTTTAACTGTAACTGTCTGTTAAGTAACGTGTCTCTCAAAAACCTATATCGTTTCTTCTCCCTTTTCTAAGTCCTTTCGTTTGTATATATAAAAAATAAGTCAGTTGGTAATCTCTTAAATAATAACGGTTACAAAATGGGAACGACAAGTAACTGAAGCTGTTGGTGGAACTGCTCTTGTTTGAATATTGTTCCTTTGTCTCCTAAATCTTCTTTTGGGTAAGATAGGAGAGATCGTGTAGGCAATGAGAGCACTGTAGAAGGCCAAGATGGAGGAGGGCCCAGGGAGTAAAACCTTAGGGGCTGAAGGTATAAGGTAGAACCGTATAAGTAAGCTCAGGGTTTTGGTGTTTTTTAACCACCCTCGGTAGACTCTCACTACCATCCTGATTCCATCCGCCTTTTTAGGCATTCCACACCCTATATCCTTCTCATATATCCTTCAAATTGGGGGACTCCCCTTAGTGAAAGGCACCTATTAGCCCAAAATAATTTTCCTTTATTTTTCCCACATCCTATTTTTATAAGTTTGAGAGCTAAGAAAAAAAGAAAAAAAAAAAAAAAAAAAAAAAAAAGTGTTTTTTAAAGCAGAAACCCTAATATTTTCACCGGTGCGTCTGTCTGTTCCATTCCCTGATTTTTGAGAATATATGACCATCTAAAGTGAAGTACATATTTCTATAACTTTGTTCTGGTAAAAGCTCGAAACAATTGTATTTATGTCCTGATCAATGATATGTCATTTTAATTTCGACCGAAAGTAAAATAAAATGGCAGAAACTGGTTACAATTTTTTATCATGAAAATATTTTTTCTGAACTAATTGCCAAACTAAAAATAGCAGCTGTTAGAGGCAAACAGACATTTTAAGAAATGAACAGTGGAGCTCACCTTTTAGATAATATAAATAAATTCAGTAGAATTGTAGTATGAAGCAAAATGCTCCCACATTACCTTCACCCTTTGTCGCAAGACTTGTCCACTAGTTTATTTTAATTCTATTCCTCTCCCTGTAACCGAGACAGTACGGTACTCAGGCTTCCATCTCGACAAACGACTGACTGACCTGGAACCCACATACGAGACTAAAAAGACAAGAACTAAACAGACGCTTTGTACAACTGTACAGACTACTTCAAAGGACATCCCATCTCTCAATAGAAAATAAACTACTAATCTACAAAGTTATACTTAAACCAATCTGGACATACGGAATAGAGCTATGGGGTACAGCAAAAAAGTCGAACATCAAGCGTATCCAATCCTTTCAATCAAAAGTCCTGAGAACAATAGTAAATGCCCCTTATTATGCCAGCAACAAAACCCTTCATAACGACCTTAATATAGCCTACATTCTAGAACTCATCCCTTCCAAGTTTATGAAATTCTACAGTAGCCTTTCCAACCACCCTAATCCTGTAGCACAGTCATTGTACTGCGTCACTCATCCCTATAATCCTCCTCGGAGACTGAAACGGCAGTGGCCTCATGACCTGCTATAATCGCGTGACAGTGGCCAGTTTCTCCAATCATGTCCTGTATGAATGAGCGAGTGAATGATGACTGTAAATATGGTATGAATGAGATCATTTATCTGTATTATTATTGCCTTATAAAAGGCAGATAGTAATTATTGCACAATAAAAAGATTTGTAAGAATTGTAGTTTTATTAAAAAAAAAAAAAAAAATGATGAAACAAAACCATTAATTTTGTGATGGATCGCGCTAGACATCAGAAGATTTAATTCATATACATTTAACTGTTCTGACTGGAATACTGAAAGGTTTATGCTTATACCAACATAAAATTCAGATCTGTAAAATACGCCATCATATAAAACCATCAATGCAATTTAATTTGGTCATATTATTGTTTTTATTACTCTGACTTTATGCGGTATCACTTGAGTTTAAGAACTTTGCACTATAACTTACTTAAGATCCCTGTCAATGATAATATCATGAGAATTTTATTATCAGTTTATTTCAGAAAATGGCGCACTGCGGCCGTTCGACGTGTGCCCCCGTGTTTGTACGACAAAATATTTAGTAATAGATTATAATTAAGATAATATGCGCGTATTTATTTATATAAAAAAAAATTGGACAATATTTGTTCTATCAATCTTAAAAGAACCACAGTGCAGAGCCAGAAAAGGTTTGTATGACAGTACTGACCAAACTGCTCCACAAACTTAACGACCAGCGGTGAAGTTGAATATTCAGTCTAGTTACTAATGTAAAAAATTAACATGGATTCGACTTGTTCTCCTTCTTCATTGACATTTTAATCTCCGAATAGGGAAATGGAGAAAATGAAAATGGACTGAAAGGAATCATATTGTTTCCTCATTTTTTAAATATAAATATTCATTGTGTCCAAATGTAAATTTACCTTCAAAACAATAAATGGTACCCACTGCATTCTAATATGGCTGTGTGATGATAATACAATACAATAAATAATACAATATTGTATCATTGTGTCTAAAGTTGGGTTGTATCAGACTCACCGTCAATTTCAGTTTATTTAAACGTTAACCTTATCATTAGAGCTCTACAAAGGCTTGGGTGGTCCATTTTTGGTAAAAATATATTCGAACCTCAGTAACTGGAGTTATTTGTAGGTGCTCATTTTTTTTCAACGGCAATTGCAAAAAGTAGGTAACATTATTTTGAAAACAAACAATCAGGAAAAAGTTGGCACTACTGTGCCTCCTACAACTTGAGGTTCACAAGGGTTTAAACTTATTTTTCTTTATTTTGTTTCGGTTTAAATTTTAAATAACGATTTAACAAATAAAATATTTAAATTTCAATACCTCTCAATAATGTCACATGCGGTGTTGTATTTGTTCTCTGATTAGCACATACCTGGAACATAAAATATGAAAAGATTAATATGAATTCCATGAACGATGTTTTATGCTGGAATGAACAGAAATAATTAATTAGAAACACATCCGTTGACATTACAGCTCACGATGTTACGAACAAACGTTCAGGAGTTTCGTTTATTTCATTATTGAGATTAGTCGATTCAGTCTCTGTGTTATTTGTATTAGTTAACAAATAAGTTTTTCAATATTACTAAAATATTACTTTTTTTGACTTGGAGGTCCGTTTCATCTTTTCAATTCTTTGTAGTTCACTACCGCGAGTTTATTGTTGGCACTTGTTCTACTCGCAAAATATTCTGTATGTCATAATCTTATGACTTTTTATAAATTTAATTTTACTTTTAGCATAATCGACCCATTTCTAAACAGAAAACCAACTACTAATCTACAAAGTTATACTTAAGCCAATCTGGACATACGGAATAGAGCTATGGGGGACAGCCAAAAACTCTAACATCAAGCGCAATCAATCCTTTCAATCAAACGTCCTGATAACAAAACCCTTCATAACGATCTTAATATACCTTAAATTCTTGAACTCGTCCCTTCACTGCACCACTCATCTCTATAATCCTCCTTGGAGACTAAAACGGCAGTGGCCTCGTGACCTGCTATAAATGCGTAACAGTGGTAGTCCAGGCAATGGCCAGTTTCTCCAATCATGTCCTGAGCGTATGTGGCTCTCGCGCCCTTGGTCAGCCTCCATTGGCTCGTATCCGGCGACGCCGCTGACTGAGGGGCGTGGGGGACTTCCCAAGACTCCGCTTTCTCTTTCGCATGCGAGGGAGGTGACAACCATGTGGATTTGGGAGGCCTCTGGGCTGTTTGTAAATATTGTGATTGTAAATATGGTATGAATGAAAACATTTATCGCAGGATTATCGAAGCATCAAATGAAATTCGCCTTCGACTATGAGAGATGTGAGTAGAGATTGTAATATTATAGAAAGCAGAACCTTGGCCAAGATTCTAGTCAGCGGATGCAGTGACGATTTGACGGCTAGAAAGAAAACGGGTAATAAAAATGATGGTGAAAGTGAACGAATCGCGAATACGAAAAAAAAATACTCATACTATCGAATGTCATTATTGATGATCCACGCTAAAGTGGAGGGGGGGGGTTGGAGGAACAGAGGGTATTTTTGTTTTCGGAAATAATTGCCTCTGTCTAAAAAAGAAAAGTAGGAAATGACAGTGGCAGTAGGCGAAGGTGCATTTATCTGAGAAACATCCATGGAGGATCTCTTCAGCGCATTTTAGAAAGTTCGGCAAGGAAGATCTTTCTACTATCATGTAATATAATATGGAAATATTACAACATAATCTTTTCAAAACATCAGGATCATAATGGGAATGTCACAGGGCTGTCATATAGTGTAGACGTTAAGCGTACACTGTGTTTATGAAAGCTGTGGGTTCAAATCTATAAATGGATAATGAATCCATCTCACATCATCCATAAATGGCCTAAATGAAAAAATAAATGATATGAAAATTCCGAGTTGAAACCAGACAAGCACGTTAAACTCCAACAAAAAAGAGAGCGATAACAGTAAATGAGGATTGTACCGGAAGTAAATAAGTCGATTAATCACACTTCCTCTTAGTTCCTGTTTCCTTAAATTCACAGTTAGAGGCTTCACTTTCAAACAAGTCGGGGCAAATTCGAAATTTGTGCCACAAACGTTTGGAACTCTACTCCCATCAATATTGGCCTCTCGACAACTCTACCAATCTTTAAATCTAGACTTTACTAGTTCCTTATCTCCCTCCAATCCAAAAATTTATAATTTGTCATTATTATATTTATTTATTCATTTCCTATTTTTTTCCCTTTGTGATAGTTCATATATTTTCATTATGTTCTGTTACGTGGTAATAATGAAAAGATTATCTTTTAAACTTATTTTGACTGCTTGCTTGCATAACAATGTATAATTATATTTAATATATTCAACCGTATCAATATAACTGCACATAAAGAGATATAAAAAGAATATATATTTCTACGGACGCCTATAGACTATAACTGAATAATTAAAATATTCGATTTACTAGGATGCAATTTAACTAGTCAACTACTAACATATTTGATTCCTTTCTCTCAAATTTTGAGCTGATTGCTCAATAATATTTAAGTAATTTGATATTATTGAGCAATGATTATAACCCAAGGTAATTTATTTTAATAAATTAATTGTGGTGATCAATGGAAGCAATCTCTTTATTATACAATATAATATATACTACGTTTTTATTCAAAATGGTTAAATAAAATAATGACTGATTATATTTATCTTACTAACTATTACAAATGTACATCAATGTCTTCCTAGATGATCGGTCCGATCTTGAGGCTAAATATCCTCAATAGGTACGACCTCAGTCAAAGATATGTTATCCAAAATCATTCGTTCCTAGGTCTCGTACCAGAATTAAGTGAGCTATAACTGCCTCATACTATCGCTTATAAGTAGCAATGCCTTAGTCTCCGCCTTCTAATTTCTTTCCGTCTTTTTGTGTTGAAAAGTATTTTTTAACACCCCCTTAAGCTTGGGTAGGACAAGCTTAGGGCGTGTCTCCCACGCTGCCTCGTGACCACCCTGCTATATGCCTCTCTTAATTCTGTCTTCCAGCGGGTTTATGGCGTTTCCCTTTCACCTAACTTAAAAAAGGAATTCTTTTATTGAATTATACTTTTCAACTTTACCCTTACCGTATTTTCGGTAATCTAACTACCCATTAAGAATCTCCATTAAGAATGTTTACTTGTCCTGAAGTGATTCGTAAACCCTCCGTCAGAGGCATGGGTCTGAGGCCGATCGCCGAACGATTTTAAAAAACGCGTTGTTTTTTAAAAGTTTTATATTACGTTACTTTTAAAGATAAATTACTTTCTAAATGAAACCAGCTATAAATATTATAACCGATGTCCACTATTCAGGTTTGAAAAATAGTCTTGTTAGTTGTCAAGTGTTTTTCCCCATCGATTTGCTTAAATATTTGCAAAACATATCAGCAAATTAATAATGACGCTTAGATATCCGTTTCGTCGATTCTACAAGTGTATAGGTTTATGCAATCGTCGCGCTAGGTCGATTATCTCATTATTAAGATAGATTATCTCATTATTAAGATCGATTATCTCATTATTAAGATCGATTATCTCATTATTATGATCGATTATATCATTTTAGGTATACGAGTATTCCATAACCCGTTCTATACGTGTAGAGTTATCTGCTGAGGCTGATAAAATAAAAAAGGTAGATTTTCCATTGACATAAACAGATATCCCAAGAAATACATTAAAATGTACTTTTTGACAATTATATTTTTTTTTTTATACTTTAAAGATGCCCAGGAAGGAATAATTGGTAGGATAATACAAAGAACCACAACAGAAATCAATAAAATCCAGAAGTCAAGTCACCAATCGACGAAGAAAGCCCTTGCATTATATATAGTCCATTAAACCTTTAAGACCTAACAGCAGGTCACGAGGACACTGCCGTTTGAGTCTCCAAGGAGGATTATAGGGATGAGTGGTGCAGTGCAATGACTGTGCTAGGGATTAGGCCTAAATAGGAAAGGGCGAGAGTGCATTCTCATTATTTGTAGACCCTGCACTACGAGGCTTAATAGTTTTTCTCTCCGTAAATACACGAAGGCCTGGTGGCTACGGAGAGTCGTTTTCTTGTCTTGGGTCTTGGCTTGGCGTGATCCAAATGATATATTAACTTCACCAGCAACCTCTGTAATAGTAATTCTGCGATCGTCCAGAATCATTTTCTAAACTTCTTCCATGCTGTGTAAATTGAAGTGTTAGGGCGCCTAGCGCGATCATCTTCAACGTCTTCACGGCTCTCTTTGAAACGTCCATACCACTCAGAAGCTCTTGGCTTAACCACGGTAGATTCACCAAAAGCCAATGTCGACAGTTCAAAAACTTTCCTGCACGTTATTTCATTTTTTTTTTTTTACAAAATTTAATGCAAATTCTTTTATCCGTTTTTTTTTAAACTAAAAATCGCCGAGACATGTGTACCAACATGATAAAAAAAAATGTTTACCATCGGAACCAAAACGCCTGCCTTTTTTTCAAACCGCGTATTATATTATAAATGAAAATCAGTTAGTCGGTGTAGAGTACATTTCCACGAACAGAGAAATTTTGAACGGTAGTTCCACAGTGGCAAGGGGCTAATTTTCCTTGGTAGGAAAAATACGTAGCAACAATTACAAACTAGAAAATCGGAATAAAAATAACCAAAAACGGTTTAATGTTAACAACGTGCCACAATGCACTCAGGCAATCTTGGTCTCATATTTTTACGAGGAGTTGTACCAAAAATTTACCCCAAAAACGATTGTGTCAGCTGTTAGTGACTCGAGTTGAGTTGCCTAGTGTTTTCATCTTAGTCCGAGGCCAGAGCCACCTCTAAGGGGGGTGGTTCTAAAAAGCAAACACGGGCAGTAGAATAACATGGGTTCGTTATAGCAGCCATGATTTTTATAGAACCATGTAAAAGTTCCTCTATTGCTATCTCGAAGGGAAATTTCAATTCTCTTTGGAGGCAGTTCAAGAACGCTTGGAACCATTCCTTGCAATATATTTGATGACAATACAACCTTTAGACCCTGAGAACTCTGGAGAAGATACCACCGAAGACTGCTGCAATATGGACCAGACAACAATGGCTATCCAGACAATAAAACGCTCCAGATGTTCCTTTGCAGGACGAACTCGCCGGGACACACCCCGAAGACGTGAGCGGGCATAGGCTTAAGGATATTAAAAGGAACATTGTCCTTTCTTGTTCGTAATGGGCGACTTTATTAGTTCTTTGTTTCTTAGTCTTCTACTTCGTCAAGCTGGAGGAGGAAATAAAGACAATGTGGCGAGGCCTCTGAGTACCGAAAGTCGGCTCTTTTGATGCTGCCATCTGCCATTCTGCTACGTCTCTTCCACGAAACGCTAGCCTCCTGTAGCTATTATTAAGCAATGTATTATTTGAAGCCTATTTGAGTCTCTTAATTAATGCAGAAGGACTTCGGCTACCATGATTTATCATTGATATCTATGTCTAATTTGGGCAATCCCTTATGCACTTTCGCGATGGCTCTCAGTGGAAATCATTTGGTCAGGGCTGATGGTCTGAAAGAGTCATAAAGTCCTACATTGAGGTTCTACTGACAGAGAATTTTAAAAATAAAAGAAGTTATACCTAAGCCAATCTGGACATACGGAATAGAGCTATGAAGGATAGCAAGTGTATTCCATCCTTTCAATCAAAAGTCCTGAGAACAATAGTAAATGCCCCTTATTACGTCAGCAACAAAACCCTTCATAACGACCTTAATATACCCTACATTCTTGAACTCATCCCTTCCAAGTTCATGAAATTCCACAGTAACCTATCCAACCACCCTAATCCCGTAGCACAGTCATTGCACTTCACCACTCATCTCTATAATCCTCCTCAAAGACTAAAACGGCAGTGGCATCGAGACCTGATATAAATGCGTAACAGTGGGAGTCCTGGCAATGGCCTGAGCGTATGCGGCTCTCGTGCTCTTGTTCAACCTCCACTGGCTTTTATTCGGTGACACGGTTGACGTGCGGGACTTCCCAGGACTCAGCTTACCCTTTCGCAAGGGAGGTCAAATTGCCTGATAGGGCAGATTGCAATTTTAGCACAATAAAGAAGTTTCAATCATAATAAAAGCTGGATTTTCTTTCAATTTAACTTATTATGACCTTTGTAATTAAACCAATAGTAATCATATTTTTAGGTGTTTTTTTTTGTTTTTTTTTTTCGATTTCAGCTAGCTTAAATCATTTTTGGTAGTTATATAGTTACAAAATCAAAAACTCTCCCTTAGGGGTTGGCAATAACGGTGTTGACCTTCCCCATCCGAGAACTACTGATCCACTGCAGAGAACAAGTCATTGGCTGTAGTGGACATTGGGGCCATCATTTAACTGCGGCCACAGTACACGGTTTAGTGAACTCTAGCTAGCTTCTTCCATTGTATTTAGTCACACAGGGCCAATTTAATCTATTCAATGAGAAATTGATTCATGTTTTCCAATTGTACATAACCCATGGATGACGATTGAAATAGCCATCATGGGCATTCATTTATAAAACGACTGCCAGACCACCATTAACCTATGGATCGCCGTCCTGAAGCATGACCAGAAATAGTTACTTCATTCGACCACAGAGTACAGAATACATTTCTAAGAATAATAGCTACAGCCTCCCGACTACAAGACATTACTAACGTTGACTTTGTAACATAGTTCTTGAATAATTTTATTTTTTTTAAATTGTAAGCGTAGCAAGAATAATTTAGTAAAAAAATGTGGATAATGTATCGACTAGGACGAAGATACATACATCCATTTTATTTTTAAGGATCACTAGACATATATAAATAATTAGATATTTTAATTTTGTTTATTTATTGTATTTAAGTTTTATTACAGAGGCGCTATGTCATCTGGAAACATTATTTGCAAGCATTAAGCATAACATGATGCAAGCATGCATCATAAAATTAAATAAATAAAATCTCTCTTTCTCCCTCAAAAAAACAAAAAACAATTCTTCCAGTCAAACGAAACAGTTTTTCTTATAGTCTCTATAAATTTAGCGTATGGTAATAGGGGCGGTTTCAGCCTTATAGTATATTTAGAAAGTAGTCTTATGAAGAGCTTGGTAAACTAGTAAGGAACAAGTAGCCCATTCCATCTATAGAATGGGATAGTGGGATCATTGGTCAAGATCTTTTAAGACTGTGGATATTCTACCTGGGATACTGGCAAAGGAAACAGGATGAACCAAGGGATTATCATGATTATCATTTATCTTATGATTAGGGCAGTGAGTATTGGAATACTAAAGGCGAGAGTGTATAATGTGATTGGAAATATAGAAAGAGGCATAGGTGATTTATTGAAGAGGACATGGAACCCACACACGAGGCAAGAACTAAACAGACGCTTTGGACAACTGTACAGACTACTTGAAACGACATCCCATCTCTCAATAGAAAATAAATTACTAATCTAGAAAGTTATACTTAAGCCAATCCGGACATACGGAATAGAGCTATGGGGGACAGCAAAAAAGTCAAACATCAAGCGCATTAAATTAGTTTTGGTCAACAGTTAAGTTATTTGACTTAATTAATTTATATTTGTTTTCGTTAAACTTAGTAAAAATGATTGAATTCATGTTATTATTTCCAGTAATTTATCTATAGGTTAAGACGTTGCTTCCTACTCTATGGTTCGGGGACATACTGTTCAGACCCAGTCCTATGAGAGCACTGTTGCATCATCAAACAGGAAATTCTATGTGCAATATGTGCAGGAAATTCTATGTGCAATATGTGTAGGTCTAATAGACGAAAAGGAATAAGTTGTGATGTAATCGCTATATTTTTACTATGAAATTCTCTGTTTGTAGTCTACTAAATTAATTCAAGGACTATTTATAGATCACCAGGTATTTGATTGGACATCAAGCGTATCCAATTCTTTCAATCAAAATTCTGAGAACAATAATAAATGCCCCTTATTACGCCAGCAACAATCATAACGATGTTAATATACCTTACATTCTTGAACTCATTCCTTCCAAGCTCATAAAATTCCATAGTAACCTATCCAACCACCCTAATCCCTTAGCACAGCCATTGCACTCCACCACTCATCCCTATAATCATTCTGGGGGGCTAAAGCCGCAGTGGCCTCGTGACCTGCTATAAATGCGTGACAGTGGGAGTACTGGCAATGGCCAGTTTCTCCAATCATGTCCTGAGCGTCTGCGGCTCTCGCGCTCTTGGTCAACCTCCGCTGGCTCTTCTCTGGTGACGCGGCTGACGGAGGAGCGTGGAGGACAACTAAAGACTCCGCTTCCTCTTTCGCACGCAAGGGAGGTGACAACTATGTGGACTTGGGAGGTCTCTGGGCTGTTTGTAAATACTGTATCAATGAGCGGTTGAATGAAAGTTGTAAATATGGTATGAATGACTTATTGCCTAATAAGGCAGATGGTACTTTTATCATAATAAAGTGTTTTATCTAAAAAAAAAAAAAAAAAATATTTCCTCAGCACTTCTAAGGACAAAAAACTTCTAGTTCTCCAAAACCGTTGTTTAAGGAATGTTGATTATGAAGCTAGAACTAGTACACTAAATGCAGATATACACGAAGAATTACAGATAACTACAGGGTACTAGATATTAAGCTTTTATGTTTTTTATTTTTTTCAAATGTCCCCACTTGGCGAATCCTCGTGTAAATATTTATTAGATGCTAACTCCACCTACAGATCGCGCTATTAGATGGGATAAAGCCTATTACAAATAGTATGTACTATTATTATGATAGAGGTTTTTATTTTTGTTGGTTTTTTCCTCTAATTTTTTTTAAATTATGAACGCTATATTAAATCTGTTTTGAAACGGCTATAAATACCCTTTCTATATCTTTCAGACCGTATGTCATAGCTGGTTTAATAATTGTGTGGTTTAGTAAGAAATCGTCGTTCATATTTAGATAACTCGCCTTTTGAATTTTTTTAAAAATCATTTTAAATTTTTTTAAAGCAATTCTGACACGTGCGTTCTGTTAAACCATCAATACTATAAACTTCACCTATCTCTTTGTGAGCCTCAGCCGCTTTCTTGCCTTTATGAAAATAAAAAATGTAAAATGTGTCGAAAATGCTTATTTTTGAACTCCTTGTTAAAACTGACCATATACTGACAGTTGTTAACAAAATTACACGGAATTTCTTTCTATAGCAACCTAAGGGTATCGACTACCAAATCTGAAAAGAAAAAAATTCTAACATTGACAAAAAAGTAACAAAACAAACATCACGCTATCTACTGATGACTGATTGAATGGAACCCTATTCCATTTTGGCCAAACAAGTGTTACTTGTTTTGATTTTGTTCGTTGGCAACATTACATTTTTCATTTACGGATTTGGCGTTAGATTTACTGGACGATTGATGGCTCCGTATTGGGAGTACCCCACATACGGAGCTACATTAGAAAAAGCCACCATTGAGAGGAGGTAGTTTGTATAAGGCACTCGCCTGACTGGACTAAAGCGCAGCTTGCGCATGACGTAGCAGACTTCTCTCTGTGTTTGACTTAGTTTTTTTTTTTACTGTCTGCTCCTTAAGTAAAATCTTATTGAGCACTTCTTATGCTGAAATCTCTAATGAGTTTCGCTTTCCAGCCAGAAAAGAGACCATTGAGCCTTCCTCGAACTTTCCCCTGCCCAGCAGTTGCCGTGACTCAGGTAGTTTGGAGAAATCAAAGCAAAACATGACGCTTAATCAAACAGATTTCTTATACGGCCAGTCTGGAGGTGGTTTTGCAGAAGGGTAGCCTCTTTGTAAAACTTAAAGTCGGGCAAAAAGTTGTAAACATTCACATCAAAATTATGCATGATGTTTAAAAAATCACAGAAATTGATCTCCATTATATGGAATGAGTTGAGAGTTCCTGTTGAAGAAGTAGTCAGACAAACATAAATTAAAACGGTCTATTTCCATAATTGCGTACGCACATGTGTGCATGCGATGCGCTTATTACCCAAGGTTGCCACTGACGTCTCCTGTCGGATGAACGAACGATGTCTGAACCCAACTGATTTTTTTTTACATATACATTACTAAGATGACCAAGGTAATTGCAAAAATCATGTGAATTACTGGAATTTGAGACTCTTTGAATTATTTAATAGGTTGTAATACAAAAATGAACTTTAATCGGTCAAATATCTGTTCGATGACCTTTTGCCATCTTTCTGGTAACTTGATGATCCCGCGCTCATAGAACTTCTGGTCCTTACCAGCAAAAAAAACTCAACAAAGTGCGATTTGAGGTCATCGTTATTACTGACATTTTTACCATTTAAGACGTTTTGTAAACTTCGAAATAAATGATAATCCGATGGTGCAAGTTCGGGGCTGTATGGGGGATGCGGCATCACTTCCCAACCAAGCTCCGATAGTTTCGTACGTGTTGTTAAAGATGTGTGAGGCCTCACATTGTCGTGGCGGAACACAAATATCGAGCTTCTTAACAAGTCCAAGACGTCTTATATGATTTTCAATTGTTGTGTGTGATATATTTAACTGTTTTGCAATCTCTCGCACAGTTATATGACTATTCGATTCAATTATGACTTTCATTTTGTCATCATCAACTTCAGGTCTACCTTTCAGTGAAAAATTTCCAGAACGAAGTTCGGACACGTGCGTTCTGTTAAGCAATCAACACCATAAGCTTCGCATACCTCTTTGTGAGCCTCAGCCGTTTTCTTGCTTTTATGAAAATAAAAAAAGTAAAATGTGTCGGAAATGCTTATTTTTGCACTCCATGTTAAAACTGAGCGTAAACTGACAGAAGTAAACAAAATTACCCGGAATTTCTTTCTATATAAATCTAAAGGTATCGACTACCAAATCTCAAAAGAAAAAATTCTAACATTGACAAAAGTATAACGAAACAAACATCACGCTATCTACTGACGACTGACTCAATGGTACTCTATTCCGTTTTGGCGAAACTAGTGTTACTTGTTTTGATTTTGTTCATTGGCAACATTAGATTTTTCATTTACCGATTCGGCGTTATATGGATTGGCTTCGTTAGACTGAACTGGATTAGGTGTCTTCAATAGATTTCACAATAAGACTGAACTGGTTGAGGTGTCTACAATAGATTTCACAATAAGACTGAACTGGTTGAGGCGTCTTCAATAGATTTCATAATAAGACTGAACTGGTTGAGGTGTCTTCAGTAGATTTAACAATAAGACTGAACTGGCTGAGGTGTCGTCAATAGATTTAACAATAAAACTGAACTGGTTGAGGTGTCTTCAATAGATTTAACAATAAGACTGAACTGGTTGAGGTTTCTTCAATAGATTTAACAATAAGACTGAACTGGTTGAAGTGTCTTCTATAGATTTCACAATAAGACTGAGCTGGTTGAGGTGTCTTCAATGGATTTCACAATAAGACTGAACTGGTTGAGGTGTCTTCAATAGATTTCACAATAATACTGAACTGGCTGAGGTGTCTTCAATAGATTTAACAATAAAGACTGAACTGGTTGAGGTGTCTTCAATAGATTTAACAATAAGACTGAACTGGTTGAGGTGTCTTCAATAGATTTAACAATAAGACTGAACTGGCTGAGGTGTCTTCAATAGATTTCACAATAATACTGAACGCCTGAAGGGCCATTTCAATGTAAAGGAATGGTGTTCTTTATTATTCCTTATTTCCATCGTCGTCTTAAGTTTAGTTGTTTCAATAACACTTTACTCTCATAATTATTATCTCAGATCCACCATAGATCTTAAATGGGTTAATCATAAACACTAATCTATACAAATGATCTGTGAAGCTTATGAAAATGGATAATACAGCTATGATAAACTAACAACATTCGTATTATAAATAGCCGTTTTGAGTCCACGAATGATTAATACGCCAAAAAAAAAAACAACAAAAATTTGTCTTATTTGTATTTTAGTTGGATTTTTGAATGCCCTAATGATATATATATATATATATATATATATATATATATATATATATATATATATATATATATGTACATCTGCGCAAATACATTTTCTCCCGTTATCATTTCCATAGCGTATGAATACATTTTAATTTATGAATATTAAATAGGCAACGTGTCCCATTTTATGTTTTTGGTGTGATAACGGTCTTAAAGATTGACGTTGGTTTCGATCCCTGAGGATTTTAGTTAATTCGTTATTTATTAGTATCGCATTTTTTTAGCTTTATTTTTTTTACTAATCCCATATTAAAATCAACCCCGAATAGTATAATAAGGAAAAATAATATGATATAAAAAAATACTTACTTACTAGTTATCACCTGTACTAAACTAAACTATATAATACTAAACTTTCATCATAATGTTTCATGAGGTGAGAGGTACGATATTTTGCAGGAACGTTTTACTTGATGTTAACAATAAAACGATCCTTTGAAAAATAATGATGGATCATTATTAAGTTACGGGTGATCAAAACATAAATATCATACTTATTGATTTGTTTCATATGGCAGCTTCCTTAATGAAGAATTCCTCAGAACGAACATAAATGCGTCCCAATCATCCCTATTAGGGACATACTCTGACTCCTGGAAAGTGTGGAACCGGAATCTTAGCTGTCTGGAGTAGATAAAAAAAAAAAGGCGGGTCCCGTTGCTTTAAAAGGATACAGTGGGGGGGGGGGAGGGGGGTGGGGCGAGCCCCCACTGGGAATTTGGCGGGACTTCTCGCTCCGACGGACCCGTTACTGGCAATGACACACGTGACCCGTACACAAATGGTCAGGAACCAATATTTAATAACAACGAGGGAAGAAAAATAGCGCTAGGATTCGGCTCGCCTTATCATTGGGCACTTAGTCACCGGAAAAGGACGCTTTTGCCTTGGGTAAGGGTGGCTCCATCAATACATGGTATGTTTTATATTTCCCTATATTTAAATTTATATATGTCTGTAAGAAAGTAAAGAACGTATATAGTGATGAATCAATGTCTAGAGACTTCTCTCAAACAGAGTTTGCTAAAAACGTAAATAAATGAACGCGTAAAAAAAATTGTTGATAAATATATAAAAAATTCTCAGTCATGTAAAGTATTAGGCGAATATTATTGTTTCTCAAAACTTTATGTTTTAGAATTATAAACCTAAGGAAATGAGATGTTAATTATAAACCTAAGGAAATGAGATATTAATTATAAACCTAAGGAAATGAGATATTAATTATAAACCTAATGAAATGAGATATTAATTATAAACCTGAGGAAATGAGATATTAATTATAAACTTAAGGAAATGAGATATTAATTATAAACCTAAGGATATGAGATATTAATTATAAACCTAAGAAAATGATATATTAATTATAGACCTAAGGATATGAGATATTAATATTAAACCTAAGGAAATGAGATATTAATTATAAACCTAAGGAAATGAGACATTATTATAAACCCAAGCAAATGAGATATTAATTGATTCGTTTTCAAGACAGGAATTTTACTACTAATGGTCATTGATGAATTTTATAAACATTCCAGAGTTCAGCACATGAGAAGACATTAATAGATTTTTGTCTAGCGAGGTTTCCGCTGCTCTTTCAAACGTTACCACTGGCCTAGAACAAACCAGGTGGACAGAAGTCATTTCAAAGAATCGAATAATTGATGATCTCATAACAATAACAATTTGTCACAATTTGAGCTAATGAATATGACAAACATTGCTCTGTGATGTGATATAAGCGTTAGAAGTGAAGTGATAAGGTAATTCCGTTTATGTTAACAATTTATTTTCAATTTTGCCGTGCTGTCAAAAAGAACAAGATTTGAAGTGAAGTATATTGTTGTTGCCGTGATGGATTTTACTTGAGAGAGTAAGTATTATTTTGTTTCATTTAAAATTTGATTTTAATGAGAGACAATATGTGCTGTAATAGGTTTTGAAAAAAAACTAGTTAATATTTCAACAGATACAGTTTTTTGTATCCGCATGTATCCTGGCTAATTTTTTTTAACTTCTATAGTGACAGTTCTAAGCTGTGCAATGATATATAATTAAGTACAACTTCGTTCACCAATATTTTTTAATTCATTTTTTTAAGATCGTTTGTGGTCTCTTTCAAAAATGGATTATTTAGATTATTAATAAAGATGAAAGAAATTCTCAACTAATGGATTTTATTTTGAAAACATTTAGTGTTATGGTATTAGATTCAGAGCGGGATTACAGTTAAAAATTTCAAATGTTTTCGACGACATTCTCTGAAAAGTGGGCTGCAGCAAATATGATAATGGCCCGGGTTTTAAATAAACATAAAAGCTGATTAGAGGACACAGATATATAATTTAATTGTTTCAAGTTAGGCTCTAAAAGACGTATTTCAAAACAGCGTTGAAGACTTAGTGCGATCGCGATTTGGCAGCGAGTTGACAACCGTTTGTAGCAAAACAGGAACGTAGCTACTTTGATTAGAAAAAGTTGGGAATCTTCAGAAAAAAATGAATACTTGTGATGTTATTTGTAATGGGAACAGTGACGAGTCTAAAGTCTTAGTAAGCTGTGTTACCGTTAAGATAACATATTTCTGTGACGAAATTAAACTTTAAAGTCACACTGGATAAAACTACTTAGCGTTTAATTGAAACACAAAGTGAAGTTGTAAATAATGTACCTTCTAATTGTCATTGACATTAATTAGCAAATGGGGTTGTGTCAGCATTTATTAACAGCTGTTTGAGAACTCCGATGAGTCCTGTGTGTATTTGCATTTGTCCCATTGAGTTTGAGCGACGGCAGAAATATATTTTGGCAAAATCCACACTCTATTGCCAACCAATTCAGTATATTTTTTAAAGTTATTGTATAATTTATGCTGTCTTAATTTGTATTATTAATTGCAAATAATTTTCTTGCTATAACAATACCGATTTGTTTTTAAAGGCAATTTTTATTCCGTACTTAAGTTATCTAAATTATCAAAAAATGCCTAATTATTCAAATAAAACAACTAAATATTTAGTGATCATAAGCAAAACAATCAAGTAGTATAATAGAATGTATTTGTCCACCTAAATCGGGACTAGTTCTATTGCAAACATTCTTCCCGTACTTTGTTGTATATGATCATTTGACAAGCACACTCCCGTATGGTGATAATCGGCTGACCATTATATTCGAATATGGCATTGGGCTACTGCCCTACCGCTCTATCAAAACCAAAGTTGTATAGTATGACAAATATTTAAAATAAAAAAAAAACTACAAACAATTTTAATTCAGAAACGGGTGCTATCGTCTGTCTAAAACTGAACAACATTCCTGAGATAGATGCCAACCTTATTTGATTTTTTTTTTTTCCTCCAAGTTTGACATCATCCATTTTCTTGCAGTTAATCTCAATTTCTCAGTCTTTGAGGTTCTTTTACTGATATTCTGTAGCTTCCAGATTATGTCTATCAGCCTATCACTAAGGAGTTAGACATTCTTCATATAATTAAAACCCTGGATAATTTCTGCAAATATCTGAAAGTCACTGTCACTTGGACCATTTAATATTGACTTGTATTTCTAATTATCAATTATAGTCCCAAAATCAAAACCTACGAATCGACAACTTAATTAATAACATTATTGACTGTACCAGACTCTTCGTAATTTGTTGTCCTTTCCATTGAGATATAAATGGTTTTCGTCAATAATCATTGACTTAGGCAGTCGTCTATTAATTATAGTCGGGTGGAGGGGGGTTCTTCTAGATCTCTTCGACCTGGCCACTGTCCGGTGGGCGTTAAGAAAGGGATAAAATGGGTAAAACTGTGGTCTTTGACTTTTACTGGCGGCCTAGTCGGGGAGCAGTCTATTCGTATTGATCTGACGCCATAAGATCTTAGAAGGTGTGCCCCGATAGTGCACTATAAACCAAAAAGCAAATGTATATAAACAATTACAGTCTACTGTTGCCATAACTCAAAAATAACAGGCTGACTTTACGCGAGCTAAGCGTGTGTAAGTAAATTAAAACTATTTTAAAAGATAAATTTACGCTCACTTGCATTAAAGAAAATTAAAACATCCAGTAATAAGAAATATTTTTCCTGTACAAATAGTGTACGTTCCAGCGGACGAACTCAAATAAAAATAGCCAGGATAAACGACTATTAAAACATTAACTAACAATTCATAAACATAAAATAGGCAGGATAAACGACAATTAAAACATTAACTAACAATTCATAAACATAAAATAGGCAGGATAAACGACTATTAAAACATTAACTAACAATTCATAAATATAAAATAGGCAGGATAAACGACTATTAAAACATTAACTAACAATTCATAAACATAAAATAGGCAGGATAAACGACTATTAAAACATTAACTAACAATTCATAAACATAAAACAAATTAAATGTATAAATGGAAAATACCCATTGAACCTAAAAACGTACTGAATACAATAAAAACGAATCTTTCCAGAAATAAAAACAAGGTGATGAGAATAATTACTTAGTTACTTAAGGAATCTTTTCTCACAAGGATCTCCATAACGAAGAGCTTTACTAAAAAGTGAGATCGTCAAAACGAAAGCGCCTCGACATCGATGCGTTAAAACAACCAACCGTTCACTTGTTAACATCTCACCAAAAGACTCACATAACCCCTTAACAAGCGATACAAGTTGTAGGGTGCTCACGAGGGGGTGCCTAGTTACCCTAGCCCTTGTGAGAAAGTGAGGGTTGATTAGGCTATGACCTGGACAATTGCTCCATGACGGGTCTTACTACTGCACTATCTAACTCCGTATCTGATAGGTATGTGCCCCGACAGTGCACTATGTTCAGGAAAAAGGTACATGGCAAGTATTATAGGTACTTTACGTGGTCTGGGAATGACTGCGATTCATCACTCGTTATCTAAGTGTGTGAACCGGAGAGAGGCAGACTGGAGACGCTACGAGGTAAAGTTTGTAGGGCCCCATAGCCCGTCGTCCGCATGGAAGAGATCTCTTCTAAGGATGTGCTAGTTTTAGTGAGACGTAGCCAGAGAATCCCACTAGGAAGGTGTGGGGTCGGAATACGCCGGTCTAAAACATAGCGAGGCTAGGAAAGAGAGATGCAGAGGTAGTTGAATAAGAAAGACATGGTTTGAGTAGAGCATCAAGCGCCAGTGCAGAGAGAGAGGTTGCAAGAGCCGGGTTGCAAATGAATGGAAAAAAGCTCCGAATTTCGGCCTTATATAGGCAGGTCAGAGGCCGGGCTATACCCGCGCCCCCTACTGTGCTTCAGCTGAGTCGTGAACCTATTCTCTCTCTCTCTAACTAATACCTGAGGTTTTTATTATTAATATACATGGAAACGTAGGCGGGTGTTTTCTGGGCCGAGAAGAGGGGAACTTATTCGTAGTGAAGAAGTTGGCACAAGAATTATTAAAAATAAAATCCAACAGAATGTTCAATAATGGTAAGGTGTAATAACCAAAGAGTTCCAACCACTCCAATTACAGACAATGTATAAGAGTATTTATTGTAGGTTTGGCTGAGGAAAAAGGGACACATAGTTGTTGAGATTAAACGACTTATAAGGAAAGACCGGTCTGCTAAATGATGTTATTATTGACAGGGGCGAGTATTGACAGTAATTTATCCCACGAGTCACGCCAACGAAATTAGGACAATAATTTGCTAACTAATAACATCGTCACTTTTAATTTTCTTTTCCTGTAACTATTACATTTGACTGCTACGGTACGAGTGACTCGTGTTTTGCCATCACCAGCCTCAAGTTTGCTTTCTATCGTTCGTAGATTCTTTTTGCGTCATTGAAAAAAATTCTTTTAAAGTGAGCGGTGATGATTGAGAGGTATGAAAATTCTCATTTAAAGAACTATGTCTTATAAACTAATTATCTTTATATACCATTTCAAGAGCGAATGGCCCTAAAGAAAAAACAATTTCTGTTTTATGCCTCGAAGTATCCATTGCGGCTCTGTTCTGTGAATAATGCGAATACCAGTTTTCACTAGAGCATGCTAACAACTGTACCGGAATGGAGATGATGCAGTTTCAAGCGTCAGAAGCCTCTTTTGTTTTTCTTATTTCTTCTGGTTTTTATAAAATAACTCCAACAGATCTGAAACGATCAACATAAGATGTGTGATAAAAAAACCATTAATCATCCTCTTCACGATATGAAAATCGCGAGATCACTGATCCCTGGAACCTACTAGTCATTAATGTCTGGATATTCGAATATGATCATCATAGATATGTTATTTATGTTAGGATGATAGATGAGGTATGATGTTAAAATTACATGAGTGAAGGCCAAGCGGGCAGTGGCTTTGAGTGGGATGTGAGTGATGTGTGGTGCGTTCTGCAGCCAGTGTTGCTAATATTAGCACACTGCACATTGTAGTCTTTTTAATTGCATAGCTGTCGAGTTGTACCTTACAATGCAGGCGAGGCTGTACTATTTCTTGTATCTGCATAAGCGAAAGCAGGAATGACAGCATTTATATATATATATATATATAAATATCCCATAAGAAAATAAACAGTACAAAATAAATTTACCATTGTTTATCCTAAACCTAATCTTTTTATTTATTTATTTTTCTTCATATCCCCTTGTTATTAAAAATTATGGAATCAGTATAGACTCTACACAAATGAATCTATTTACAGTAGGTAACGTCCTGAGGCTTGGGTACATTTTATACAATTTTTAATTTTTTTTTTTGTCAAAAACAATTTTTATTAAGATAAAATTACAATCTGCCTTTTATTAGGCAATAGGTAATTGAGATAAATGTTATCATTCATACCATATTTACAATTCATCATTCACTCACTCATTCGTAGAATATTTACAAACAGCCCAGAAGCCCCCCAAGTCCACAAGGTATCACCTCCCTCGCATGCGAAGGAGGAAGCGGAGTCAACAATTTTTAATAATTTTACAATGTGATTTGTGATTGTTACAAAAGTATAATGCACATTATGCATTAACTTTCTAAACATATTTAAAATTGGTTGGGCTCACCTTATGAATCATAGACTTCAAAATAACATCTGACAACAAAATCTTAACCTAATTTTCCCCGACAGTCTATTGTGAGGAGCTGCAACAAGTCAAAAAAAAAACTTGATTTGTCTCCGGTGGATGTAAAGAACGTAATATTAATTTTGACATAAATTATGCATAAAGTGAAATGTTATTCCCAAACAACCCGAACGGGAATTTAATCTGCTAATTGGTTTAAGCTGTCGCACTTGACTGACATTTTCTGAGATAATTATTTCGTTAAGTCACAACAATCTTTAAGGTTTCTTTTAATAGCCGTAAATATCTATTAACTTATTACGGTTAAATTGAAACGGTCCCTAATATTTAAGAGGGTCGCGTTAAAAAATGTACGCTAACGTTCCAATATTGAACAGATGAGCGTAACTACACAATTTCCTAATCAGCGTTGCTAATGTACCGTGTAGGCTAACTTGCCCATACAGTCATTTCTGCACTGCCATATAACACATTTGACTCGTGCCTTGTTTTAATTTAATTTGTGTTTTTTTTTTGTCACGTGCGTGACGTTTTCACAACAAAAATGACTTATAAAGATTAAGTATACTGTAATATCTTGTGACGAGTTTAACTGATTCGGGTGATCAATGTTCAAGTCAGAAGAGCTTTTAAAGGAATGAGATTTGTAAGGCAGAGGACGTTTAGTCATGATAGTACTCAAGATGAACGGACCAAAGGAAGTATTGGCGGAGGGTGCAGCCATCCCAACTCGGAGCAGTGTCTTTAATAGACAATGCTTTAACCAAACTTTTGAGATCCTCAAAGAGGTGACAAATGTAATCAAGATGGTGAAGACACGAGAGGATACAGAGAAACATCATATAGAGTTTTTTTGTAAAGGGTTTTGAGAAAACTTATAAATGATTGTCTAGGGTTTCCACGCATTCAACTGAAGCTCGCTGGGAGAGGAAAAGGTCCAGATTCGGTTCAGGTATTTTTGAACTATTAGGGTGGTAGGCCTGATTAATATAACAGCTAAAACAGATGGCACCTCAGAGCAATCTGCAAACTATTTTGTCCCATTGTTTTATTAACAATATAGTTTCCACGTTATTTATCAGAAAATACATTTTATCTACGAAATATCAAGTAGTCTAAGGATGATAACTGGGCACTACGGATAGTACGGTTCTTAAACTTCCATCTCGACAAAAGACATGGACATGGACACGAGGCTAAAAGGACAACTATACACACTACTTGAAAGGACATCCCATCTCTCAATAGAAAACAAATTACTAATCTACAAAGTTATACTTAAGCCAATATGGACATACGGAATAGAGCTATGGGGGACAGCAATAAAGTCGAACATCAAGCGTATCCAATCCTTTCAATCAAAAGTCCTGAGAACAATAGTGCCCTTATTACGTCAGCAACAAAACCCTTCATAATGGTCTTAATGTACCCTACATTCTCGAACTCATCCCTTCCAAGTTCATGAAATTCCATAGTAACCTATCCAACCACCCTAATCCCCTAGCACAGTCATTGCACTGCACCACTCATTCCTATAATCCTCCTCGGAGACTAAAACGGTCCTGGTGGAGTCCTGGCAATGGTCAGTTACTCTGAGCGTCTGTGGCTCTCGTGCTCTTTGTCAGCCTCCACTGGCTTGTATCCGGTGATGCAACAGATGGAGGAGTGTGACAACCATGTGGATTTGGGAGGTCTCTGGACTGTCTGTAAATACTGTATAAATGAACGAGTGAATGAATATTGTAAATATGGTATGAATGAGAACTTATTGCCCAATGAGGCAGCTTGTTATTTTATCATGATAAAGCTGATAATTATTATTACCACCATTGTTTTACTATAACTAGTAATTAAATGAAGTGTGATATATGTTTAGAACGATTCATGCTGTTCACTGGATCTATAATTTTTTCTTCTATTTTTGTGTCTTATATTCATGAATTATATTCTTAAGAAGTTGCCATTTCAAACAAAAATAAAGTACATAGCTTGTTGAGATTGTGCTTATTCAAACAGTGCTCTAATGGAGGGGAGGCTCCGGTGTTTGCCTGCTGGCGATCGTGAAAGGAAACCAACATAGAACGTGACCCAGGAATCTGCACAAAGAACAACTATACATGGCCAGGCTTTATAGTGAACTTTGTCTTATCTTACCTCTCATCGCGTATTTACTAATTCCAAATTCTGACATTTTTTATTTTCAAAATAAAAATTATTGCTATTAAAATATTCTTAAGAGTAATACTCCAAAAAGAGACACCTCTATATGATTATTTGAATTGTGTAAAACCTTTACATCACTCCAAATATATGTAGTCTATTTAAGATATTACGTCAACAGTCAACGTTTCGCCTCGGGAATATGAATGATAGTCTTAAAATTCTTTCCAATATAGAAATAAATTTTGAACGAGAAGTTTACTCCACCTCACTGAAAAAAAAATACCAATCTGGTAGGGGAAGCTATATATTCTTATTTTGTTAAACATCTACAGCAACCTTTATAGCAATAAAATTACAATTTGCCTTATTGAGCAATAAGTAGTTGTGATAAATGTTATACCATATATACAGTTCTTTATTAATCGCTCATTAATATTAAAATTAGTATTTACAAACAGCCCAGACATCTCACTAATCCACATGTTTGTCACCTCATTATGCACGCGAATGAAGAAGTGGAGGTTCGGGGAGTCTCCAATACTCATCCGTCAGTTGCAGCACCGGATACTAGCCAGTGGAGACTGGCCAAGAGTGTGAGAGCCACAGACGCTCAGGATATGATTAGAGAAACCGACCATTGCTAGGACTCCCACTGTTACGTATTTATATCAGGTCACGAGGCCACTGCCGTTTTAGTCTCCGAGGAGGATTATAGGGATGAGTGGTGCAGTGCAATGACTGTGCTCGGGGATTAGGGTGGTTGGGTAGGTTACTATGGAATTTTATGAACTTGGAAGGGATGAGTTCGAGAATGTTAGGTATATTGAGATCGTTATGAAGGGTTTTGTTGCTGAGGGAATAAGGGGCATTTACTATTGTTCTCAGGACTTTTGATTGAAAGGATTGGATACGGTTGATGTTCGACTTTTTTGCTGTCCCCCATAGCTCTATTCCGTATGTCCAGATTGGCTTAAGTATAACTTTGTAGATTAGTAATTTATTTTCTATTGAGAGATGGGATGTCCTTTGAAGTAGTCTGTACAGTTGTTCAAAGCGTCTGTCTAGTTCTTGTCTTTTTAGCCTCGTGTGTGGGTTCCATGCCAGCCTTTTGTCAAGCTGGAAGCCTAAATCACGTATTGTTTTGGATACGGGGAGAGGAATGGAATTAAAATAAACTAGTGGACTGGACTTGCGGCAGAGGGTAGAAGTAATGTGGCTACATTATGCTTCATTTACTTTGATCCACCATTAGTTGCACCAATACTCGATCTCATCAAGGTGTTTTTGAAGGTTATGGGATGTTGTATCGTTGGGTTAGCAGGACTGCAGTGTCATCTGCAAACAATGACAATTTGAGTTTATTGGCACTTAGCTGCGCAAACTATATCAATGAGGTCATATTACAAGTATAATAATGACTATAATTTTCAAAGCCATCTCCATGATATTAATTGTCATTCATAAATTATATGGAATTTTTATGTTTTAACATTTTCTAGTATCAATATTAATGATCTCGAATGTCATGGAATTCGTCATTAAATTTTTGTTCGTATCCATTCATTCGTGAGTGATGTCTGGGTCAACTGACGCATAGTGTATTTAGGGTGGTTATATGTTTAAAAGAATATGTTCGACATATTTTATCACGGATGGGGCTAAAACATTAAATATTGAAGGAGTGCAGGCAGCATTTCCCCAATGCTGGATTTGCTTTTCATTTTATGAGGACGAGAATAGTAAGATAGTCAAAAATCAAATTCCTAAAGAAAGAAGAAGAGAATTGTACAGAATTGTTATGATGATAACTATAAATGCCTTAAGAGCGTATTATTTAGAAACGTTTTCACTGATAAGGTCACTGATAATAAATAACAGCAGTAAGTATCAATATCACTCACGAGGAAGCCATAAATATATTTATGAAATCTTCGGAATAAAAAAAATCTGCACAAAATACTGATTGAGCCTTGTCAAACATGTGTGGATAATGTGAGGATCAGATTTTTTACTTTAGCCTCGCTGATGAGTTTATCTTAATCAAAAACAATTTTTTTTCTCCATTTGATATGAAAGTGTTAGCAAATCTTAACGGGCAGAAGAAAATGGTTTAAAGCGGCTCCGAACCAATGAAAAACAAGCTGTTCTACATCAATGACGTCAGAGCAATAAAATGAACTTATCTAAAGCCCTCGGCTTACGAAAATATTTCTGCGTTTCTCCAACTTTTTTTTTTTTTTCCGAATATGATATTCTGTCATAACAATACGATAATAACAACTGTTTTTTTTTATCTTCTGATATTTCTATTGCTGCTGTTCGATTTTCTTTTTAGAAAACGTGAAAAGCCCAAGCCACATAAAAAGTATTCGATTGAGAAATAAATTATTCGAGAAACAAATAGGCTTTTGAATAGTGATTTTAGGTTTTTTTTTTTTTTTACGGTCCTTGCTTTTCATCTATAGCTATGGAAATTCAATTCGATCAAGTTAAAAAAATATTGAAAGCTCTTTATTTATTAATTACTAGCCATAAACCAAATTTTCTTGCTTTCAGTTCTTAACTTACAAGACGAGGCTAAGATCGTGAGGTCACCGATTACAACGGAACTTTGTCGCGTAAAAAATATTTACATGTGTCCTAGGTTTCTTAGCGTCGGACCCTTGGTTCATATAAATAAAAAATTGAAAACTCTGTAATTGTTTTGCATATTCTATTTATATTTAATTATGCCCCAATCGATTTTTTCGTAAAACATGAAAAGAAAAATATGCTGGATTGTATTCCATGTATTCCTGCTGATGTGCTGTGTTACCTATTTAATTGAATGCAGCTGTTGGTTTGATGAACACACTATGGACGTACTTCCTCAGTTATTTTTTGAGCTCACTCAACTCTGTGCTCAAAAATTTTTTTTAAAGATTTTCTAAAAAAAAAAGGAAGTACTGTTTTGAAAGGCAGTTTTTTTAAGCTCTTTGAACTTGTCTTGGCCTTTTAAAATAATTTCATTTTATTAGTTAGAGTTTTTATCTATTTACGTATGTCGTGACGACAGAAAGAGTTGGTGGCCAGCATGATTCGTGATGTTTTCATCTGACTGCATGAGATCTTAGAAGGTGTAACCCGACCGTGCACGTAACTTGCAAAGGAACTCGGTATCCAAGGGTAGCTGAACACCATCCGAATCCCAAAGGCGAGTGTGGACCGCTGGAGAACTACACTATGTAAGGTTGTAGGGTCCCAGAAGCCGTTGTCAACAGGGAAGGAGTCCCTTTCAAGGATATGCTAGTCTGACGGGTAAGATACCGAAATCTTCACTGGGAAAGTTGTGGAGTCTGGAAGTGAGATTTGATCTAGCGGGTAAGGATAGTGGTGCAGAGGTAAGTAAATAAGAGAGTCATGGTTATAGTTACCACGAGTAGAGCATCAAGAGGTTCAATTCAAGCGACTAAGTTAGAATCAGAATGCAAATGTGTCGAGTTTTTTAAAAATATTTATTGATACAAATACTAAATCCAAAAATTTACAATGACGTGGGCTACTGTTACTGCATCCGAGATGCATTTTAAAATACGACCAAGTAAGAGGGCTCACCTTAGGGTGACAATCACTAGTCACTAATCACCTGGGCGTATATACGGTTCCTCATTGGTGGCCTCTTCCGACCAATCAGGTAAAGTGTTATTAAGACCAATCAGCTACGTCAGTGCCTTGGAGACCTAGCGGTATGAAAAGGATCTGGCTCTCTCTACACTAATGCGCAAGATTTATTGACATAAAAAGTAGGCAGGTGTATTCAGATTCCGTTCTTCTCGTTCTTCTAGTGTTTTTAGTGCATAAGACAGACATTTTTCTTTTCTTTTCGAAATACTGAGTAGGATTTCGACCATGATCTATATCATAGTACTTTGTTTAATTATCTTTGCCTGTGGGGGTGTGTCGTTTAACATTGTAATATTCCAGACCTTATTGTTAGTGATGCCTCTCTGTGTGGCTACCATGCATTCTGACTAAGCCATTTCAATTCTCACCCGGACAAAAAAAATTAATTAATTCTTTTTCGCTTTGAAATCTACTGTCCCGTTCGAATTAACCTTCAGCAACCACCAAGCCATCTCCTTTCTCTGCATTTCTCACTTCCTCTCTTTCACTTATTAGCTCTTCTAAGACTATCTCCACATACTTACGGCCTTATGTTCTCTAACCTTCGACCGCCCTTCCTGCCCTTAGTCGGAAGAATATTTAAGAAAATAAAATAAGCGCTCAAAAGAAACAAATGTGACAAGAATAATGGGATTCCGACCGCACCTAGTGTACGGAGCAGGCAAGGTCAGCGGAACCCGTGCCCAGATAAAAGACTGGATTTGCAAGGGACACCTGTTGGCTCCGGCTATATGTGTACATGCTTGCATGTGTAGATATGCACATGTATATATGTATCTGAGTGTGCATATTTGTGATTATATTCACTCCTGTCCCCCTCCCCCCTAGTCGCAGATCTATCGGCTACCTGTTGCTATTAAACAGCTATATTTTATTTCCAGTCGGAGTCTTTTAAAAAAGGCAGCTATTTCGATTTAATGACGGCCATTGTACCGTCTGGTGTAATCGTACCCCTTTACTTCGATGTCTGCTGTGGTTGTCCGATGTAGACCCGTATTGTCTGGAGGAAACACCAATACTTTTGGCGAACTTTTTTCGAAGGAGTTTTTCTTCGTATATGAACTTGGCTGTCAAAGAGTGCGTAGATTTGGCAAAAACTCGTGTGGGGAGGGACAGGAACAGTGGGAGTTGATCGCCTTGTGCTTATGGTCCAGATAACAAAGGCCAAAATATGACGATTAGAAAAAAATTATGATATGCAGAAGCCAACTTCTATCTTCAAATATAAGATCATTTACCTACTTACTTAAGAGATTTTTTTAAAAAAATATTCCCTATTTATTGATAGTACAAGTAGAGAGATAGTCAGAAAATAATATCAAATTTTGGTAAGTGTAATGTTCCCCCCACCACCTACGAATATGTACGATTCATAGCAACCGTACATAGCAACCGTACATAGCAACCGTTAGTTCCACACAGCTCACAATTTGACAGGGTGGGATAATGACCAGGTGGTTTTACTCGATTTTTTATTTTTTTTTTTTTACAACTTTGTTATGATAAAATCATTCATACCATTTTTACAATTTTCAATCACTCGCTCATTCGTACAGTATTTACAAACAGCTCAGAGACCTCCTAAACCACATAATTGTCACCTCCCTCGCTTGCGAAAGAAGAAGCGAAGTCTTGGGGATTCCCCCACGCTCACCGGATACGAGCCAGTGGAGGCTGACCAAGAGCACGAGAGCCACATACGCTCAGGACATGATTGGAGAAACTCACCACGAAGACTCCCACTGTTATGTATTTATAGCACTGCCGTTTTAGTCTCCGAGGAGGATTATAGGGATGAGTGGCGCAATGCGATGACTGTGCTAGGGGATTAGGGTGGTTGGATAGGTTACTATGGAATTTCATTAACTTGGAAGGGATGAGTTCAAGAATGTAGGGTATATTAAGATCGTTATGAAGTGTTTTGTTGCTGGCGTAATAAGGCACTATTGTTCTCAGGACTTTTGATTGAAAGTATTGGATACGCTTGATGTTCGACTTTTTTGCTGTCCCCCATAGCTCTATTCCGTATGTCCAGATTGGCTTAGGTATAACTTTGTAGATTAGTAATTTATTTTCTATTGCGAGACAGGATGTCCTTCGATGTAGTCTGTACAGTTGTCCAAAGCGTCTGTTTAGTTCTGGTCTTTTTAGCCTCTTGTGTGGGTTCCAGGTCAGTCTTTAGTCGAGATGAACCCTGAATACCGTACTGTCTCGGATGAAGGGAGAGGAATGAAATTTAAAAAATAAAAAAGAAGGCAATAAGACTTCTCTACCAACAGAGATTGTAAGAACGAAAATATTCTTGTTACTATAAACAAAATATTAGTGGTTTATGATATAGAACCCCCTACCTTAACTATTGAATTTTCTTCATAAATATGACCAACAGTAGTAAAATATTAAAATTAATGACTTTAAATATGGCATGGTATTCACTAGAATTAGTAACAAGCTATGGCAGATTACTAATTAATAATTTACTGTGGTTTTAATTGACCAACAGCAACATTCTAGGACAATCCTCTCACCTAGGCGTCTATCGCAGGAGTGTTCCGCTTTGCTAAGGCTCTAACACAGCCCTTAATACTTTGCCTGTTATTTGTACCCTCAATTATATATAATAAAAAAAAAACTATGTGAAGGAAATTCGGTGTTCGTATTTTTAGATTTTACATACCGTTTTTTTTTAAATTGTTTTATGCTTGGAATAGACAATGCCTCTAATTCTTGTACCTTTTTGAGTAGATCTGATACTCTTTATAAACATGTCCAGATTAATATAAAATTTTCCTTATTGTTTTATAGTTCGTTATAATAGTTTATATCACCTGTCGGGTCGCCACGAGGGGGGTGCCTAGTTACCCCAGCCCTGGTGACGAAGTGAGGATTGATTAGGCTATGACCTGGACAATCGTTTCTCAACGGTCTTACTATCTGACTCCATATTTAGTCTGAGGCAGGCTGGATTGCCGTGGGAGACGCTACTAGGTAAATTTGTAGGGCCACGGCAACCGTTGTCCGCGAGGGAGAAGTCTCTCCCAAGCTGCTAGTTTTAGCGAGGCGAAGTCAGAGAATCCCACTAGGAGAGTGTGGGGTCTGACAAGGCTGGACTAAAACATAGTGAGGTTAGGAAGAGATATGCAGAGGTTTTCATAAATGAGAAGGCAAAGTCTTGAACATCAGTGCAGCCGCAAGTCATCAGTTAGCGAGTCGTCAGGAGAATGATTTACAGGCCGAGATCTGCCCCTATTTATAGTTAGTGGTGGGCCGTTAGCTCCAATCATCTGCCTCGTTATTGTACCCAATGCCAGCTCAGTATGCGGTGACCCTTTGTTCTCGGTAGCCCTAGGGCTGGCCTGGTCTGGGCCGCCACCTGCGTCTGGGTAGAGGGCGAACCTTCCCAGTCCCTAACTAATTAACTTGCAGCTGCGCTTTTTGTTGTCTACAACATTTACAATGACTTATTTATGTTATTTACATGTAGTTAGTGACCTTATGTAGTTAGTGACCTTAGTAGTTAGTGGTCGCTACATCACCTAATTACTGTAATTATTAACGACATAGCAAATTCACTATTAAATCTTCGATAATCCTTCATAAGATACGAAGGCAAATATTTCCCTAGTAGAAGATCTTTGTATTCCGACTTCCTCTAAAGCTTTTACATTCATGCACCGTCAAATTTTTAATGAGTCGCGAAACGATAGCTTCGGCCTTGCGCATAACTATTCCTTTTTAAACTGCTGCACTCAGGAGAAACGGACTATCACTTTGCACGTGTTGAAGTTATTGCCAAATATACTTACGCTGAATTGTTTTTGTTTTTGTTTTCTTTAACCGTGAAAAGGAGTCAGATAGGGGATATTGTTCTATAGTTGTGGTTCTAAGGACATGCTTTTGCCCGTCGGACTCCCTCCAATCTGTAGACATTAATGATAAACTATTTTTCATATTCTGTCAGGTTCAATCTCTTTCAGAGTCACTTGATAGCTACAGTCTAATAATTTCGAGCAATACAGGTCACGAAAATCCAAACTAGAAAATATTTCTGTGACTCTTTAGCCACGGACGCAAAAACATCTGTTTGTTGACCTGACTTGATTTGGCCGTTGAAGTGATTTTTGGTCTTTTGGTCCGAACAGATTTATGGAGAGCTGAGGTCTAACCGCTGGACTGGAAAACATCGAACACATGTATCAAGTTCTAAAACTAAAACCTCTCAAGTAGCAATGTTTTATTAAACAGAATTTGAAATGACTTTAAAATAATCATTCCAGATTAGGTCCCTTCCCTACGAACCTATGAATCATCACAAAATAAGGGCTAAAATTTAAATTAGAAATATATACATTTTCATTACTTCTCTAAGGTTATATTGTCACAAATTTACTGAGAGAGAAAAGCTATTGACAATGGATTTAAGAATGCTGATGTCAAATAGAACACAAAATATCAAAATGCCATTAAACCATGCTCAGTGATAATATTTTATTCATTTTTTTAATAATATATATTTATTATTCGGACTTGGAACAATACATGAATATTGTCAATATCTTGCAGTGAAGTATTTAAAAAAATCTTATGTTATTTTGGATATACGAAGGCCTATCAAATAGAAACCAAACTATTTTTGTACAAAGTTATTTATTGATTTAATTAATGTTTTTTGTTTTTTTTTTACAAAAAACCTTTGTCTCCCTCAAAATACTCTCCATTAGAGTGAATAAACTTGTCCAATATTTTATTCCACTGTTCTTCGAACAAATCGGAAAATTTCTCTTTTGTAATACCACCAGACATAGCCTCCGTCGTTTTTGTCTCTACTTGTTATCATATGCGAAACGCTTTCCTTTCATGTACATTTTAATTGGGGGGCATGAAAAGAAGTTGGAGGGGGTTAGATCGGGTGAATAGAGAGGATGGGGTACAGTGGTACAGAACGAGGTTGATCGTTAATTGACATTACTCCACTTTTGAAACGGGAAAATCACTAAATATTCGAGTCCCACCCCCTTCATCCTTGTAGGCCGCGAGCTTTTCATGAAAATCAGTCATCACCAAAACAACTGTCTCACAAATAAAATGACACAAGCAGAACGGAACCTCCTCCAGTGACGGGACTTGGCGTACTGACTGGTGAAAAGTTACTTTACATTGCCCTACCGGCGAAACCTAGAACTACAAAAACTCCACCACATACACCAGTTTGGTTTCTTTTAGATACACCCTTATATAATGTACTAAGTCCCGTAAGAGGAGCGCCGTGAAATCACTTTTTGATAAAATAAGGTTTGGGACCTAAGGCTTACACCATTATGTAAACCATCCTTTTGACCCCTGTTAGGTTACAAGATCGAAGAAGTTCTGAAAAAACCACACCATTCGTTTCCGGGGAAAGTTTTCCCTTGTTCTTTACAAGTCAGCCCACGGCTTGTTTAGTAAAGTAAAAGCGTTCTGAGACGTGGTAAAACTAATGAGAAACAATCTTATACAATATGACGAAGCCCAACTTTTGTTTTAGTAAAAAAAAAATTCCTGCAATTAGTAATTTGTCAGTTTTTTTGGACCGGAAGAGCAGGGGGAGGAGTACTCTAAGAAGTTGTTGACAATATCTAAAAAGGTAATTAATTCCGACTGGCGATGGAGGAGGCACTGGGGGCGGTGGAAACAAGGTAATTAACATCCTGTTAAACCTACCTCAGTGGTTACCTGCAAAAAACAGCTGTTATATTTCTTAGTTAAGGCCAGAATAGAAATGCTAGTGTCAGAAAAACAATTAGTTTCGGTAATGCAATACAATATATTGTTTAAATGTATATTTCAATTGTTATAATTAAAAGTGCGAGTAAGAGACAAACTAATTTTATGACTAAGCACGGATGCTTAAGTGATTTAGTTGCTGACGACACAACTATTATTTATCAACCCCTTATTTTTATGGTTATAACGGTAAAAAATTTTAAAACTCTATAGTATAGATCAAAGAATTATAATTATTAGCTACTTATAGAAATCGTTCCAATCATACATAAATTAGTTGATGAGGTTCTGTTAGTTTTAAAACTTTTTCTCATTTTCACAGACAATATTCTGTGGGAATCTGCCTACCTACAGCCAGGAAATTTCTAAGTGATCGATTGATAAGCAGAATTAAACACTGACGATGGGTTCTGAGGGAAGTGTAGGTGATCCCACAGAAAATGGGGAGGTGAAATTATTCCTCTGTTGTAGCGATTCTACAGGAAATACAAAAATAATTTGTAAATAGATTCACCTGAGGATCTATAATTGTATATAATTATAATAATATAATAATCTGTAAATTTAAAGGGGCTATGAAAGAAAAAATAAATAAATTAAGAAAGAAATTCGTCTGTACCTAATTTATTTTGTTTTGTAAACAATTTTAGTACTTAGAATTTACTTTTTTGTATGAAAAATGTACTTTCACCCCTGGATTTATTTTTCTTTTATTAATTTTTTTAATTTACATTAAATACACATTTTTTTTTAGGAATACATTAAATTAAGAGAAGATTGTTACAACTTATATTGAAGATGATATAAAAAATATTAAAATTAATTTATTTAATTTTCTAATCGGGTGCTAAAATAAAATAATTTTCCCCCCCTTAGCTCTCAAATTTTTAAGATTATGGATTTTTATTTTTTTTTTTTTTAGAGCTCTCAAACTTATAAAAATAGGACGTGGGAACAATAAAAGGAAAATTATTTTGGATTGATGGGTGCCTTGCACTAAGGGGAGTCCCATTTGAAGGAAGTATGAGAAGGATATGGGGTGTGGGATGCCTTGGGGTACTAGGCATTGGTTTGAAGTCGGCCAGGTCATACCTGGCCCCGCCCCTAAAGGGGGCTGCAGTGAGTTGGCCTATCGGCTGGGAGATCGACCCACCCTGAGCAGGTAGAAGGGGTCATTTTGCTTCGGTTGAGTCGGCCGGGAGATCAACCTCGATCTCTCGGCTGGGTGTGGATTGTTTATTTATTTTTTTCTAAGCTCGCTAGTTAGAAATTAAGGATGAGGGAAAAATATAGAATATTTAGGTTAATTTGATCCTTATATACTAGGAGTACCTGCTTGAAGGTGGTCTGAGAGGAAATCATTTTTTTTTTTTTTTTTTTTCTAAGCTCTCTAGTTATTACTATTATTATTATTATGTGCTAGAGGATTAGGGTGGTTGGGTAGGTTACTATGGAATTTCATGAACTTGGAAGAGATGAGTTCGAGAATGTAGGGTATATTAAGATCGTTATGAAGGGTTTTGTTTCTGACTTTTTTTTTTTTTTTTCCTAAGCTCTCTAGTTAGAATTTTCGGATGAGGGATAAATATAAAATATTTAGGGTGATCGGATCCTTGTACTAGGAGGACCTGCTTGAAGGTGGTGTGAGAGGAGTAAGGAGTGTGGGAATCCTCGGTTGAGGTTGATTGTTACGGTACAGTGGTGAGAGTCCACTGGTGGCTGGGCCTAGAGTCTTCTCTAGGCATGTAGTGCAGTCGTAGTTAGTCTGATATCAGTGAGGGTGCCCCCTAGAGGCTTGTTGTTGGTGGGCCAAGCGCCACCATTTCTTCTGCTTTACTCGATCTTGTGAGTTGCCATCGTGCCGGTAGTGGTGGTGGTGTCATGTCTCGGAAGAGAGGGGAATCATTTATTAAAAAAAAAATAAAATAAAATAAAAACATCACCTTTTAAAAGTTTTGGGAAGGAAGTAGAAAAAAAATGTAGTCTTATATTTTTAAAAATGATGAGTAATGTTATTCCAAGGACAATGTATGTTTTCTTATAAAGCTTCATTTTGCATTCCATTATCGAAACGCAGCATGGAAATTCTTTAGAGCTGGTTTAATCTTACTTATTATATTTTGGATTTCGCTAAAAAAAAGCTTTACCATTAGACTTCATCTATGCTAAGCTAAGACTAAAATCAATGGTTGTTTTCTTTAAGGAGAGGAAAATCTCCAAAGGCTTTATACAAAAATCACCTGAATTGTAATCTTTTCCAATTAACTATACTTCCACTAGTTTTTGCTCGACAGTGTAGAGCATTGAACGCCTACGATATATCCCCGTCGAGGATTGAGGATGTACCCCAGTACAAATGAGAACACGAGAGTCCCAGGCATGGCACGATCTCCCCTCCAGGAAATTGCCGGGATAATTCTCTAATTTCCCCGCTGCGGCTGTTAAAATCTTAAAGGGGCATATATCTTTGCAGACTCTGTGATTAGAGCTAATACTATTGTCTGCTTAGACTCATAGACCAGTCAGCAAGCCACTAAAGCTGTTCTATGAGAGCGGTCAGTGGTTAAACAGCTCCTTCTAGTCTTGTGTCTCAAGTCGCTGACAATTACAATTCCAAATGTAATTGAACTGGTTTTCTTTACCACAATATTTCATAAAACCAAATTGTCAAAACGTTGCAGGATTTAAATTCAATAATGAGACTCAACAATGAAATTACGGGAACAATAAAGCAGAAAACTGAAGATATAACTTTTGTCAAGAGCACGGAGAATGCTGACCTTTGGACAGGTAAATTAAGCAGACTAAAAAAAAATATTTTTTTCTTGCCCTTATCCATGATTTGCTCAACTATAACTATAAATCGTACAATTAATTTTCTTTATATCCTTCAACGCTATACAATATGTAAGTATTATCTTTTAGAACATATTTCAAAAACTATATTGCCCGAAGTAAATTTGTTATTTATTTTCCATTATTTTACAAAAGTAGGGAGGGATCTGTTTTTCCATAAAAGCAGGAGCTCCACAGGGCAGTGTCCTGGGTCCCATCCTCTTTTATTTTACTTCTGTTGGTCATATTTATGAAGAAAATTCAATAGTTAAGGTAAGGGGTTCTATATCATAAACCACTAATATTTTGTTTAGTGTTACAAGAATATTTTCGTTCTTACAATCTCTGTTGGTAGAGAAGTCTTATTGCCTTCTTTTTTATTTTTTAAATTTCATTCCTCTCCCTGTATCCGAGACAGTACGGTATTCAGGGTTCCATCTCGACTAAAGACTGACCTGGAACCCACACAAGACGCTAAAAAGACTAGAACTAAACAGACGCTTTGGACAACTGTACAGACTACATCGAAGGACATCCCATCTCGCAATAGAAAATAAATTACTAATCTACAAAGTTATACTTAAGCCAATCTGGACATACGGAATAGAGCGATGGGGGACAGCATAAAGTCGAACATCAAGCTTACCCAATCCTTCCAACCAAACGTCCTGAGAACAACAGTCATTGCACTGCATCCCTATAATCCTACTTGGAGACTAAAATGGCAGTGACCTCGTGACCTGCTATAGATGTGTGACAGTGGGAGTCCTTGTGGTCAGTTTCTCTAATTATGTCCTGAGCGTATGTGGCTCTCGCGCTCTTGGTCAGCCTCCACTGGCTCGTATCCGGTGACGCGGAGGAGCGTGGGGGACTTTCCCAGACTCCTCTTTCGCATTCGAGGGAGGTGACAACCATGTGGACTTGGGAGGTCTCTGGACTGTTTGTAAATACTGTACGAATGAGTGATTGAATGAAAATTGTATGATTGTAAAAAAATTGTAAATATGGCATGAATGAGATCATTTATCACAATTAATTATTGCCTAATAGTTTCATAAATTATCAATTATTAATAAAATTAAAACTAAAGAAAAACTTTTCTGCTAGATCGGGACAGGAACCCAGGGCATCGCCAATATTTGGCTGGGGCTATCCTTCTGCCTCGACGACCAACTCAATATGAATTATCTTAGACCACAAAATCTCGGTCACAAAGGCTGCAGCTAATTTAATTTTCCAAAAGATAGTTTGCCCGTGCCAAAGGCTATTGTATGAAAAGATAATAGTGGCCTTAAAACCACAATATCTCATTTTATCACCATCTTTCAAATAAGAAAAAAGTTGTTTATCAAGTATAAATAAATGAAGTATATACTACATACATTTTTCTCTGCATTTAACGAATGGTGGACTTGAAAAAGTGATTGACTGGTACGTAGTACGTATTTTAGGCTGCCATTATTTTTGGTGAAAATCTAACCATTTGTGACTATCAGGTGAAAAAAACTAACTAAATTTAAGATTCCTTAGAAATATCATTCCGAAGATATTTATTGTTTAACAAGGACATGGAAGTTATAATTTTACAATTCTAAGTAAAAGGATTTTATTATAATTTTGAGATGTAAATAATGTTTTGTTTTTATTAATAAATTAAAATTAATTATATGGTCATTTTACCTAGAACGGCACGTGTTCGTTGTACCACGAAATGTTTGCTGAAGCTACCAGTTTTATATCTATTGACAGAGACTGAATTTACCCATAGCCGCTGTCAAACTGTCACAAAAAAAACAAAAAAAAAACAACCTATTTTTACCTTCGCAAAATAAATTGAAAAAACAATAGAGCCATTTTAGGCAAATTACAATCCAGTTTATTGAATTTGCACTTTTCTTGACGCAAGCGATATTTTTTTCGCAGAGGGTTAGATCAAATTTGTAGAGCAAATAAGACAGCCGAAAAAAGATGTGGTGAATAGAAAAAAATATGACATCATATGACTCCACCAATATTTGCACGTACCTCCGGCTCGTTCCGTACGTGTACACATGCAGCACAGGCAACGAACTTTGTTCTCGGCCGGATTTAGGTGGCTTATGGTCATAGCTTGTATATATTGTTCAATATTCAATATTCAATTATTGTTCAATATATCTGTACCTCGGAGGGATACAACACTATGTCCATTTTTTTCCATATTGACTTTTTTTCATCATCATATCATTTTTTTCATTTTATAACAACTGCATGATGTAAATAACAATAAATAGAATGTTCTGGTAAAATATTGTTTCAACATCTCAATAAATAGCTGTGCCAATAACACTTTTTGTTGAAAAAAATGAAGTTTAAAACTCCTCTCCTGTAAAGTTATGAAAATGGACATAGTGTTGTATCCCTCCGAGGTACAGATATATTGTTCAGTATTCCTATTTTAAATAGCCCAGTCAACAATTAAAGGCCCTTATAAATGGGCTTCGCCTAACACGTAAACTTACTACTTAACCATAACTCACATCAAAATTGGTTAGTAATCATTAACCATTGAATGATCCATAGAACATTTGTTTCCTGATATTACATTGTTATATTATTGAATATTTGTCAGATTCATTATTTTGTATATGCGTAATCAATAAAGCTATGGTTCAAGTACTCAAGTCCAAAAAGATTTACTTGAAATCCTCTAGTACAATCATGACACTCAGCCTATAAGTCCGCTTTGACAAGTACGAGTAGTTAAGTGTTCTCCCCATTTCTGTTCAGTCCCACAGTGCTAAATTTCAGGACACGACCGTTTTCCCCATTTTCCACATATAATAATTTATTTATTAATTCTATATTATGTATTAATTAAAAGGGTATTATGTATTATTTCCAATCCGTTATTTCTGATTTTGAGCTATTTTATGTATGAGGGGCTAGTCCATCTATCGTATGAAGACACCGACTTTGTAACTTTGCAGTTAAAAGTAAACAAAAAAATCAATTTTAGGGATTTGAGCTCAGTCGTGCTAACTCAAAAAATATTTTTTTTTTTGTGCAATTTTTAATGAACCTGAATTTCTGATAATACTTTCCAAGTAAGTAGAAGTTTTTTTTTATATTTTAATTCATGCCACTATGAAATCAAACGTGTTTGATCTTAACCAAAAGTACATAGTTGAGGAATTCAGACTCGCCTTCATTCAGTTTTTTGTGGAGAGCATTCTAACCCAGTGCGACCACCATGAAAAATGTTACGTCAAAATTAATTTTTTTTATATTTAGTAATTGTAATAGTTTTTGATTGAAAATAATAACTTATTTACATTATTGTCATATGCTATATACGTTTAATTACTTTAAGACCAATTTAAAAAACTCAAAGGTTTTTATTAATTTTTTCACTTTCTAAATAATTGTAACCGAAATAGATGCACGCATTGAAGGATTTTTTTGGGGGATTTTTCTGTTTTCAGAAACGAAATTGTCCTATAATACAATGTATCAGATGCGTACTTATGAAATTTACTTAGCAGGAAGAAATTTAAATACTTGAAAAAAAAAGCAAGCTAGATGAAATAGTTTTTCGTTTCCGCATACTTCTGTGAATTCTGAAAGTACTGGTGTTGACTTAATGATCTGGATGACTGCTTACGAATAGGAATATGCTGATATTCATCACACTCTCCTAATTATGATGTAATAGTGAATGATATTCATCATACTCTCCTAATTATGATGTGATAGTGAATGATATTCATCATACTCTCCTAATTATGATGTAATAGTGAATGATATTCATCATACTCTCCTAATTATGATGTAATAGTGAATGATATTCATCATACTCTCCTAATTATGATGGGATAGTGAATGATATTCATCATACTCTCCTAATTATGATGTAATAGTGAATGATATTCATCATACTCTCCTAATTATGATGTAATAGTGAATGATATTCATCATACTCTCCTAATTATGATGTAATAGTGAATGATATTCATCATACTCTCCTAATTATGATGTGATAGTGAATGATATTCATCATACTCTCCTAATTATGATGTAATAGTGAATGATATTCATCATACTCTCCTAATTATGATGTAATAGTGAATGATATTCATCATACTCTCCTAATTATGATGTAATAGTGAATGATATTCATCATACTCTCCTAATTATGAAGTAATAGTGAATGAAATGGAGTGGCAACATTCACTTTGAGACTTTTTTTTATAAAGATTTTTGTACCGTGTAAACTTCTGTATGTATTATAAACAGAATTATTTACTTTGCGTAAGATGGTAAAGAATAATTTTTCTGAGTATACTTTCGGAATTAAATATTTTTTGATAATAACTATGCCCAACTATAAATGTTATCTGTTAGTGGAATGTGTTCTTTGACAGCGAATGGCTGAGGTCTCCTGCTCTTGTTATGGCCTTTCCGGTACTTCCTTCTGAGGGACAACATTCCGAGGTGATCCGCTGATTGCTTCTAGTTTGGCACCGAGACACCGATATTAATAGAGCCGCGTAGTAGAATTCTTTTATGGATTCCTCCAGAAACGGTTATATTATGCCCAAGATGGGCAAGAATTTCACGTTAACAGCCCAAGTTGTTTTCGATAGTGAGCTTTAGATTGGTTCTTTTTAGGCGAAACCCCAACGCTGCCAAAACAAAAAAGTGCCTTAGAATGCGAAATATATATGGCAATAAAACTACATAATGAATGGAAGGCGGAGAAGGATCAAAAGCACTGCACTAAAGTCGAAGCGGAAGTCCACGAAGACACGGATGGAAGGAATGCCGGCTGCAAGAAGTAGGGGAAAATCCTCGCTGTATCTTTTTCTTTTTTCTATTTTTTCAGTTCATCGGGTCTTCTTCGTTCTTCTCATTAAAGTCTCAATTTGTCTTCGGCTTGGCTTTGTGCCCGCTTTTTCCTTTTTCTTGTGACGTACACAGTGAGTAGTAGCGTATATCTATTATTTATTATAATTAGTGCATGCGATCAATACAGCAGTATTTCAAGCAGTCGGTTTAGAACTTCCGGTTGTCACTTCCGTCTTGTTACTTTGCTGAGTAAACGACTCATTTGCCAAAGCCACTTGTAGCAGTCACTACAGAGCTAAAAGCGCAGAGAATGGCATGTCAATTGATTTGGAGGAAGTCAAGAGACATGAGATGGGTGCATGGAGGATTACATCCGGATTAGAACGAACAAGGAGTTTTGACAGCATCAGGCGGTCAGATCTTGAATGAATGGAGTGTTGAGATCAGCAATGAAGGGTACAATTGTTGTTGTTGAGGTTTCTACTTTGCACGGATTCGAAGAATGCTGGAATGCCTGGCACTCCCCCAGACTTCTCTTCAATAAGCAGCGCGTGGGTATCTTAGTGATATCAATTATTAAATCATATTTATTCCTTCCCAGGTTCCAATAACGACGAGGACCATAGGAAAATTCCCCAAATAAAAATACCTTATATGTTTATACAATGTCATGTAGTACCGTCAAACTAACTACTCTTGGTAACGTAAGACCTATGACCAACAGTGGTTTTTCCTGTTGTGTATCAGTTCTTCTGTGTTGGGATTTAAAGCATTGAACAAACTGGCAAATGAGAAAAAGAAGCCTCGATCGATGAACCATGTCCTAACTTTCTAATCAATGTATTGAACATAAATAATTTGAGGAATTCAAAGGAACGCAGACTATATATAATAACGTCTGAAACAAAACCCTTCATAACGATCTTAATATACCCTACATTCTCGAACTCATCCCTTCCAAGTTCATGAAAGTCCATAGTAACCTATCCAACCAGCCTAATCCTCTAGCACAGTCATTGCTCTGTACCACTCATCCCTATAATCCTCCTCGGAGACTAAAACGGCAGTGGCCTCGTGACCTGCTTTAGATGCGTAACAGTGGGAGTCCTGGCAATGGCCAGTTAGATCATGTCTTTAGCGTCTGTGGCTCTCGCGGTCTCGGTCAGCCTCCATTGGCTCGTATCCGGGGACATGGCTGATAAAGGACCGTGGGGGACTTCCCAAGATTCCGCTTCCTCTTTCGCGCGCGAGGCAGTTGACAATCATGTGGACTTAGGAGGTCTATGGGCTGTAAATACTGTATGAATGAGCAAGTGAATGAAAATTTTGAATATGGTATGAATGAGATAATTTAACACAATTACTTATTGCCCAATGAGGCAGATTGTAATTTTATCGTAATGAAGTCGCTAAAAACAAAAAAAAGACTATATACTTTTGTCTGTCACATGTTCAACCCCATTAGCTCAAGCACACCAATAACTAAACCGCAATCCAGTTACTGAAAGATATCGAAATTATAAATGAAAATAAAATGACAGCGTTTATCGAGACGGTTTTTAATATAGCTGTTACAAAGATTACAAACCCCTTGTATAATATCTTCGGAAAAGAACGAGAAAGCAACGATAATTCTAGCTACACTCCAATCAAAGGTCTTTTCTTTAAATTTTCTTGAGAACATGAAGGCAAATATTTTTATTTCAATTATAATTAAATGTGTTTTTCAATTTGAATTATGAACAACATGAACCTTTGTGGTTCTTGGTTAGGATGACGAACCGTTTTAAAACCGCTGTGTGTCGTTTGATCGGTATGAATGGGCAGAAGGATGTTTCGCCCTAAAAAGCACAGAGTGCGTCATTAGCATAAATTAGGGGTCGCATTGTGTCCTGAATGTCAGCCTCCGTGCTCACCGTGGTACATTGCATTGGAGTTTGGACAAACGAAATTCATGCGTGGCTCCTCATTCCCGTTATTAAAGCCCCCGGACTGGGCACTCAGCAGGTCCCGACCAGGCAGGTATATTATTTCTTTAACTGATAATTGTTAACGAAGAGTGGGATTACTTGACACAGATATTAAAAATAAAGGAATGAAGTCAATGCTTCGTCTAAACAATCATTCAATCAAATTCATCACAGTATACAATATTAATGACCATTATAAGTTCAGTCAAAAACCACTAATACTACAGTAATCAGTTGCTTGTATTTTAACCTGTTTAATTTATTAATTTTATATTAGAATTATACAACACTAACAAAAACTATTTGCATTGAGTTAAAGTTTAAACAACAAAAAATTTAGCTTACATTGAAAACAATTATTCGTTGAACTTAGGAAGGTTATATATTTTCTAAGCTAACATAGAGGTTATATCAAGCTATCGGTCCGACATACCTCTCTGGAGAGGTTAAAGAACGCTGCACCCGTTGCTTAGTGTGCTGTCATCCGCCGGAGACATATCAAGTTTTTTGCACTCGTTGTAGCACCTTACCAACCCAGTGTTTAACACTGTGACCCCACCACCCCTCCCGCATCGATGGAAACAGACTGTCGGAGAAAAATTAGGTTAAGAATTAGTATGTAAGTTAGTTTTATGTTTGATCAAAAAGGTGAGCTCCATCACCTTTATTAGAGTCAGTTCAGTCCAGTCACGTATAATGTATATCATTATACGATCTACAGGAAATACAAAAATAATTTGTAAATAAATTTGCCTGAGGATCTATAATTGCATACAATTATCTGTAAATTTCAAGGGGCTATGAAGAAAAAAAAAATCAAACTAGCAGAATTATTTGGCAATATTTATTCTTCAACGGGCAAAGGTACCGGAGTCGTTATTTTACACTTACAAAAAATGATAAAAATTAGTAATTATTCTGGATGTGACTAAAATAATATCCAAGAAAAATTTTAAATATATATTGAAAATGCTGGGGTTTGAACCCACCAGGATCCCAAATCAACTATTTTTTGACTAATAAATGCTAAAGAACAATTATTTACAGTATTACTTTTTCCAACAATCGACCACTGTAAATCTCCAGTGAGAATATGGGAGGGGGGCTATTGCTCCTGTTGGAAAATGCCTGCTTATAGCTATCGATTAGTTAAATAATCTTTGTAGAGGAGAGTATTTTAAAAGAAAAGAAAGAAAAGCTTTATTATGAAGTACAAGCAAAACTCTTGTATATACAAATATTAAGAGTTACCTTACTACATACTGGGTGGAAGGTCTAGGAATAAGTGTGGTCTGGGACTAAAGCTGAGATATATATGTATCACAAAAGGATAGGCTTCTGGGAAGCAGGGAGGTCTTGGAGGGATATAATATTAGCATTGTAATATTCTTAGCATTATAAAAATGACCTAGCGCCAGTGGTGCATGTCCTGATGGCCTGGTTAGTATAATTTCTTCAGGACTGTAGCTTCTAAATGGTGAGATTGGCGCATCTAGAGTGCACCGGAATGAAAAAGTATGAAAAATAATCTCTTTCATTGTAAAACTGACCTGCTTAATTTGGAGGTACATTATTAAAAATAAAAAAATGTAATAATAGTTATCCTGAATAGATAAATACAGCTAGCACGGGGAAAGGCTGTTGAACTCAGATTTTTTAAAAGCTCCGCATTGGAATAATCAAGCCAATTAAGGTCCTCTGAGATAAAAAGATTCCTTTCATACAGGCTGCAAATGGATGACGCAAACAACACGCATGCATTGAGCAATTGTTGTTACAGGCTCAAATTTACTAAGGCTATGTAATTTAAATGATAATAGCTTCTAATAATTAAATACCGCCAAGTCTACAAGGAGGAACAAACTAAATTAACCTTTAACAGATTAGTGCCGTTAGATGTAAATAAGTCATATTTTAGTTTGCATATTTACGCTTACACAGTTTAATTGTTCTAATTATAAAAACAAATGTATTAGAAATAAAAAAAATTTTAAATGCGGATTTGGAGATGAAATTGTTGATTACAATACAAGTCTAGTTCTCACTAATTGACTTCTTCAAAAAAGTGTTATTACTGCTTGAGCTCCATATACAGTAAATAAGAAGGGTAGTTCAAAGTAAGAGACTTCATTCAAGTTTTGTTTCAACTTAATTTTTTAGAGAGAGGATTTCAGCAATATTTTTTTATTATTATTAATTTTTTTTATGTTAATGAGATAAGTGGAAAATTGTATATTTCTTTTTTTTCTGATTGTTTCGGCTAGATAAAATTAGTAAAAAAAGCGTATGTAAATATTTTATACACGTATATATTTAATATATATTATATATTTAAGATCAAAAACAAAAAAAGGTAGGTTATGAAATGTTTTTTGTTTTATGTTCTCTTTAACAGCAGTTTTCATTTTATTTCATCAACATACAGAGAAAATAGTTCTAAAGACTGTAAAGCTCGAGGAAGTGAAGAAATAGGACATTGCGTATTAGAGAACAAGGAGCTTGGCTTAGTCAGTGTTGAAGATAGCAGAATACGGGCCTGTTCCCCTGCGAACAAGAAGTCGTTGTTTACTACAAATTTGGACTTCTCGGCCTATCTCGTCTACAGATCTATCCGTGCGCATCGCCACTCTGCAGTTGACTGTACGCACTCTTCTCCGAAACATCGTATCGTGACTATAAACTTTTTTTCATTACTTATTATACATTATATTTATATTTACTAACAATCAGACCTGGTTAAATTAACTGTTAAATTTGTGATCAGTTATTCATTTTTTTTTTTTTTAATAAAACTTTGGTTATTTATATATTATTTTAGGTACCTTGTTTTATTTTTATGCCTTACTATTGACAATTTTGTATTTTTGTAACCGGATCAATCCGACATCCAGCTTCTCACGACGTAACCTGCGCAATTTTCTGGCGTTTGGGAAATTCTTGACTCTTAAAAGCCCTAGCGCGAACAATTACCATTCCCTTTGGTATAGACTTGTCATTTCGAAATGAATGAACCGGCGAAAAAATTTTTAAGCAGAAAATTTGGACAGGCTTAAACAAGTCGACCATGGATTGAAATTGAGGGAGATAGCCCACAATGAATAGAAAAATCGTCTAAAATAATGAATCCGGCAACATTGAACAATTATCTGGCTTTTAATATTACCCTTTTTTTTTTCTTTCGTAGCCCCTTTAAATTTACAGATAATTATATACAATTATAGATACTCAGGCGAATCTATTAACAAATTATTTTTGTATTTCCTGTAGCGTCGCTACATTATATGCAGGTTTTGTTATTTCACAAAAATTGTATAATGGAATAAACAAGTATAATGATACACATTATACATTACTGGACTAAGCTGACTAATAAAGGTGATGGGGCTCACCTTTTTGATCAAACTTAAAACTAACTTATCTACTAATTCTTAGCCTAATTTTCCCCCTACAGTCTGTTGCCATCGATGCGGGAGGGGTGGTGGGGTCATAAAAAAAAAAAAAGGGCTTATAATTGTGCCTTTTTAAACAATGTATTATTATCCATCTCGTAAGTTTTTTTTTGATCAACTAAACTCAGTCTCAGTCCTCGGGAACAAATTTGTCGTTTCAGGAAAGTTCGAAATTATTAAATCAAGTGAAAACTTCACTGTCTCTAGGCCAAGGCGATGTAGGAAAACTTTTAAAAGAAAAACTGAAAGAACTTTTTACGGAAAATTCGATCTCAATATCCTGAAAATTTAAATCGTGATAGTTCTATGTCCTGCTATGGACTCCGATCTGGTGATTGTAGCCGCTCGTAAAATTATCCCGATAACGTCAGTTGATCTAGGGCTTTAAGGATCGGGATTCAGTTTGTTTCAAATGTCGCTATAAAAAAAAAAAAATTAAAACATTTATTTTCTTCTTTCAGTTCAGATCTTGTTAAGGATTTTTTTTTAGTACACATTAGTAGAATTCATCGATAACTTTTGCTGCAAACTTTGTCGCAGTATCTAGTCATTTTGAGCCATAGTTGACTTATCCACCACTTTTCGCTTATATTGTTTTCTTCATTGTAGGCTTTTTGTTTGGTTTGTCAATTTTTTCGCCTGGACCTCTAGTGAGGACAAACTTAAAATGAAAGGAAATTGCTAACATAGCTAAACCTCTTTAACCATAACACCCAACTTGATAATGTTTTATAAAAGTTTGTCCAGACGATTATACTGGAAAAACGTAATTCATGCACAGTATGCTTAATGTATGTTTATGTGTCATGGCAATGCATCATTTGTTAGCCTTATTCTATTGCAACGAGACTTTTTTTAATATTCATACTCAATTTTACAATCGCAAGGCATAATAAAAATTTTGCATTCAAAAACATGTTAATGGCGTGGTTATTGCATATAAAAGAAAAATTTCCCAATAAAAAAAAAAAGGAAGGTTTTATTGTTTACGTTGAAATACCAATTCACTACAGAACGAAATTTAAATAGAAAAAAATAATTGCATAATTTCAGTTTAGAAATTTTCTCATGTGTTTTAATGACACTGTGTCTGAATAAATTTAGTATCAGCTAGAATCTGTACTTTTGGTTTTGGCTTAAGTTGATAAAAGAAGGTTCTAGAACTCATCAAATCTATTTCACACCTTCACTATAGTTTCCAGAAAAGTACCAAAAAAATAAATCTCTTACTTTCATCATTTTTAGCCGATTTCGGAAAGTGGTTCACTAAATGTCTTATAAAATAATCCTAAGACTATGATCATTATAGTTGATATTAATCCTTTCAAACAAAAGTCCTGATAACAATAGTAAATGCCCCCTATTACGTCAGCAACAAAACCCTTCATAACGATCTTAATATACCTCACATTCTTGAACTCATCCCTTCCAAGTTCATGAAATTCCATAGTAACCTATCTAACCACCCTAATCCCGTAGCACAGTCATTCCACTGCTCCACTCATCACTATAATCCTCCTCAAAGACTGAAACGGCAGTGGCCTCGTGACCTGCTATAAATGCGCGACAGTGGGAGTCCTGGCAATGGCCAGTTTCTCCAATCATGTCCTGAGCGTATGTGGCTCTCGCGCTCTTCGTCAGCCTCCACTGGCTCGTATCCGGTCACGTGGCTGGTCGGGGACTTCCCAAGACCCCGCTTCCTCTTTCGCTTGCTAGGGAGGCAACAACCGTGTGGACTTGGGGGGCCCCTGGGCTGTTTGTAAATGTTTTGATATCTAATTATAACTGATTTGAAAATCTTGACGTCATATTCTCCTACTGATACGTAAATCTGTAAGTGCTGTCCAGTATTCCTGTCGAATTTCGTGCCATGGACAGAAATTGAGAAAGATATACGATAAAAATTAGGAGAAGAGAACATACCAACCACGAGCTGTCCTTCTATCGTAACTGAGCCAGTTACTAACGCTATTTGTACTTTTATTCAATCTGATAATTGTTATATTCATGATGAGAAAGGCAAAACAAATAAAAAAGAGGGGAGATGCTGTGAAGTGTCGAGGTTTCCTCCTTCCTGCTATCACCCCCTCTATGTTTGTGTAAAGTGCAAAGATCTAATATTTTAGAGGTGTATATATGTAAAGGGTATGTATTTCACCTGAATACATTTATATAAAATAATCTTGTATACTTAAACATCATCAGAATAAATACTTAGCCAATAGTAAGTAAAATAAAGGGAAAAACAAAGTTCAAAGGAAGATGTAAATTTATTGAAGAGTGATGATGTGTGGTTAATTGGACACAGAAAGAGATCTATTCTGTTCAATTTGATTTGCAAACGAGAATTCTTCCACTTCTAGGAATTTTTTCCCTGATTGGAGACATGCATTAATATGCAGATACCTTCACAAGGTATCATACATAAAAATATAAGTATATAAAACTCTAGCTAGGTATATTATTTATTGTTTAGGACAATTAATTTCCTGGCTCCAGGCTAAGACTTAACTTGGACAGAAAACAAATGAAAGTTCTCCATTTATTTACTCTGATGAAAGTAGTTTATTTTAAGTACTGTCTTCATTTCTTCAGCCGTTCCCTGGCCGGAACGGAGATCGGATTCTCCCTAGGTCGCTGCATCACATCCGGAGGCTTAGCTAAATCAAAGAGGATCTTTACAATCGATGTTGTTGCATCGAGTAAAATGATTTCTTGACTCGAGTCTGATAGTTAAACGGTGTGAAGTACATTTTACTTATTGTTTTAAGAGTTTTTTTAGATTGCCACGTGTACCTTCCACGTCATGTTGAGGTCATCGTTGTCTAGGAAATGCACTTCTAGGCACAGATTAGCCATGACTCATCTTCACCACAAGGTGTGGCAATTTGTTCATTCTTGAATTTTCCACGTTTTTTTTTTTTTAAATACTTGACATCCTCTTTCCTACTACTACATCGGGGTATTGGTTTCATTCTAATTAGGAAATTCTCAGGACTAAATGACTGTTGCAATATGTTGCTAGTTAAAGCAGCAGGGATGACAGATTATCGATAGCACCTCAAAATCGTTTGAATTCGTACGATCGATTAATCTATTGACAGTAAAACTTTGATTTGAAAAATTAATTGCAACGCCATATGCCACCTCGCTGTTCTACATAAGGGTATAAAAAAAAAACATCCATATATTTCAGTAGCCATTATGGTACTATATATAATATGATTTTTATCAACAGTTAAATTATCTTTGTAGAGGAGAGTCTTTTAAAAGATAAGAAAGAAACGCTTTATTATGAAGTACAATCAAAACCCTGGTATATACAAATATTAAGAGTTACGTTACTACATACTGGGTGGAATGTATAGGGAAGAGTGGGGTCTGGGGCTAAAGCTGAGACATACATGTATAAGAAAAGGATAAGATTCTGGGAAGTAGGGAGGTCTTGGAGGGATGCGGTTGCTTACCTAAAAATAACAGGGAACCATCAGTGACTTCCACCAAGTCACGAGGCAGGTGTACACAATTCTGGTCAGGCCCCTTCTACCTGTTCTTAGCATTATAAAACTAATCATTATCTGTATAATAAGCCTTTATTACTGTTTGATTCCTCGCTTCTTCAACCGAACTCAAAATTGGACATATATCTCAACACTTCACCCTTACACATACTTCTGTCTGTGTAACTGCTAGTAGCGGCATTCAGTCCTCTGCACTACTGTGCTGCCGCCGCGCAGATTTTAAAATTAAGAAATACTTTGACTGAAGATGTATGTTAAAAAGTAGAAATACACAAAAGTAATTTCAAAATTATTTCACTCCGGTGAACAAAAGTTACTTTTCAAAAAAAAAAATTGCAAGTCACCTACCAATCGTCTCAGACGGCTCCTATTTTGGCTGACTAGTCTCACCGACCTCAGAGAAAATTGTTCCAAAATTGAGGTTGCAAGAACGCATAAATATTTTTGGAAATGCAACCTACAGGCGAATATTTATTTATATTCCCTGTTTCGACAGTAGACCAACGTTCCCCTCGATGTAGCGTCTGGCGATAATGACGTTGTCTGCAGTTGTGTTTCGCTGATTTTTTTATGTTCCTTTTATTGCCTCTAGCTTGTGGAAAAAACAAAAAAACACTCATTTCATCTGGGCCATCACTGTTACTGGTACTAGTAATGGTTGGGCAAGTTGAGTCAAACATCAAGTGATGTTTCATATGACGAAGTCAACCAATTTTTTTGATGTCGTGCTTGAAATGGCGTTTCTGTCCTCCATGTAGGGCATTTTTTCAACGAGGATCCATGATTGTTGCTATGGTATTGATCTTGTATCATAGTATTAATTTAAGTATTATAGTACAAAAAGCAAATCCTTGTTTCATAAGGAGCCAGGTGATTAACAATACCAATATTATGATGAGTATGTTCTGACTGGTAGATGTAATTTTCTTCTGTTCACCTGAGGTGTCAGTGGAAGTATTGTTTGTGTTCCTCTTCGTCTGTACTGGAGAAATTTTTCGAAGCCAAATACTCATTTATCTTCAGTCATCCCTGCTCTAAGATCAGTGAATATGTGAGGTACACAATCCTTGAAACGTCTACGAGAGAGTTGTGTTTACACTGTTTGCTTGCATTTCCACACATTCTCTACCTGGGCATGTGCCAACATCTACAGGAATCATAACACTTAAATTTAAAGTGCAGCTAACTATGAACTTGGTGAGGGAGCAACGGTGACAATCGATGTACTGTGAAGGTGCGTGGCGACTGTACATAGTCCAGGCTGATCTCATTGCCGCGTTCTTTTCGGCTATTTTGTCTGATGTCTTCGTAGTCTCTATTATGGAATGCGTGGTTGTTTCTATCGTATCTCGTCAGTTGTCAAGGGTAAAGTTCGGTTTGATACGTACCATGGGCTGATTGTGATATTTTTTAAAACAAAAAAATGGCTCGATCTAACGACCACAAAAAATGTTAAGGCTTACCAGGACGGTTGTCACAGCGACCACAGGCAAAAACCGGCTAATGCGTGAATCTGTTATTACCTGTTACTACCTGTTACCGTGGAACAGCCAACACCGATTCGCTACAGTTTGTTACGCTCCGCGCCCCCGACCTTCCACCTCAAATCACCAGCCCGGCCTTCAGCAGACTAGAGGTTCTCCTTAGCTAACTATTCACAGACATCAGCCTCTTCGCTGTGCTTGAGTCATCGTTGATAATTCTTATCCCGCCCGTGGGTGCAGCGAACAGGAAATAATACGCCGATTGCACAAGGCCTGCTTTTATAAGCTGGTGCAATCGATGATATGCCCGAATTCCTTGCAATTCGTACATTTTCGGTAGCTCTCATTCGATGAAGCTTTAAAGCTGGAGAGTTATTACTTAGTTTAAGTATCAGTATACTTTTTTTCAAGTAGCTGAGATATCGACAATAAAACCCTAAAGGACTAATGGATTAATTCGTTAATATATACCTTTTCGATTGTGGGCGTTTAAACTTGTAATATTTTTGAAAATATGTTTGCATTACTGAGAAACAGGTTATGGCGATGTTCAAATAATCTCACAAAGTTGGACTCCAGAAATCTCAACTTCAAAAAAAAGTGGAAAAGAATTTCAAATCTACAACACCGTACATTTTAAAGGAACTGATAAAAATTAACTTTTTCAATAAATAGTTTTTATATTTTTTAGTATTATTATGTTAAGCAAATTTATAATATGTAAATAAATTCTTTGTTGCATCACGTATTTTTTTTACAGAAGGGAAATTGTTTTTTTGAATATACCCTGAGTCATACAAGGTAAGATAATCCTCAATGTACTAATGCTGTAAATTAAACAAAAAAGATGATTTTTGCATGTTTTAGGTGTTTTATTCACAATTGCACATGTTTTGGGTTTTTTACTGCACGATTTTGCACATTTTGAGATTCGTACTGCACGAAAATACGGTTTCTAGAGATTAGTAAGTGACAAGGACTTTGGCATCGCTTTCGGGTTAGCTTTATTGTTCGAAACAAATCAGTATTGCAATTCACGTGTCTCCAATTTTATTAATATTTTAACACCTGTTTAATTGTACCATCTGTCGGGTTTGTCACTAGGGGGAGTGCCTGATCACTCTAGCCCTGGTGACAAGTGCGGGTTGTTGTAGTTTATAATATGGACCATTGTTCCATGTCGGCGTTCAATATCTGACTCCATTTACGATTGGTATGTGTCCCGACAATACACTATGTTCAAGATAAGAGGTACAGAGGTTTCATAAAGAATAAGGCATGTTTTCAGAGTTCAAGCGGAGCACGGCAGTGTAACAGGAGCGAGGCGTCAGAAGGTCTGCAAGGGGGCTGCGAGACAGGATGACGGCGCAGAGGTGTGGTGGAGAGAGAGTAGACTAGTACAAGACTGAGTGGACTTACCTCCAGGGCCCCAGGGCCCTGGCGTAACGCGACCGAGTGATAGCGGCTGTGGAGATGAGGAGACTGAGAAAGAGTAGTTCTCCAGGGCGAAACCCCTTGGTTTAAATATTATTTCCCCTTCCTACCGGAAGGTGGAGCCTAGCTTGAAAGGGGTATGTTTAAGATGTCACACCTGCACCTAGGTACGTGCCCCTCGTCCCCTAAATGACTGTTTTATGGCATGGCTTTTAGATTTTATGACCGCCGGAAGGTGACCTAATGTCTGCCCGGGTCTTTTTATGACAGTGGGGTGGCTTATCCTCTCAGGTTTATTGCTGACGACCTTCGACCCTCTTGTGCCTTGTTTTACGACTGCCGGCCCCTCCAGGATTTATTGCTTAAAACATGATTTACATTAACTGCAATATATTATATATGCACCAGAGTATAGGGTGATTTAACACTTATGTAGTTAGGGTCACTACACCATAAATTGTCAATAACCTTTACGAACGACTCGGTCAGCAATTGCCTATGACTAATTAATAAATGCGTCACTGATCACTGAGCGAATGAAGCATATCGAACGGCCGCTTCGGTTATAGCCTGTTGTCTCAACCGTGCAAGTGCGAGTTCATCATTCCGCAGAGAACGTTTAGTTTTCTTAGACCTTCAAGGCTATTTATTTAATATGTCGTTTAATTCTTCGTCTGTAATACTGTGATTTTTTTGTGTTTTAAAGAAGTAAAAACCAGATCATAAGATGATGAATAGCTAATGTTAAATGAAAGCCAGAAACTTATCGGACCTCAATTACTTTCAATTATTTTCTCCATACATCCCACAATTGTATTGTAACCAGAAACTAACCAGTTACAATAGTATCGTAACCAGAAACTAACCAGTTACACTTATATCGTAACCAGAAACTAACCAGTTACAATTGTATCGTAACCAGAAACTAACCAGTTACAATTGTATCGTAACCAGAAACTAACCAGTTTATCGCGAGGGGTGGTGGCATGGATCGTCAAAAATTCAGATCTGCTATCTTACATCATTTCATTCATCAGATAGACATACCATTTTTTTATACTGAAAATTAAAAACGTTTGCAATATGTTGCATAATAATAATAAGCATAAAGAAATAATTTTTGTATTGTGTGTATTTTTTTAAAAAATTTATTTTAATTTCTCAATTAATTTCCTTTTTTGCAATTCACAAGACAATTGTAAATTTGATGCAATGAATTAACACAATTGCTATAAATGAACGTCCGAATGCTTTCTTCTCATAATAAAAAAAACAATGTTAATGGCTTGCATTGAAACGTCTCCTTCGCATATTTTATGACTTCGTAACGATGGCATAAACTGCAATTTTCATTACCTTCTTAAAATAAGTTGCGTTCAAGTCATAATTAGATATGATTGTACTGGGAAATTCATGCTTGGCATTAGTTTCCAAATTTAAAGGAACATTGTTTTATATGAAATATATTGTGGGTTGTCTAATAGATTCTGATCGCGGACACAAACCCAAATGGTAACGACATACTTAAGCTAGCAATAATTTTTTCAAAATTAATATCTTCCGATAGAACGATGATGACATTCAGTGATAACTGCAATAGTTATTACAAATTGGCGGTGGATCTACTAAACGTGCTAAACTTGATGGTGATTTATTTTTGGCGTGTTGATCTCCCCCTCCCCTTCATAAATATGTCCAACCTAAAGGTTATTGACAATTGATGGTGCAATTAAACAAGTGTTCAAATATTAATAAAATTGGAGACACGTGTAACAGTCAAATTGCAATACCGATTCGTTTCGTACAATAAAGCCAACCCGAAAGCGATGCCAAAGTCCTTGTCACTTACTAATCTCTAGAGATTTTTCGTGCAGTAAGAATCTCAAAATCGTGCAGCAAAAAACCCAAAACATGTACAATTGTGAATAAAACACCTAAAACATGCAAAAATCATATTTTCATCTTTAATTTACAGCATGAATAAATACATTGAGAATTATCTTACCTTGCTAGACTCAGGGTAAATTCGATAAAAAAACAATTTCCCTTCTGTAAAAAAAAATACGTGATGCAACAAAGAATTTATTTAAATATTATAAATTTGTTTTACATATTGTTAGTATATTAAGTACAAAATATTTAAAACAATAATACTGAAAATAAATAAACTATTTATTGAAAAAGTTAATTTTTAACCCTTACATAAAAATGAACACTGTTGTAGATTAAAATTTTTTTTTTCAAAGTTGAGTCCAACTTAGTGAAAGTATTTGATAGAGTGGATAGGTTTGATATAATAAATGATAAATTGGATGTGGTCCATTAAGAACGATTGATCATTTCTTAACGTTTTAAATTGCCATTTAAATCAAATATAATTAATACAAACCTATTTAATAAATTTATAAATTCATTTCAAAAATTTAATTTAGTAGATTTTTCGTTTTTGGCAAAAAAAAAAAATTAAATTTTATGAAATCGGATCAATTGTGCAACATAAGCCAAGTTGGACTGAAAATTCGAAAACGTCAATTTTGTTAAACATAAAATTTGAAAATAAGCTTCCTTAGGTCATGAAAGTGATGGATAAATGGTTTAGAAGAAGCTAAACTCAAGCAAACAAAATGTGAACAATAACACAGAAATACCTTCTCCCTACTTTGTCTACTGTTAATTAATCTATAAAGCTTACTATAAGCAAAATGCTAGTTAGTTCTCCGGCTTAAACATGGCTGGATTCCAGGGACTAGATATGTAACAATACCTATATTTATTTTATACTACCTGAATACGAAAATAACAGCTGATACGCAATTATTGATTCCCTCCATTATTGCCATCCTGTTCTTTAATATCTAATATGTGTTTGACAAAAGGCATTACAAAATCTGTGTCGATCCCATACTAAATAAAGGGTGTCCCAGAATTAACGCAAGATTTGATTTAAATAGAAAACACAGTTTTTAGTATTTTTGTTATTTTTTTATTGAATTATAAACTAAATAGGATAGAGTTATTTATGGAATGACACATCGGGCAAATTGCCTCCACGGCTTTGCTGGCACATACGCACTCTTTTGTCAAAATTTTCCATGACCATTTGTCATAAATGTGGTTGAATTTCGTTGATGCAGCGTTGAATTTCCTCTTTTAATGCACGGGTGGATGTTGGCTTGTTGACATACACCTTTGACTTCAAATAAACCCATAAAAAGAAATCTAAAGGTGTTCAATCACACGATCTAGGGGGACAATTCTGATCACCGAAACGAGAGAGTACACGACCTGGAAATGTCTCATGCAGTATTTGAATTGTTTCATGGGCTGTATGGCGTGTAGCACCATCTTGTTGAAACCACATATTGACCACATCAATATCATCCAATTTCGGCACAAAGAACTTGTGTAATGGATTTTCAACAACACTCTCACGCGCTGCTTCGATATTGACATTTGAACGGCTTGTTTTTGGACGGCCAGTGTGTTTAGTGTCTTCAACTGATCCAGTCTCCCTAAATTTTTCAATTAATCTCTTCACAGTTGATGAAGTGAAAACACTTTTCCGACCATATTTTGTATGAAATTTTCAAACTGTGGCCGCCAAACTTTCATTATTTTTGAGATAATGCTCAACAATAAAGACACGTTGTTCTATCGTGTGACGCTCCATTTTTACTAACCCTAAACTGTCAGCTGTCTAATTGTTTTTTTTTAGGGTTGCCAGCACTTTACTGCACGAATGGCGGCGAATTCAAATCTTGCGTTAATTCTGGGACACCCTTTACATATTGTTGGATGATATACCCTGTGAATCCCTGGGGTTTCACAACCATTTCCGTCAGTTCTGTTTAAAATGATACTTCAGGATAAAATTGAAGACAATTAAAAATATCGACGTGAAGGGGAAGAAATAAAAGACTCAAACTCACATGAACAAAACTATTTCTATTACAATGTAGTATTCAAACGAATAGTTAGTTATAAGATACGCTTACACAGTATTGTAGTATATACTAAATAATACTAACAGACACGTCTACTCACACGTTAGTTTTATTACTTATTACTGGTTGTGTTATTTAGGATAAACTCATCATTACTTATAAGAAAGAAATAATGACAGTAATGAACATTCAGACGTCCTTGTAGATAGGATACACCGACTGACGGTCAATGCACTTTCTATTCTATCTGTATTTAGCTACGGTGTAGTATTTTTTATAAATATTTTGTATAATAATATATTATTTAAATATAATTCATTTTAGTCATCATTGGAGAAAAAAAAATGGAACAATTCAGGGTACTGCTAAGAGATAGGGCCAAAAGCCACAGAATAGCCTGATCCAATCCCAGCCCTATAATCCTAAAGCTGTTTTTATTTTAAAATAAAAGATATATTATTATCTATAAATAGTTGATAATAATATTAAAAAAAAACAACATAAATTCGTTCTATGCACAAGTTAAATTTGAAATGATTAGTAGCTCTTTGGATTTGGAAGTTGAAATGGGAAATGTACACACACATACCACCCCGGAATCGATACCAAAAGTTACTATTCACGAATATATTGTTAAACAACTGTGTGGCAATGGTTTATGTACGCGCGCTGAAATATTTAATCCAACTCAGAGGGCTTAAGAGTATTTAACCTGAATAGGTTTTAGGAAGGGAAAAAAAGCTACAGAAAAAATCGATAGGATTTACCAGACCTTGAGCTGCGGAAACAAACGGAAGCGCATGCCCGAGGCCGGCTGCGAGGCACATAGCAACAGTTGCCAGGCTTAAGACTCGTCAGCTGTCTTCACTGCCATTAATATGACATAAGTATTCGGGTTATAAATTTTAATTAGTCCGGAATCGTCCAGATGGAACAGTCATAATAAATTATCTATTTTGTCGATATATCTTTCAAATACGATTTCAACTAGAAGCTTTTTGACAGGGCATATTCGATATGTGCATATAATTCGATAATTAAAGACGGAAACTGCACAAGAGCCCAAGTGTGTGTAGATTTAGACGGCAGCGGACTGCAGCCGGGAGGCCTTGAGGCGCCCCTGACCTCGGATCAGCTGACTGCGGTGACGTCACAGCACGTGCCCCCCCACCACAGCTGCATACAATTAGCTTGCAATTACCAACCGCTGTCAATGCAGCCCTTTATCTCAATAGTCTCTGATATCTAGCTCTTATCATACCGATCGTATATGTACATATTATATATATATATATGTGGGTATGTATATGACAAAAGTCTACAATTCACATCAACGATCAAATCCCACAATACTAGATCCATCTTGTGGGAACCCTTAATTCTGACAAATCTACTTCCTTCGACCGTTCTTTCCTTATTCGTGCCGCAAACCTTCGCAATTCTATTCTCATCCAATATTCGTCAATATAGACTACCAGTTCCTCACCTTCTTCAAATTTAACAATTAATAATATTTAGGTCGAGTCATAAGTAACTTTTTTTTATCAGACATTTATTTTGCTCTCATTAAATAACAAAATGATATTAATTTTGACAAGTGCAGGACGCTTTTCATGGAGTTTCTCTTGCACTCTTTGCAACTGCTGAACGTATCTATCCGCAGTAATCGTTAAATTTGACTTCAACAACTCGTGGTGAATTATTCATTGACAATCCCACCATACACACAATAAAATCTTTTTGCCATGGATGTTTGCTTTCGGATCTGGTAGCGGCGGTTGATCCTTATCAAGCCACTGTCTTTTGCGGACTATATTGTCATAGGTAGCCTATTTTTCATCGCCTGTTACAATCCTGTTTCACAATCCTAACTTGCTGACTTTCCCTAATTTCTCCAGGTGGCGGTTAATAGTTGATTGTGATGTATTCAACCTTTCTGCTATACCTCTCGTTTATTGACGTGGAATTTGCTCCAATATTGCCTTTAAAAGGTTGTCGCCCGCCCTCGGTTCGTCTTTTAAGGTCCTATCTCCAGAACGGAATTTTATAAACCAATTTCTAACTGCCCGATCAGTTATTAGTCCTTCACCATATACACTGCATATTTTTTCAGCTGCCGCCCTAGCACTATTGCCTTGTTTAAATTCCCAAAGCATTACATGACGAATATGTACTTTTTTATTCTCCATTTCAGAGAATACGAAAAACAGTTTAACGTAACGTGTATCACACAAAACAGTTGAGAAAAGACTAGCTGAAGCCTCGTCTATAATAGTGAAAACAATCATAGCGGGTAGATATGAACAATAGATTCTACTTAGCTGCACCGGAAGTTACTTATGACTCGACCTGATACATCAGTACTGTATTCCTTAATTAGTATAGCCCTAGCAATCGACCATACACATTTCCCTCCGGTAACAATTCCTGTATTTTATCTCATATCCTTGTTTTATATATAATTTATATATATATATATATATATATATATATATATATATATATATATATATATATATATATATATATAACACCCCGAAGAGTATAGAAGACACCCTCTAATTAAGGGTTCATTTCCTTGCCCTCACAAGTAGAAGATTATTCCAAGAACGAGTTTTTTCAGTAAGATTAACCAAATTTCCTCCACTTGTATGTAGAACAAAAGAGAACTGAGGAAATATCAAAACCTTTGTCACATCTAAGAGCATTTAGCATTTAGACAGTGACTTGCCTTGAAATAAATGCTGTTAGGATGAAGGGCACGCGTGTACGTCTGTACCTTCAAGTTTATTCAAGTGGGTTCTGCTTAGAATTAACTGAAACATCGCCATAGTATTCTATAATAAAATATCGATCACCACAAGGTTGGCAAGGTTGACAAGGGATCTCCTCAACAATGTAAATTAGCCAAGATAGTCTTCAACAAAAACGTTACATGAATGGCTGTTTCGTGATTTCGATTGTTTTGTGATTTCGTGATCAAGTGTACCAGTCGCCTCCATTAATTCATTAATTAAATAATGTTTGATGGAAAGATAAGGGAATGGTATTAAAGTTAGAGTGTCTGGGTCAGTTTCTTTAAAACATATCAAATGGCTTGAATAAACTTCATTTTTTACACAATCTCAACCACCGAAAATTATGAATTCAGTAAAAACAAACATTCTAAATAATAAAAATATTTACAAATTAAAACCAGTCTACTTCCTTGCTTTACAAAAATAAATACTGCCCTACACGATGTACAACTCCGCATAATAAAACGATCTGTAATTACTCAAACTGAAACTTATTTCGGTAAAGCAATATGCTATGAGAACCTTGGAATATCGCGGAATTTAAAATTGCAATGAAACTTATCTTAGATGTTAAACCTACAAAAAAAAAAAACATGTTCTGTTAAATTAGTATTTAAGTTTTTTAATTGGAGTATTTTTTTTTTCTGTCTCCTTTTTACTCCACATCCAAAATAATGGAATATGTGTTAAGTTTTTTTTGTACCCGAAATTTTGGTCATACAATAGATAGCAGGAGCATTTTGTTAATCTAAATTTTCTTGTATCATAAAGCAAGAATCTGATTTAACAAGAGATTTTCCACGAAATTAAAAATCATAGAATTATCGAATCAACTCTGGGTATCACTTGGGGATGTTATGAACCTTAGTATTATTGAATGATAATATGGTTCTCGGAGTACTTACAGAAAGGGACGTACTTGTCTTAAAGTAGAGCCTCAGCCTTCTTGGTATGCGTTTGAACTGTGCATAGCTGCTAATACCAGAAGAGACAAGATCCAGCAGAAGAGATTAGGCGTCCGCCTACAACAGAACAGACCTGGCTTCAAGCCTGCCTGTCCTTATTAGGGCACTGGTAATTTTCGCACAGGCACGTAGCACAGGCTGTAATCACTGTTTCATTGCGTGACCAATCCTCTACGACCTACGCATTCTCTTTGGGATTCCTTCTTCTCTTCTTATCCTTCTTTTTTTTTTTAAGCTTCTTTACTTATTTCCCCCTTAAAACAGAAGGGGGGGGGGAGACAGAGAGAGAGAGACAGAGAGCGAGAGAGAATCTCTAAGCGATCATCTCAAGGCCTCTCAATGGGGAGTTTGCGTTCCTCACACTTTTCAACATCCTCGACAACGTGGTAATTTCATCGCTGCGTTCATACAATCTGAACGTTTAAATTATCGATGACTCCCCACGCCATGGCATCGAGCGCTTCCGAATCATTTCAATAATGAATGTACACCAATGGCACGTGTATCTGTCGTGTCGAAACAATAGGTAAAATGTTTAATGATCATATAACGAAAATCCAAGAACTCAATTCATAATTTGCCGGAAAAAAACACGCTTCACTAGTATCAAGGATGAGTTTGATTTAATATTAGTTATAGTATTTACTAAGATTCTTTTATTATAATTATGAACTAATCTCATTTTATTAGATGTATTGTTAAAAATTTAACATCCTGAGCAGGAGGCCAAACTTATGTAAGTAACCAACACCAATTTGTCATTGAACAGTCATTGTCTATATTTTGTACTCATTAGACAACTGAGAACGCTAAATCGATTTGGCGCCCGAACAGGGACATTTTATTTTATTTTAAAATTAATTATTACTTGCATACTTGTAGACGCCTCGAACACCAGGTGGTACATAAACAGCCAATAAAAAACCTGGCCCCCACGAGTATTCCTATATGGACGAGACTCGATAACAAAGACAACAGTGGCCCACTGACCACAGAGAGGGAGTCATGACGAACTAATCACTGGCACAAGCTTTACCTTACCCAATTTCCGGTCCACCTTCGACCGAAAACCCTACACGCAGGTTGACATATCTAACTATTAGAACTCAAATGTACTAACAGGAAATAACCAACAGCTGTGTCTAGAAACATCTTAGGCGAGAAAGCGTAATTTGGCCGACCTTTTTTAAAAGTTTATTGTATTTATTCATATAAGAACACTTTGTGCCATTTACCCTTGAATGACCCCTCAGTGCTATAGAATGTGCTGCAGATTAGGCATTTCACACTTTCATCGTAATATAATTTAGGTCGATTTGAACTAAATCTGATTCGAGCTGACGCTTGATGGCCCTTTATCGAGCCAGCCAACAGTCCTGTATTTGAGTATCTGTTAGAGTGAACTAATTTGCCCTGCCATGGGAGCGTGTTTAACAAGTGAAATAGGTTTGAGCAGGCCCCGGAGCCGACTCAAACTGATTTGATTAAAACTTGTACAACTCAATTTAAACTGGCTGTTACTTACACCTACTTATCAGCAAAGTCAAGAGTGGCTGGTCCCTACAACAATTGATGAATTTATAATTGTAATACTTTTCCATTTGATGAGATCTCTCTATGTATATGTATATATGATGGAACAAACTAAGTAAGGCAAATTGTATGTTAATCCTGCTTGGAACATATAACACGACAGCATAGTAATTGTGGAATTAACGCTGAGAAATGTGATTCTGGGGAGAACTGAGTAGGCAAGGGAGAGGATTAATAACACTTGAGATGGCACTGACATTGCCAGAGGATGTCTAGATTATAGACTGGCTAAAAAGACAAGAACTAAACAGACGCTTTGGACAACTGTACAGACTACTTCAAAGGACATCCCATCTCTCAATAGAAAATAAACTAATAATCTACAAAGTTATACTTAAACCAATCTGGACACACGGAATTGAGCTATGGGGGACAGCTAAAAATTCGAACATCAAGCGTATCCAATCCTTTCAATCCAGAGACCTGAGAACAATAGTAAATGCCCCTTATTATGTCAGCAACAAAACCCTTCATAACGATCTTAATATACCCTACATTCTTGAACTCATCCGTTCCAAGTTCATGAAATTCCATAGTAACCTATCCAACCACCCTAATCCCGCAGCACACTAAAACGGCAGTGGGTGGCCTCATGACCTGATATAAACGTGTAACAGTGGGAGTCCTGACAATGGTCAGTTTCTCCAACCATGTCCTGAGCATCTGTGGCTCTCGTGCTCCAGACTCCACTTTCCTCCTTCACACGAGAGAGAGGTGACAACCATGTGGATTTGGGAGGTGCCTGGGCTGTTTGCAAATACTCTACGAATGAGCGGGTGAATGGAAATTGTAAATATGGTATGAACGAGATGATTTATCACAATTACTTATTGCCCAATGAGGCAGATTGTAATTTTATCATAATAAAGTTGTTGTTGTTTTATAGATTATAGACTCGACCCTGCAGGGAAGGGATGGATAAGGAGGTGATGGATGAGGAGAGTGCTGAAACAATTAATAATAATAATTAAAAATATTTAGTAAAAATCATGGATAATAAATATCAAAGAAACCTGTGTGTTGAAATTTCCAAACAATGTTTTCCTATGAGATAACCATAAATGGCTTTCTATTCCATGTTTGTTATATTACTTAGGTTACATTTTAAACTGTGGTGGATTTTTAGCTATTGTGGCTAAAGAATAAAATTGAAGCTATAATTTCAGTAAATATTGTAATGTTTATTTAGAGATTAGATTATTTTGAATTGTTACAACCATTTTGACTTTATTCGTGACATTCTACACTATATACTTTGTATTATTTATTTGTGACTGGTCTGTTAATTCATTTTTATTGCTGTATGATTTCATTTAAATTTTAGGTTTTAGTTGTTATAGCCGTTTTAACATCCACACACACACACACGAATCTCACTGATCAAGAGACAGATGGTGTTTTATTTCTTAATACACACATTTTAACACCCGCATCGCCATCAATAAGCTATCAATGACGCATTACTTTTTTATGGGCTGTGTAATTAGCAATGACTTGTCATGTCAAGCGTAACCTACGAGACTATAGATAGGTTCATGTCTCTATCTCAATCTGGGGTCTTAAAATCGATTGACTGGCATATAATCGAATAAAACATAACATCAAAAACAACTAGTCTTCAGTTATGTCCTTTTAGTTGAGAATGGAGGAGGTAATTAATTCTACGGCTCATTGACATTTAATGATAAAGATTAACTGCTTTATGACTTTTTAATAGCCTCAGGATCTAATCACCTGCATACTACACTCACGTTTGAATGATAATAGTCGCTACAATGAACTGATTAACACTGCATCAGTTTTTTTTTTTTTTTTTTTTTTTTTATTATTTCAATAAGGCAATAAATCATAAAGGGAAAAAAAAAAACCACAATTCTGAATGAAGCGAAACATTTTATGGGCGCATTAATTACATATATCAATTAGCAGATTAATAGTAATTAATTTTCTCCACAGACCGTTGAATGTATCACAGCTTAATATAATCAATTAGACACGGAAGAACTTGAACGACAGTTCTGAAGTCAATATCTCCTTCGTAACAAGTAAGTATTTTTGCTTAGAACGAAGGACATTTTTTCTTTGTATACGTAGGCGTTTCTCTGTTCGTTCTACGATGATTCAAATCATTCGGAATTCTAAACCTAAACTCACAATCTACTTGAATTACGACGATTTGGCGTTTGAAAAAATAATTAAATTCATACTTTTTGAAATCTGAACCAATTTGGTAACATATCATTTAAGATTCAAAGTTATTATTTTGAGAGTATACAAAAAGTGTTTCTTCAGCATCACAATTTGAGTTTTGAAAAATATTTTTTTTTTCCCTCCACTGTAAAGTTTAATTTTTTCTCTAGCGCTTTGGATTAAAAAATAAAAAAAAATGTTAACTCGAGAAAATAACTAAATCTTTATTTCGTAGCTACTGTATTCGAATAAGGGATCGAAAATTAAAAAAATAATAAATTCATACTTTTTGAAAAAAATCTGAACCAATTTGGTAACATATCATTTAAGATTCAAAGTTATTATTTTGAGAGTATACAAAAAGTGTTTCTTCAGCATCACAATTTCAGTTTTGAAAAATATATTTCTTTTCCCTCCACTGTAAAGTTTAATTTTTTCTCTAGCGCTTTGGATTAAAAAATAAAAAAAAATGTTAACTCGAGAAAATAACCAAATCTTTATTTCGTAGCTACTGTATTCGAATAAGGGATCAAAATTAAAAAAATAATAAATTCATACTTTTTGAAAAAAAATCTGAACCAATTTGGTAACATATCATTTAAGATTCAAAGTTATTAATTTGAGAGTATACAAAAAGTGTTTCTTCAGCATCACAATTTGAGTTTTGAAAAATATATTTCTTTTCCCTCCACTGTAAAGTTTAATTTTTTCTCTAGCGCTTTGGATTAAAAAATAAAAAAAAATGTTAACTCGAGAAAATAACCAAATCTTTATTTCGTAGCTACTGTATTCGAATAAGGGATCAAAATTAAAAAAAAAATTTAATAAAACTGTGAAAGACGAAGTTTTGAAAACAAGCTATATAACTGCTACAGACAATAATGTTAAATACGGCATTTATAGGTTATGATTTTGACAATATTTTAATTATTTACAATTTTATTCTTCATATAAATGAAATTTAAGTGATCGTAACAGTTTAAACAAATGAAGTTTTTTGTTTTGTGAAGACGTACTAAATCCAGTAAATATGCCTCGATATGGCTTCTCCAATTTAGACGAACTAAAATTTCGTAAGTCGTTTTATCTACTTTTTCATGAACAAAAAAATGACAAAGCTAGATATCCTTGGATGACTGCTGTACGATGGCCCGATATATACTCACTCGAGTGACAGTACAGCTAAAAGTCTCCAGCAATTTTAGAATGGGATGCGAGAAGTGGTCCGACATACCTCTCTTGAGAGGTTTCGGGAAAAAAATAGGTTAAGATTTTGTTGTTAGATGTAAGTTAGTTTTAAGTCTATGATCTATAAGGTGAGCTCCGTCACTTTAAACGTGCTTCGACAATGAATGTATAATGTGCATTGTACTTTGGTAACAATCACAAATCGCAATTATTAAAAATTGTATAAAATGACGCTAAGCTAAAGGAAATATAATGAACTGCTGTAAATAGATTTATTTATGCAGAATCTATAATTTATAGTAACAAGGGGATATAAAGAAAAAAAATATCCTTTATTGAATGAATGGTTTCTATTGAAGGGGAAAAAATATTTTTCTTACTTTTTCAACTTTATTTGATAGTTATTATAAAATGAGAAAAACAACACTTTATACCGGGACATTGCCCCCTAAGAATAACAAAAAAGACGAAATAAATGTACTATTACTGTGATGTGATGACTACAATAAACCATGTACATTAGATTTAAACAAAACTATATAGATGAGTTGGGGTCAATAACATTCGCTGACAATTACAATTAAGAAAAATGCTGGTAAAATTATTACTAAGAGGAATAGAGTGTGAATTATATTGACGAATTATGGATTGTTAGCCTGGAGGCAAGGAAGCTTATGATGTTGTACAGAGGATTATATAAAGCTCAGTGATGTTTTAGTTTCCTCTCACTGATTGACATTCTGGCGTCTGATTTTTTGAGGATAAAGACTGACTAGAGCACAGGTTCACAGGGATGGCAGGGGTACGTTAAAAATGAGTCTTTATTTTATCTTGCTGTGTATTAGTCCTAGGGTCTTTGATTTTTCCCACGAATCTTGTCTACGAATTGACTGGTGCAATTTGATCGCTTGAATACAATCAGATTCAACTCGCACAGGGAGTAGATTGGCCAATTATCATGTATACATCTATCAGCCAGCCGAAGTCAAATATTCAATTAATACTAAACTATACTTGGTTAATTGCTACGGTGTTAGTTAATTTGTCAATTGGCCGTTTGTCAATTGAAACGTTCTCTAGCGACCTCAGTTCCAATTAATGGAGGTGTATAGACTGGGATGTCGCGGAGGTGAGCAATTGTTGGAATTTCCTCTGGATATTTGCAAGGGTGAAAAAGTGTTAAATAGTTTGTTACTTGTAAATCGTATCCAATCCTTTCAATCCAAAGTCCTAAGAACAATAGTAAATGCCCCTTATTATGTCAGCAACAAAACCCTTCATAACGATCTTAATATACCCTACATTCTAGAACTCATCCCTTCCAAGTTTATGAAATTCCACAGTAGCCTTTCCAACCACCCTAATCCTGTAGCACAGTCATTGCACTGCGCCACTCATCCCTATAATCCTCCTCGGAGACTGAAACGGCAGTGGCCTCGTGACCTACTATAAACGCGTGACAGTGGGAGTCCTGGCAATGGCCAGTTTCTCCAATCATGCCCTATTGTATGAATGAGCGAGTGAATGATGCTGTAAATATGGTATGAATGAGATCATTTATCTGTATTATTATTGCCTTATAAAAGGCAGATTGTAATTATTGCACAATAAAGATAAACTAATACTTGTAAATGGTTGGTAAATTTTCTTTCACGTCGGTTTTCTTTCTCGAAAAGAAAACTCGCCTACTGAATCGAACCTACCTATAGAATAGATGCGTGTTTTCAGAACTTGGAATAAATAACGAAAAACTTTAATTATATCAATGAAATTCGTCTTGTTCTTTACTCTACTCATTTTGTTCTACTTGTAAATTATCTCTGAGCACTACGAAAGGAAATGGGATATATAGTGAAAACCAGATTTTAGGTACCAGATTTAGTTTATTTTAACTCCATTCCTCTCTCTGTATCCGAGACAGTACTGTATTTAAGGTTCCATCTCGACAAACGGCTGACCTGGAACCCACTACAAGGCTAATATGGTAAATATAGTATGAATGAGAACATTTATCTCAATTACTTACTTCCTAATAAGGCAGAGTGTAATTTTAGCACAATAAAGAAGTTATAATTCGACATTTGACAATTAAAGATTTTGGAAAATCTTTAGTTTTGTTTCTGAAAATATCGTCATTCAATAACTCGAATCTTGGTTTACTAGATTTACAGTTTTTCGATTTTCTTATACGCGTGCGATCTTTGCTACCTCGTTTCATCCATCATCTACCTTCTACCCTTACCTTTATAACTGTAGACTACATACGCCTGTATGTAACGAGAAAAGAATCCGGGGTCACCTGTGTATTTGTTTGCCTAGAACCGTTACTTAACGCTTGCAGGGACGCCTCGACCACGAGGTGTATAAACAGCTAATTGAAGCCTTTCCCTAGCGAATCTCCTTATTATTCACGAGCCTTCATAATAACGACTACAGCAAAGGACGCTGACCACAGGGCTGGAGGGTCATTACTGTTTTTTGTGGTGCCCAAACTCAACAAATCTATTGCCTGGCCGAGGACATACTGCGAAGGAGACGATCCTAAGAGGACACTTCCGAACTACTAATAGCAGACCTTTATTGCAACTTGAACAATAAACCCATCGTAAAATACAAAAGGAGCAGAAACGTGTTCTTTATCAGACTAAGACCACTTTATAGTCATATATCGCATTTGTACAGTCAATTAATCAGTTAAATCTCAATCAGTTAATTATTATTTCCTATCAGAGTCAGAAATGATAGCAATAGCAATTAGAATATTTTCACAGTTTTTAGAAAAATTATATCGAATTTCCAAATAGGTTTTACGATTTCCTGCGTAAGATAACCGGTTCAGGATATTAATATTTTCAACAATAATTATTCATCACATGCTTATCGCATGACCGCTGCTGATAACGTGAACGAAAGGTCGGCGGACTACATGCATAATAAACTTGCATTTTAACGATGGACAAAAAAAAAAAAAGAATTTAATAATATATAAGGTTAATTATAGGAATGGCATGGGTTTAGAAAATTTATTGCTGTATGAAGATTATATTTTATGCAACTTAGTTCCCTCTGGAACGTTTCGTGAAATTAAATGCAGTAATTTATACAATAAATTTGATTCTTTATTAGTTTCGAATGTTTATATGAACTCTTGTAGCGGTTCAGGGCTGAAACATTAGGTGTTACTGTAAGTTATCTACCTTAGCCTATGTAGGAATAACAAGATAAATGTACCCTCAGTATATTAACATGTTGCCAAGACAGTTCTTTGCAATTATGGCAAGCAGGTCGGAAAATCACATAGGTTCCATCAGAAGCACAAAAAATCATATCGAAAGAGATGATTATCATAAAAACTACAAAATATTTTTCATGTCGTCCTGTAATCAAATGGAATATGAATTCAAAATTTCATGTTTATAGGGCAAACAATTACCTAGACTTGACAGACAAACATGGTTTCCGATTTAAAAAAAAATCAACGATGCACTAAAAACCAAAAAAAATATTGAGACAAAAATAAATCATTGGGTCGGATGATATTTACCTATATAAAATAATAAGGTAATAGATATAAAAACACTTTTTTTTTTGGAAAATGTTTAATTAATATAATATTTCAAGTGTTTCTTTACGGCTTGAAATGCGATTTTATTGGCATCTTTAATTATTATTACTATTTGTTATAATGATAAGTCCATAATATATTAATTACATACAGTAAATATAATAAGTCCAAATGATGAATTAGAAATCTTTAATTTGATAGCATAGATCATTCCGTATGAAAATATTTACGGCTATTGGTACAAGTAATTAATTAATAATTTACCTTTCAGTATTTGCCATAAAGTTGCTATTATTTTTAGTATCCTTCGGGTATCTCGTAAATATTTCATACCACCGCCTCTCCATATGAAAATGGGACAGCTAAATAACTGAGTAGCACGTTTGAGAACTTTACATAATTAGTGTAGACTTAAGCGCCGAAAAACTTTGCGTAATATATTCAGGATATTAACATCATTAATTTGATGTTCTCAATAAGATAGAAAATTATTGTTTTACTAATTTTATTATTTATTTCTCAAGAGGTCGTTTCTAGTTTTACCAGCGTCAGGTCATTGGAATGAGCTTCCAAGCGAAACATTACGGCTGCGAACGCGATGTTGATGATAGTTTCATCGACTTGGAGGTCGTTGTCATTTATTTGATAAGCTACTTAAAATTATAAACAATATTTTTTATGAATTAATTGCTTACTTGTTTTGTGGATTATATTTTTTAGTCTTTCGAATATAAAATAGGGAGACTCAAAAAGACCAGGACAGGTTAGAAATATAACGGTTCTTAATTTGAAAAAAAAGACCACTGGTCCTTGGAACCACTAGTGGATATGGTGGAGTTATGTGAAGATAGAGCTATATCGACCTACCCTAACATGAAGATGTAACCGGGTCACAGGATGGTTATTTTTAGAGAGCAAACAATGTGCCGGTTCCCAAACAATCGCCTCCATGCAGTTTCCTTACGTCCTATCTCCTTCTCGCAACGACACAGTAAACCTTGAGATTTTATCGAAGCACTTGGCGGAGGGCTTAGGATTAAGTAAAGCCCGTTTGTGGGGCTCCAACTTCCTCATAGATAAATTCCATCGGAAGATCTTCTTTATAGATTAGGTCTGAAGGAGGGTCGAGGGCGAACCCCCCCCCAAGGTCGGGGGACTTGACAGACTTCGTATTCTCCTACCAGAGGGGACGGCAATCAAGAAAGAAGCGCACCCTAAGTCCTCGCCGTCTGGGAATACTGATTGAGGATAAGCTCCCTGGTCTGGAGGGCTTAAAAACTGGGTCACAATCTGCAGTTCAAGTCCAGGGTGACTTATTGCTATGATTGAGTGGCCGAAGCATTTAACTAATTAATCGCCTATCGATATTGCGTATTATTTTTGGACTAAGCATGAAGCTGGACACCGTGTAATGTACCAAAAAATTTACTCAACTCAACACACTTGTACACCACAAAATGTATGTCAACGACCATTTAAAGACTGACTCCACTTATTAGAGGACGGGATAACACCATAAATAATTTTCTATCTGAACATAGCAATATAACACTCCTTACAGCTCTTCTAAGTAATGTTATATCTCGCACTGCCGGATTTTAAACAATTTAACTTGAGCAAAATCGGTCTTGTTCCTCATTAATCTTCGGATTTTTAAGACGAAAAGCTAAAATAAGAAATTCGAAAAAATAATCTTACAAGAGCCGGAATAGCCCAATTTAATATTTAAATTGGCTTTCGTTTTTACGAATGTTTAAGCTATTTAAGTACATTTTGGAAAAGGTGATTTTCAGCGACGGGAATGTCGCTTTGGAGAAAAGAACAGCTTGTATTATCCATAAGACGAGAACCTAGTGGATGGACAGCCCGCGAAGAGCAGACAAGAGGCCACTTAGAGCGTGGATTCGACAAGGTCTGGCTCCCTGTGAATGGGGGCCTTGTGAATTGCCCAACAAAACGGCGGGTAAAAACTCCTTTCGGCGGGAAGATTTATAACTCGCGGTCGCAACATACATCTTGTTAACTCCCTTCTCTTTATTATTTAGGATGAGATCCTCTCTCTCGTAAGTGAAACTTGTATCCGAGGTGCTTGAGCATAAACTCTACGCAATATAATCGAGTTGTCTCTAATATTGTAATAATGTGTCCTATTTAATGTGCATGGAAAAATAACTTCTGGTCAACCTCTAAACCGAAGGATAAAACTGATACTTGCCACAACAGGCTATCTACGCCACAAAAAATCAACACATACAATTACTTAATGCTGCTTACGGAACAGAGGATGGAAAAATGAAAAAAAATTAAACCTAGCTATAATATAAAGATTTCAATCAAACCCACTGGTGTGCCAGAAATACGACCTCACACAGAGAATTATGAATTCCACAGTGTTGTGTCAACTCCTTCACCACGAATATATAGAAGTTCCCCTCTTCTCTGCCAAGAAAATACCCACCTACATTTCCATGTTTTAATAATAAAAACGTTTAGCGTTAGTTAAGAGAGGGGGTAACTAGTGCATGGAACAGCTGAAGTCCACTAGGGGGCACGGCTGAGACCCAGCCTATATAAGGCCCAGATTTGGGGTTTTGTCCCAGACTGTTGGAACCCGTTACCTGAGAAGCACTGGCACTTGCTGCTCTACTCGAACCATGGCTTTCAGACCCACACCTTCCTAGTGGGGTTCTCTGCCTAATGCGAAGAAATCTCTTCCTCGTGGACGACGGTCTCCTGGGCCCCTACAAACTGTACCTAGTAGCGTCCCCCCTTACGATCCAGTCTGCCTCTCTCTGGTCACACTCGCCATTGGGATCCGGACGGTTTTCGCCTACCCTTAGATACCGAGTGTGAATTCGTGGTCATTCCAAGACCACATAAACTATCTATAATACCTACCCTGTTCCTCTTCTCCTGAACATATTGCACTGTCAGGACACACCTTGTAAGATCTTATACGAGTCCGAAAGCTGCCCACCGCCTAGGCCGCCAGCAAAGGTCAAAGACCACAGGTCCACCCATTATATGTCTTTCTTGACGCCCGTCGGACAGTGGCCGGGTCGTAGAGACCCCAACGGGGGAGAACGCCATCGTCGCAGGTTCCTCATCAAGTTTTACATCAAGACTCTACAGGCAATTCAACTAAAAACCTCACATACTTGGACTAGAAATACAAGGCTTCCATGACACTCCATGACGACTCCAGATATGCCATGATGAACATAATCCTTCATATGGGAAGGTATCCCAAGGATGTTATTTGTCGCATGTCATTCATTGTGTTACTATTCGTCATATTATTCACTGGTTCTTTTATTTATTTTATGTTTACAGTTGTGAACAAATCGTTATTATAAAAAATCTTTATCTTCTGGTGTAGAAAATAAGCAAGACGCTCCAGTTCTTTTGAACCCTATTCCGTTATATACGAAGTCGTGAACCAGGATTTCCTCAATAACTCACTTCACAATCTTCCCTTTCAGTATTGCGAACGGAGACGTGGACTTCGTGTCAAAAAATAATAAAACCTTCCTTAGCTGAAGATAACTTTTTGCCCGAGTTATTAAAATACGCCCACCCACCGCCCTTAGAGAGAAAGAGCGTGCAACCTTTCAGAAAAAGCGACCGGCCACTTTGTGTCAGTTTTTAGCTCGGCTTCAAACCTGGCAGTTTGATTACCTCTCCCTTTCACTTCTGCAAAGTACCCCCCCCCCCTTGTCGATTCGCTCGTCTCTCCCATCTGCTGTGTTTGGAAACAGCGAAGCTTTACGGCGTTGTGAAAGAGTGTGAGTACACCTGGATATAGATTGCTTACAGCACGATATTCAAAGAAAAAATTTGGATACAAATTTGACTAAAAGAAATGATCAGAAACTATTTTTAGGATAATCGTATATAGATTGCAACACCCATTAAATAGAAGGATCAGGTGTCAAGCTTCAATATGCCCTTTGAAATGGCATTTAAATATGTTGGAATAATTATGGCCAGCCACAATAACTTCTATTGGGGGGGGGGAGCGCCAAACAAACAGTGTTAACATACTGATAATATTATATCCTGATAATTTAGAGAATTATAATTATAGAATGAAGAAAGTTATTGAAACTGTTTGATTAAGTGACATGAAGCGTACAGAGAAGAAATGTTTCTGTTCATTTCAATTGATGTTATGGGCTCATACTTCTGCAAGAGACCAGGTCGTCTCTAAAATACAATTAATACGTAAAAATATATTATCTATTTATGTATAAGTAGGAAAACGTAAACAGAAAAAAACCTGCAAACTACAAGAAAAAATAAAATTAATGTCTTAATATATTTTCTTCCTAGTTTTTGCCGATACTAGCCCATAAAAGCAGGAGTTCCACAGGGCAGTGTCCTGGGTCCCATCCTCTACTGTCTACGTCTGCAACAAGACCCTTCATATCGATCTTAATATACTCTACATTCTTGAACTCATCCCTTCCAAGTTCATGAAATTCCATTGTAACCTATCCAACCACCCTAATCCCCTAGCACAGTCATTGAAGTGCACCACTCATCCCTATAATCCTCCTCGGAGACTGAAACGGCAGTGACCTCGTGACCTGCTATAAACGCGTGACAGTGGGAGTCCTGGCTATGGCCAGTTTCTCCAATCATGTCCTGAGCGTATGTGGCTCTCGCGCTCTTGATCCTCTCAGGTCTCAGCCTCCACTGGCTCGTATCCGGTGACGCGGCTGACGGAGGAGGGTGGGGGACTTCCCAAGACTCCGCTTCCTCTTTCGCATGCGAGGGAGGTGACAACCATGTGGATTTGGGAGGTCTCTGGGCTGTTTGTAAATCCTGCATGAATGAGCGAGTGAATGATAAATTGTAAATATGGTATGAATGAGAACATGTATCTCGATTGCCTCAAAAGGCAGATTGTAATTTAGCACAATAAAGAAATTATATCTCAGTTGCTCAACTAACAATTTTCATTGAACATTTGGTGGCATTATTTTACTACGTCATGCATAAGGGCGATGGTTTTATGTAGTCTGGGAGATGGTAGTACGCCTAAGTGAATATGTTATTATTCTTAGAAGCAGTTTTTACGAAAGGTCATACTTATTGGTAAAGGTCATAGTCCAGGGTAGGCTCATTTCATAGAATATCTCTTTGATATTCTAATAATGACATTTTTTTTTTCCAAAGCCTTCAATTTTTCAACATCAAAGGTTCAATTTTGAGCAGCCATCAGATTGGCTCGTTGCGATACCCGGATAGCAGGAGCATCCTGTTATCAGACAAATCCCATGTTACCCAGGGTAGCACCGTTGCAGCGGGAGCTAATAATAATAATAAGCTAATAAGATAAGGAACATTCTCTATCTCTAGACTAAAGCTTATAAATGAGGTTAATGTATTGGCTGCAGTTTTAGATTCAAAACGCAAATAAAAAATGCTCTGATTTTAAGCAGCTTAGGCGTGATCCTGAAACAATTGAAAATTTGAGAAGATGTTGATACTGACATTGACATTTATATTTATGAGGCTTTAAAATACTCGTTCCCTAGATGCTTCCACCTCGGGATTCCTAACTCTCTTGCTGACATCCCTTGTACAAGATCTATCACACGTTTCCTAGTCCATACCATACTTTTTGGATTCCTCTGTTCTCAGATAATTTATAACATAATGTTTAATATTAAATGTACAGAAATAGAGAACACCTTAGATAAACTTACATAATATTCGACTTTTTAGAAGAAAACATTGATGACTGAATTCATAAAAAGTTAATCAATCGATTATTATTTATTATCGATTTAGTTGAATATTGAGATGATATTGTCCCTTTACCTCTCACAGATATCCAGACAAGACTTAACTATTCCACGCTCTGCTGCCCTGACCGCTTGTATGATATTCTACTGCACCTAACCGACAAATACTGTATACAGATGTATCCATGAAAACTATATGGTATTCCTTCAATCCCTATACTGAACAACCCTTCCACGTTTCCCAGTAACAAGAGATCTCACTGAACAATCCTGATAAAGTAGGAGGGCATACCAAAAAAAAAAAAACCAAACTATTTTTATACAAAGGAATTTATTTCATTTTCTTACAAAAAAAAAATCTTTAATCTCCTTCAAAGTACTCACCACTGGATTCAATACATTTTTATTCTACTGTTCAAAACATTTTTTAAATTGTACTTTTGTGATGACATGCAGGGACTCCGTCGTTTTTGTCTTCACTTCTTCAACGTCGGCAAAACGCTTTCCTTTTTCCTTTTATGTCCTTTTTCATTGGGTGAATAAGGGAGATGTGGCACAGAGTGTTGTGCTGTGTGACCCTTCTCATCTCCAAAACTTTACTTCAAATTCGCTGAACTGAATTTCATGTTACTCCAGATTTCTCCACAACTAGTTCGATAGTCCGTCGTCGACCTTTCAGGACAATTTCGATAGTTTTTTCGACATTCTCGTTGGTTATGGCCGTCAAAGGACGTCCAGAGCGAGGTTGATCATTAATTGACATTTCCCCCACTTTTAAAACGATAAAACCGCCTGTCGGGTCGTCACTACGGTGGCTCAGTTTATACCTGAGTATCCCCAAAGTGATGAGGAGACGCCCACCGCGGGCTAGGGTCACTACAACCTCTTAGCCGCCGTCCGGCGAGCGCCCAGAAAAAGATAGAACGGGTGGACCCCTTTCACCCTGGCTGCCGACCTAGTTGGTGGGCAGCTTTAATTAGCTTTGATCTGACTCCATAAGATCTTTAGAAGGTGTGTGTGCCCCGACAAAGCACTGTGTTCAGGAGAAGAGGAACAGGTAGATTTGTAGGTAGTTTATGTGGTCTTGGAATGACCACGAATTCACACTCGTTATCTAAGGATAGGCGAAAACCGTCCGGATCCCAAACGCGAGAGTGAACCAGAGAGAGGCAGACTAGATGGCCGTGGGAGACACTGCTGGTAAAATTTGCAGGGCCACGCCAACCGTCGTCCGCGAGGGAGAGGTCTTTCCCAAGGAGTTGCTAGTTTCAGCGAGACGAAGTCAGAGATTCCCACTAGGAGAGTGTGGGGTCTGACAACGCCGGAATAAAACATAGCGAGGTTAGGAAAGAGAGATGCAGAGGTAGTTGAATGAGAAGTCCATGGTTTTGAGTAAAGCAGCAAGCGCCAGTGCAGAGAGAGAGAGAGGAGAGAGTAGTGTTCCAAGTGAAGGTCCGATTAGTTATGCAAATTTGGTCAACTGGCACCCCTTATATAGCCAGCTAGTTGTGATAGGGGTGGGCCCGCACCAGGTGGCTAGAGAGGAGGTGGGGATAGACCCCACTCCTCCCTCTACTCTCACTGACGTCATAATCTTTATTAACATAATGAAAAATAGTTACATATTTTCTGATATTATTTGATGATATAGATACAAAGTCTGATACGAGAAGTGGGTGACTTATAATTATTTGTGATTAAGAGGAGGCCACTACACCACACAAACAATTGAGCCCCCCCCCATTGCGTCACTCTTATAGGCTGCTTTTAACTTTTCAAGAGTTCATAAAAATCAGCCATCACAAAAACGACGAGCGCGGAAAACAACAAATAAACACAAGTGGAACGGAACCTTCTCCAGTGACTTGGCATACTGACTGGTGACAAATTGCTTTGCTCTGCCCTACCGGCGGAATCCGGTACAACAAAAACTCAGCGACATACGAGGTCGGTCTGAAAAGGTTCCGACCTAACAAAGCTTTTATTTATTTTATTATCATCTTCATGTTGAGGTTGGAAACTTTTCAGACCACCTGTGTACAACATCAGTTACCTCTTTGTTACGCTCTCGAATGCGTGATGAAATATGTAACCAATGCCTTCAGTAGTAAAAAACTTGCTTCAACGTTGGACAGTCGTTTACGTTTCTTACGTGCAATCTGTTCATTCCTGCATCCCAGATACGTTTTTTCCCTACTTGCTCAGACTGGCAAACATAATGAGGCATTTTTTTAATCTTTATAGAGGAGACGAAGGACTTTTCTTCAAATGGTGAAAATTTATCGATTAATAATTGTTTTACCCCCACTTCCAAATTCACATTGAAAATACATTTTGTCTCTGAATCCCTCTTGATCATTGGCTACTGGCACAAGGAAGGTTTAAATTTCGCTGTATTTTGATTGTGGCCAGGATGACTTTTGCCGATCGATTTCAGGTGAAGTGCATGTGAGATTCAACAAGGTCTCCCGGAATTGATATGAAGTTAATACTGACCCGAATAATATTAAACGATAATTCTCTAGCATTAACAGATATTGATAATAATAATTGATTGAATGTAGAATCAAGCCTCTAAGCATTGCAAAACAACAATATTTTTGAATTTCATCTGTAACTACGTAAACAACATATTCTATAACATATAAACAACATCCGGGATTGAATTTTTCTTTCATTATCCTGATATCAGAAATGGCTACTTAGACAAGCCTTCCTACGACATTTTTTCAAAAAGGCGTTGAAAAAATTAAAAAAGGTTATGTAAATAAAATAAAACCAGTAATTTATTGGTATTCAGGTAAAGTTCTTAATGGGTCTGGTTATCATGCCGAAGCCCCATATAGGTCTCCTGCAGCTTAGCTGAATATTTCGAATTTCAAACGAGCCTAATATACGACTTGGCCGCCGTCCAAGAAATCTGTTCCAACAACAACAGACTGCACCAAAAAAGAAAATTAGCCTAATACACATCTATCTCTATTTTAAGCCGCTTAAAATTAGCTTGGAGCAATTTAAGAGAGTCGTTTCCATTCGAAAATACATTACTTATTAAAATTAAAAAAAAAAAAATTCATTTACTGCCGGCTTGTGGAATGGTATAATTACAAAACAGTTTTATTGTCTTTTCACAACTTATAACATCTTTTTTTATTGTAATAGCACTTTCAGTTATCTTTACGATAAAATAAAAAGTATAATTATAAAACACTTTTACCTGCGCATATGGAGAGACAAACCAATTACTATTATTATAATAACCCCATAGTCATTAACTAAAATATAAAATATATTCTACTAACAGTACTGAACTGCACTTAGTATGAAATCGTCCTTCTATTCTATAACAATTAAATATTCTTAAAGTTCAGAAATACAACACCTGCAGTAAATAATTAAAAAAAAAAAAAATTACAAAACTATGGAATAGGTATTAAAACCATAAAAAATGTCTACTTAAAACGCAACTGTGTATATATCTTATGGCTATTTACCCAATTGGTTATGTGTGATATATAACTCATCTAAAACACTAATATATTCTTATATATTTAACCACGGCTGCTACATACCCGCACTTTACCACTGGCTTTGTCCAGAAGGTATGGAGGGGGTTGTGTTGTTCTTAGCATATTTGTGTTAGCTATTTCTACTTTTTTATTTATATTATCCAACAATAACAAATCTAATTTTATTTCAATACTTTCCATGCTATTAATTAATATTTTATAGTTTGTATGGTGTAGCAATCCAACTTTGTGTGGTGCATCATGATGCCCTTCTTCCTGTAGATGTTGGTAGAATTGGCTTGATTTTTGTTTAAGATGTTCTTTGTATCTTATTGATAATTTTCTAATTGTTCTACCAAATAAGATTCCCCAAATTTTATTCTATACACGCCCGATCTATCTTTAAATTGAATAGTGTCTTTAGTGTGGGAAATTAAGTAAAGTTACTTTACTTTTAAAGGCAACTACCAATGCCTGCTTTTTTCAACATACTCTCTAATTTTTCGGATACACTGGAAAGCACTACAATAAAGATTATTCATTTGTGGTGAGGAAATACATGTGTATAATAATATTACTTATTAGTAAAACAATCTTCAATAGGATTTGGGCGTAAGGCTAAAAACCGTTGAATACCGACAACCCCGATAGATTGCCTTAAAGCCAGGCAATCAGGCGTCCTCCCGTCCATGCTGTTGGTACAAATATTTGAGCGGCGGCTTGTAGATAATTCTCTACTCCCCTCGGCAGTTTCCAAGCACAGTATTGTATCTCTTTAGCTGGACCTAGTCATTATTAACCATAATGGAGTCATTAACCTGAATAATAAAACCCACTAGTCCTGAACCAAAGATGTCCTTGTTTAAATACCTTTCTCTTTATACCCTTTACACTTCATCCCTAGAACTAAATATATTACACGAAATCAAGCGTTAGTTTTATAATACTAAGAATATTATAATGCTAGAATATTATAATGCTAGAATATTATAATGCTAGAATATTATAATGCTAATATTACATATACTTTTGAAAAGTAACTTTTGGTCGCTGAAGTGAAATAATCTTGTATATTTCTATTTTTTTTTAACATACATCTTCAGTCAAAGTATTTCTTAATTTTAAAATCTGCCGGTGGCAGCACAGTAGGGCGGACGGCTGAATGCAGTAACTAGCAGTTACACAGACAGAAAAATGTGTAAATGTAGTGTTGAGATATATGTCCAATTTTGAGTTGAGTTAAGTTAAAGAAGCGAATAATTAAAGAGTTATGTGGAGAAAGAACCAGTTTTAGAATAAAGGCTTATTATACAGATAATGACTAGTTTTATAATGCTAAGATAATGCTATGAACAAGTAGAAGGGGCTTGAGTAGAACTGTATACCTGCCTCGGGACTTCATGGAAGTTACTGATGGTTCCTGTCATTTTTAAGTAAGCAACCCTTCTTACTTCCCTTATTCCCTACTTCCCAGAATGTTATCCTTTTCTTATACATATATGTCTCAGCTTTAGCCACAGACCCTACTCGTCCCTAGACATTCCACCCAGTATGTAGTAACGTAACTCTTAATATTTGTATATACCAGTGTTTTGCTTGTACTTCATAATGAAGCTTTTCTTTTAAAAGAAAAACTCCTCTACAAATATTATTTAACTGAGGATCTGAGGTAGCCTAACGAGAATAAAAACAAAAATAAATTGTAAATAATGACCACATAATGTTCTCATAGATACTTTTATGAAATGATAAAATTTTATAGCCCTCGGCTATACCTAGGCTTTGTTTGACGTTATTAACTTGTGTTAATCATAGGTTTATCAAATCTTTATTCCATTCGATTGATGACTACAGTATGACATCCTTAGTATGTGCATTTGTAGCCCTACAGATGCTGTCAGAATTTCACCTGCATGCTACTAGGAGTCAATATTATATATTATTTCTTGGTCCTAGATCAGCCCTTGTTGGAGCTGAACCTACTCGAAGTTTTCCAGAGGACTCTTATCATTACAATAAAACAATTTCTTATAATGTTTAAATAATTTTTAAAAATCTTTTAAATAATATGCAAGGACTCTAGCCTAAAAAGTATAACATCGTCGTTGTTTATTATAAATAAAATCTTCATTGAAGTACATGTAAATTTTAATTCTTCATGTAATATATTTTGCCCTTTTGTGTTCATCAATGTTTTGAAATAATGTATTCCCGCTGTGTTTACATTTATCCGTAAAGTTGGTTGTTATTGTTTTTAAAATATATAGAATATAATTAGCTTTGGGAACGACAAGAAAAAGTACGACACAGGTCTTACCGGCTTCACCACTTGCTAACTTCACCCAGCCTGTCGCTTCGTCTCAAACTGATGATCTATAAATGTGACCTCCGGCCAGCTATGCTGTATGGTGCCCCGCTATTTACCCACTTGACTGACAATACAGCCAAATGTCTGCAACATTTCCAGAATGGGATCATGCGAAAAGTGGTCCGACATAGCTCTCTCGAGAGGTTAAAGAACGCTGACTAGCACCCGTTGCTTGGTGTGCCGTCACCCGCCGGAGACACATCAAGTTTTTTGACTCGTTGCAGCCCCTAACCAACCCAGTGTTGTTATGACCCCACCACCCCTCCCACATCGATGGCAACAGACTGTCGGGGAAAAATTAGTTTAAGAATTAGTATGTAAGTGAGTTTTATGTTTGATCAAAAATGTGAGCCCCATCACCTTTATTAGTCAGTTCAGTCCAGTCACGTATAATGTGTATCATTATACTTGTTTATTCATAATATAATTTTTATAAAATAAAACCACCCTCGGTAGACTCTCACTACCTTCCTGATTCCACCCGCCTCCTTCAGGCATTCCACACCCTATATCCTTCTCATACACCCTTCAAATGGGGGACTCCCCTTAGTGAAAGGCACTCATTAGCCCAAAATAATTTTCCTTTATTTTTCCCACATCCTATTTTATAAGTTTGAGAGCTAAGGGGGAAAAAAAAATAAAATAAAAACCTGTATATAATGTAGCGACGCTACAGGAAATACAAAAATACATTGTAAATAGATTCGCCTGAGTATCTATAATTGTATATAATTATCTGGAAATTTAAAGGGGCTATGAAAGAAAAAAAAAAGTATGTAATGGATTTATATTAATTGACGTTTTTGTCTACCATATAAAACGCCCTGATCTTTTTATAATAGATCTCAATCAATCAACAATTCTCAAGAAAAAATTGACTGACGAATGAAAAAAAATATTGTACTTCACCATTAATATAGCAGTGTACTTTGGTTTACCAAATATTAGAAACTTTAGGAGTATTTGAAGTTATTGGAGGAGCTATTGGTAATAACTTCATTTATTCAGTGATGACTCAGATGAGCAACAATATGCAGAAACAAACACGGTGTCTCCATTGATGCAGCTACGACCTCAAGTGGCCAGCTTTATCAATGGAGGGCGGCTACCATGAATGGATAGCGGACATGGAGAGTACATAGAAGAAGTGGAGAACATAGAATACACAGTAGAGAAGAAGAAGACGAAGGAGGAGGCAGCAGATGGAGAATTAATGCCGACATTACGAGGCAGCGGTGAGTTACTGCGGCCTAGAACTTGGACCCTGGCCAATGGCAAGGACACTCCCGCCCTAACGCGATGTCAGCTGTTTTTTTTTTACCCGCCTTTTTTATTTTATTTTGGCACCTTGAGGAAATGTCGTCGGACCTATATAAATACACAGAGGTAAATACGCATTGTGGGTCCGTGTCCCAGTAGGCTTATGTACCGTTATCAATAGTATCGCTGTAGCTCCTTTCTCATTCACTGGAAAACTGGACTTGCAGTTTTTTCCAGATTTTAGAGATTTTGGAGAAATCGGCCACCTGCATGTGGCTCTGTCTGAACCACTGAAATTTTAGCAGTATTTTAAGACCTTATTGCGTCAGCAACAAAACCCTTCATAACGATCTTAATATACCCTACATTCTTGAACTCGTCCCTTCCAAGTTCATGAAATTCCATAGTAACCTATCCACGCACCCTAATCCCGTAGCAAAGTCATTCCACTGCACCACTCATCCATATAATCCTTCTCGGAGACTAAAACGGCAGTGGCCTCGTGAACTGCTGTAAATATGTGACAGTGGGAGTCCTGGCAATGGCAACTTTCTCCAATTATGTCCTGAGCGTATGTGGCTCTCGCGCTCTTGGTCAGCCTCCGCTGGCTCTTGTCCAGTGACGCGGCTTACAAAGGAGCGTGGGCGACTTCCCGAAATTCCGCTCCCTCCTTCGCTCGCGAGGAAGGTGAAAACCATGTGGACTTGGGGGGCCTCTGGGCTGTTTGTATATATAGTATGAATGAGCGAGTGAATGAAAATTGTAAATTGGTATGAATGAGATCATATATCATAATTACTTATAGCCTGATCAGGCAGATTGTAATTTTATCATAATAAAGTTGTTGTTTATCATTATTTTAAGAGAAGGATGAAAGAAATAACACCAGATTGATCTAAAGTAACTTGCAATTTGACGTTCTATAAGTGACACACAACAAAAACACGCCGTGATAAACCAAAATAGCGTACCGTAAATAAAGAAAATATATATAAAAAGGGTTGAAGGCGTGAATAAATAAAAATTTCCTTTTTTGAGTGTGCACGGTAAGACTACTGGTCATCCAAGCGAGACGTTCGATAAGCCTCATTCGCTCAGCGATTGCATTTCTAACCATGCACTTATTCATCAGCCATAGGAAATCGTTGGTTGAGTCGTTCATGAACGTCCGCATAACCTTAGCTTCTGGGCTCCTATGATATGTCCGACAACAAGTGTATGGTATATTTTGGTTATAATAGATTAACGGGATGTGAGCACAAACAAACAACAACAACAAACACAATCAAAAACAAAATTCTATAGGAAATAGCTCGTCTCAGCTCAAATGTTATTTAAGATTTAAGGTTTTGATTATCTCCGTCTACTCGAGAGCATATTAAAGACGGACGCGAAGAAATAAAAAAATAAAGTCGAAGTTATCGACCATATTATTTTTATTATTCAAATAAAAACTAATTTACTTTTAGATTTTTTTTGTCTCTTGAATTATTGAAATTATTTGAATGAAAAATTATTTCTTCTGGAGTAATTTTTCATATAATTTCTTCCGAAAGAAGAATCATTGCTTATCATTGAATATACGAGTGTGGATTTAGGACTCAAGTGGTTCCATTTTGTTTTTAAGAATTAATTAATAGATTTTTTACTGTAACAATATTTATTTTGGATAAAATAGATTTATCAATTTATCCTTTGATTTCTGTAATGTATTAATTCTCACTCTCCTTGAGAATTAACAAATAAAGAAGCAAATAAATGACTAACTAAAATTAACAAATATCGAATAATTAAAAAATAACTAACAAGTAATGAAATGAGCCCAGTTTGCTAGTGCTACAATTTTTTTTTCAGTACGCCACTTGCCGTTTCGGATGCAGAAAAATAATAAAAAGTAATTGATTAAATGCTACGCAACTCATTATTTCTCTTTTACTGCTCACCAACTTCCTCGAGATATTTATCTTGCAATCTTCCTTTGTTGGACAGTAATTAATTGGTATAAATGTTCTCATTCATATCATATTTACAATTTTCATTCACTCGCTCATTTATACAGTGTTTACAAACAGCCAAGAGACCTCCCAAATCCACATGGTTGTCACCTTCCTTGCTTGCGATCTCTTGGGAAGTCCCCCGCGCTCCTCCGTCAGTGTGTCACTGGATAAGAGCCAGCGGAGGCTGACCAAGAGCGCGAGAGCCACATACGCCCAGGACATGATTAGAGAAACTGACTATTGCCAGGACTCCCACTTTCACGCATTTATAGCAGGTAACGAGGCCACTGCCGCTTTAGTCTCCGAGTAGGATTATAGGGATGAGTGGAGCAGTGCGATGACTGTGCTAGGGGATTAGGGTGGTTGGATAGGTTACTATGGATTAGGGTGGTTGGATAGGTTACTATGGATTAGGGTGGTTGGATAGGTTACTATGGATTAGGGTGGTTGGATAGGTTACTATGGATTAGGGTGGTTGGATAGGTTACTATGGATTAGGGTGGTTGGATAGGTGACTATGGATTAGGGTGGTTGGATAGGTGACTATGGATTAGGGTGGTTGGATAGGTTACTATGGATTAGGGTGGTTGGATAGGTTACTATGGATTAGGGTGGTTGGATAGGTTACTATGGATTAGGGTGGTTGGATAGGTTACTATGGATTAGGGTGGTTGGATAGGTTACTATGGATTAGGGTGGTTGGATAGGTTACTATGGATTAGGGTGGTTGGATAGGTTACTATGGATTAGGGTGGTTGGATAGGTTACTATGGATTAGGGTGGTTGGATAGGTTACTATGGATTAGGGTGGTTGGATAGGTTACTATGGATTAGGGTGGTTGGATAGGTTACTATGGATTAGGGTGGTTGGATAGGTTACTATGGATTAGGGTGGTTGGATAGGTTACTATGGATTAGGGTGGTTGGATAGGTTACTATGGATTAGGGTGGTTGGATAGGTTACTATGGATTAGGGTGGTTGGATAGGTTACTATGGATTAGGGTGGTTGGATAGGTTACTATGGATTAGGGTGGTTGGATAGGTTACTATGGATTAGGGTGGTTGGATAGGTTACTATGGATTAGGGTGGTTGGATAGGTTACTATGGATTAGGGTGGTTGGATAGGTTACTATGGATTAGGGTGGTTGGATAGGTTACTATGGATTAGGGTGGTTGGATAGGTTACTATGGATTAGGGTGGTTGGATAGGTTACTATGGATTAGGGTGGTTGGATAGGTTACTATGGATTAGGGTGGTTGGATAGGTTACTATGGATTAGGGTGGTTGGATAGGTTACTATGGATTAGGGTGGTTGGATAGGTTACTATGGATTAGGGTGGTTGGATAGGTTACTATGGATTAAGGTGGTTGGATAGGTTACTATGGATTAGGGTGGTTGGATAGGTTACTATGGATTAGGGTGGTTGGATAGGTTACTATGGATTAGGGTACATTTGGGATCATTAGATATTTATCTGAGCTGAAAGGTTTCCTTTACCTTGTAAGTGTAAAATCATTTGTAGAAGAGGTAGATGATGAATACAATTTAAAAAATCGTTCACAATCATTTAAAAGCACCTACTGACACGCTCACTCCAATACGGCATTGACAACTTGTTTTGCCTTCACTTTTGCACATCCGTTCAATGTAAAACAGTTGCACACATGTGAGTGGGGAATATTAAAATCAAAACCGTTTTTTTTTGGGTAAATAATGTCATTTTATGTTAATGCATATAGTGACTTTTTATATGCGTCATTATTCTGCCATTTGATGGGAATATTCAACAGCATCCAAGGATTTACCCACTCATCATTGACAACTGTGGCTTTCTCACTAAATAGGCCTGCTTCAACATCACAAACCCCTTATTTCTGTAACTGTTCCATTTAACAAAGAAACAAGAACCAATAAGTTGATTAATCTTTGCGAACTCAATGTTTTGATATAGCTTGCGCAGCTAAGTGCCAATAAACTCAAATTGTCATTCTTTGCATGACACTGCAGTCCTGCCAACCCAACGATACAACATTCCCATAACCTTCAAAAACACCTTGATGAGATCGAGTATTGGTGCACCTAATGGTGGATCGAATTTAATGAAGCAAAATGTTCCCACATTACCTTCTTTTACTCTGTGTCGCAAGTCTTGTCCACATTTTTTTAATTCCATTCCTTTCCCTGTACCCGAGATAGTACGGTATTTAGTTTTCCATCACGACAAAACACTGACATGGAACCCACACACTAAGCAAAAAAGACAAAAACTAAACAGACGCTTTGGACAACTGTACAGACTACTTGCAAGCACATCCCATCTCTCAATAGAAAATAAATAACTAATCTACAAAGTTATACTTAAACCTATCTGGACATACGTAATAGAGATATGGGGGACAGCACAAAAGTCAAACATCAAGCGCATTAAATTAGTTTTGGTCAACAGTTAAGTTATTAATTTGACTTAATTAATTTATATTTGTTTTCGTTAAATTTAGTAAATAATAATTGAATTCATGTTATTATTTCCAGTAATTTATCTATAGGTTAAGACGTTGCTTCCCACTCTATGGTTCGGGGACATACTTCAGACCCAGTCCTATAAGAGCAATGTTGCATCTTCAAACAGGAAATTCTATGTGCAATATGTGTAGGTCTTATAGACGAAAAGGAATAAGTAGTGATATAATCGCTATATTTTTACTATGAAATTCTCTGATTGTAGTCAACTAAATTAATTCAAGGACTATTTATAGATCACCAGGTATTTGATTGGATATCCTTATCGAGGGTGTAGAAAACAAAAGTAAAAAAACAAATAAACAAGAGAGAAAAAAAAAAGACAGATTTTCCCTTTAAATACTGTCACTTAATCCGGTCTAATTCCGGCCTATTTCGGTCTCTCCTTAATTTATTTAAATGAGCCTACCGTTATGTGCGTTACAAAATGCCTGATGGTCATCAATTCCTCCAGTCCAGAAGACCTTGTTTTTCAAATGATGCCTACCGTCCTTGTAGCATACGTCTTAAAGATACAAATCAATCCATTTCCTAATATTTACATAATTACTTCAAAAAAAAAAAAATGTTATGCCAATAACATCATCTGTACTCATTCATCAGTCTCAATAAAAAAACATCGTCGGTCTTAATTGAAGGTTAGTTTAGTGTTGTTGAAAATCCAGGAACATCAATTCGGCGTCGTAAACACAGTTCTTTGTGCAGAAATTTGATGATATTGGCTAATATGTGTTTTCATTAAATGTGGCTAATATGTGGTTTTAACAAGATGGTGCCTATTTGATTAATGCCAAATGATAACTATTTTATACATAAAAGGTGTCCCAAAATGAACGCAAGATTTTAATTTGCCACCAGTTGTGCAGTAAAGTGCTGGCAACCCTAAACAAAAAACAATTTGACAGCTGACAGTTTTTAGGGTTAGTAAAAATGGAGCTTTACACGATAGAACAACGTGTCTTTATTGTTGAACATTATCCTAAAAAAAATAAAAGTTTGGCGGCCGCAGTTCGAAAATTACATACAAAATATAGTCGGAATAGTGTTTTGACTTCATCAACTGTGAAGAGATTAATTGAAAAAATTAGGGAGACTGGATCAGTTGGAGACACTAAACACACTGGTCGTCCAAAAACAAGCCGTTCAAATGTCAATATCGAAGTAGTGCGTGAGAGTGTTGTTGAAAATCCAGGAACATCAATTCGGCGTCGTAGACACAGTTCTTTGAGGCGAAATTGGATGATACCGATGTGGCCAATATGTGGTTTCAACAAGATGGTGCCACATGTCATACAGCCCATGAAACAATTCAAATACTGCATGAGGCATTTCCAGGTCGTGTACTCTCTCGTTTCGGTGATCAGAATTGGCCCCCTAGATCGTGTGATTTAACACCTTTAGATTTCTTTTTATGGGGTTATTTGAAATCAAAGGTGTATGTCAACAAGCCCACATCTACATGTGCATTAAAAGAGGAAATTCAACGCTGCATCAACGAAATTCAATCACATTGCCAAATGGTCATGGAAAATTTCGACAAAGAGTGAGTATGTGCCAGAAAAGTCGTGGAGACTATTTGCCCAATGTGTTGTTCTTCCATAAATAGTCCTATCCTATTCACTTTATAATTCAATAAAAAAATAACAACAAGAATAGTAAAAACTGTATTGATGTATACCATTCCCTTTATAAACCTTAGCCTTGAAGATTTGTGTTATCATCACTTCGGATCATAATTTATGCGAGAAAGAGAAAAAAAGCTATAATAAAATTGATGATTAATGTAAAGCCAATAATTTTTTGCATAATAATGCCTTTGAAAGACAATTGGCAAGCCATTTTTGGCCATTGCGCTGGGCACACGCGCTCGAAACATGCTTGAAATCCGATCTAAACATAGGCCACGAGCCGACGGTGGAAAGTAACTGACCTTTGGACTTTGGGAGAAGCCAGTAAGTACGCAGAGTGCAGTCAATATTGCGTCACTGAGTGCAAGTGCGTTCTAGCCTGGCTATTAATAGAGAGAGCTCAGGGAACACTGATTACATAAAGCGCTACGCAAAGCTTGGCAGGGCCCGATGTTTGTTTGGGTTCGTTTTTGCTATTTCCGACTCGGGTGTGCCTCAACGGGTGAAAACACCTCCATTATAAATAGGAGTGCAGCTATAGTGCGGTCAATCGGGTTAACTTAACACGCCAGAGATAGGGAAGGGTTTCTTACCCAAGCCATCATTAGGCCAATATCAGGTCGAGTCATAAGTAGCTTCCGGCGCAGCTAAGTAGAATCTATTGTTCGTATCTACTCTGAGTTACCTTGACAACAAGTTTTTGTTTTCACTGTATAGACGAGGCTTCAGTTACTCTTTTGTCAACTGTTTTGTGTGATACACGTTACGTTAAACTGTTTTCTTTAACCTCTGAAATGGAGTATAAAAATGTACATATTCGTCATGTAAAGCTTTGGGAATTCAAACAGGGCAAGAGTGCTAGGGTGACAGCTGAAAAAATATGCAGTGTATATGGTGAAGGACTAATATCTGATCGGGCAGTTAGAAATCGGTTTATGAAATTCCGTTCTGGAGGTACGACCTTAAAAGACGAACCGAGGGCGGACGACAACCTTTTAAAGGCAATATTGGAGCGAAATCCACGTCAATCAAGAAGAGGTATAGCAGAAAGGTTGAATACATCACAATCAACTGTTAACCTCCACCTGGAGAAATTAAGGAAAGTCAGCAAGTTAGGAGTGTGAAACAGGATTGTAACAACAATAACAATATAGTCCGCAAAAGACAGTGGCTTGATAAGGATCTACCACCCCTACCAGATCCGAAAGCAAACATCCATGGCAAAAAGATTTTATTGTGTGCATGGTGGGATTGTCAAGGAATAATTCACTACGAGTTGTTGAAGTCAAATTTAACGATTACTGCGGATAGATACGTTCAGCAGTTGCAAAGAGTGCAAGAGAAACTCTTTGGAAAGCGTCTTTCACTCGTCAAAATTAATATAATTTTGTAATTTAATGAGAGCAAAATAAATGTCTGATATTTTCGCAATGTTTCTGTGACGGGTTCTGCTCAGCTTCGTGAGGCTAAATGATTAGCTATACGAATAACGTAATGGCGAATTCGTTTAAGTAACCATGATTTAAGGCTGAAAGGTATCGATCGCCTAGTGCTAACCACACTAGCGGCACCTACCAACTACACACAGAACCATCGCTAGGCTCCTACCTCTTCATGAGGTCTTACGCCCTCCAATACTAATCCAGAAGAGAAACAAAAATACTTATCCTATATATAAAATAATTATAGAAAATCGAGAATCAGTGGAAATGGAAGAGTAAATATATATTATACCAGTAGGTGCAATGCAATGATTTCCACCTTTGTTTTTAAACAGGTCTTTCATCTGCCTGTCTGTATGTCGTTTCTGCAATAGGAGTTGCTGAAGTGTGATGACTTGTGTAATGATTTCTCACGAAAGCAAGGGCACACGAAACATACTAATAACCAGGTTACAAAACTTTGACTGATTTGTTTTGTTTTTTTCGTTCAATGAGCTCATTTAACGTTCATTCAACGTTTTGAGAGACATCTCTTTTTGATAACGTCCCTCAACTTTCTTCTACGTTTTAAATTTTGTTTATGTATATGAAATTAAAGAACAATTTAACAATATTTTTTTATTAAGCTTAGTGATTTATATTCATATCGGAAAACTTAAAATAATCCAAAATAAGTATCTAAGAATAATATTTGACAAAGTCAGATTATATTCTAGATATTTTAAAAGTGAAAACCATAAATGTAAACCTACCGATCGCTGAAACGGATAAATTACCTACACTTAACAGTTTAAGATAGCATATATTATGAATACATTATTTATATTTTATCTCAAATTAAAATTTAATGAGTATTATAAATCAGTGAATACTTAATTCATTATCAAGAACGAGTAAAAAGAGCAGATGCACAGGATATTAGCATAAGATTTTTTTTTTATCGTGTTAATATTGGATATAGTTTGATATGAACTTCAATAATTATCATTTGTGTTATTCAATCCAATTGTTTTTGAGATTTGCCGAGACGCTAGAGGTACGTTATTCACATTTCGCTAACAAGAAGGACACGGGTTCCTAACCCAACCCTGTCGACAATATATTTCTTTATTGGCTGATAAAGGTTTATTTCATAATTAAATTAAAAAAACAATATATATGTATATAGAATACTAAGACACAATTATCTTGAACTTGACCCTTGAGGCTAGTTCAGACACAAATACACGTGAGACTGGACTCTTCGCCAACACGGGACTATTTCAGTCAAGTGATTGAAAATTGACTCAAAATCATCGCACAAGTGCGGAGTTGTCAAAAATTGACTACTTGACCATTCCAGTTGTCGAGCAAAATCCCGTATTGCGCAAGACGCTGTTACAAGTTCATGTTCTCAATTAAAGGTTGTACTGGAGTCACTGATTCCCTGGCCCAGTTTTCAGTGCAAATATTTCTTTATTTATATAAATTTGGCAATGGGTAATTTTCTGTTTTTAACCTTTAAAATGTCAGTTAAATTTGACCTTTTTGGGACAGCTGTTGTAAAATGGAGAATTCATTAGTTTAAATGTAAATTATCTTCGTAACTGAGATAGATATTCCTTATTGAAGTTATACAATATAACTATTATATATCAGTAATATAGCCTATTATTATGTATAGGCTAGTCTGGCCTATGTAAATGAATTATTATATTATTTACCGGTTACAAATTTTTCAAATTCCAAATTTAAATAGACATCATAGGATTTTATTTGGCTTTGACGCCTTTAATGTGTCTTGAACCGCCATTAGTGGCCTAGACTTGATTATTTTCGTCGTTATAACTTGTGTTTAGTCAAGTAGGCAAGGCAATAGGATTAATGTAACAAACATGCCATGGATCCTACAGCAGATTACAGTACTCTAACCCAAACCCTAAAACGCTCAGGGCTTTGCTTCTGTGGCTTGAGCAAACTTAGATTAGCTAGGAGATGTTTTTTTTTATTCTCTGTTGTAAGCGTGTTTTTGTGATGTGAATTTTTCATTTTAATTAAGAGATACGTAGATATCCGTGTATCTCTGCTGTTATGATATCTGTACCAAAATCTATTAATCTTACTTTTGTAAAAAATCTTTATTCATATAAATTGGGCAATGAGTAATTACCTATAAAATTTCAGTTAAATTCGACCATTTTTGGGTCAGATTTTGTAAAACATACATACCCAAAGAAGAATGACCATTACCGAGTACTCGTGTGAAAATACCGCACTCTCAATTCAGGTTAAGCAATTATATAATGCCATATAATTTGTTAAAATGGCATATGTTTTAAAAATGACTGCCGTGCATGGACGTGACAACATTGCGTTGAAACGCCAGTGGGTGGTCTATCTCGTTGATAGTAATCCGTTTCAAATTAACGAAGCTACTAATGAATACAGAGATTTTGAGGAGGGACTGAGTGCCTCAACCACTACACTGTTTGATGCCTCTAATATAATGATAGCCTATTGATTCATTTATAGAACGGTCTTTGCCGGAGGTGGAGTGTAACAGCTGATATTAGAATGAGGTGCACGTAGGCTGCGGTTGTAATGAAGATATGCTGTCAGTCACGTATCAGCAACCCCCCCACTTCCTAGCACTTCATTTACCCCCACCTATTGGTGCATCTATGCAACTTTAAGTCTAGTTTATACATAGTTTTTTTTTATAAACATTTTTGAATTCTGCTCTGGCAGAAACCTATCCGACATGTCCTATAGTTTATAGAATAAGAGACTAAAACGGCAGTGGCCTCGTGACATGCTATAAATGACAGTGGGAGCCCTGGCAATGGCCAGTTTCTCTAATCATGTCCTGAGCGTCTGTGGCTCTCGCGCTCTTTGTCAGCCTCCACTGGCTAGTATCCGGTTACGCGTCTAATAGAGGAGCGTGGGGTACTTCTTAAGACTCCGCTTCCACTTTCGCATGCGACAAACATATGAATTTGGGAGGTATAATACTATAACGAATGAGCGAGTGAATGAAGAATTATAAATATGGTATGAATGATCGCAATTACTAATCGGCTATTAAGGCCGATTGTAATTTTATCACAATAAAGATTTTTTGAATATACTCAGGAAAGGTCTTTTGTTATTTCTTTATGATTAAAAGTTAAAATTATAATTAATAACGGAACACCGTTTCTTGGAACAAATAAATCGATATTATAATTAAAAGCAGATGCTTTTATTTTTTTCTTACAGAGGCTCACGTGTTATTTTACATGGTTTTTGTTTTAAATATTATTTTTCATAATGTGAAATTTATTTTTATTTGCCAGAAATAAGATAAAAATAAACAAAAGCATTATTGTTATTTAATAATCAACATTTTTTTCTATTCTATGCACGAAAAAATAAAGAATGCTAATGAAGGTCACCTACAACAAAAAACCAACAAGAAATAAAGAAGAAATTCGTATATGCTGGCGATAGAGAAAGGTCTCACTCGGCTGGGCAGGCAAAAACTCAACCGCCACTTACCTATGTATTAACAAAACCACAATGATTCGCCTAACTGTTTTGTTTACAAGCCAACATTTGCTTACAAAAAAAAAATAAGTATCGTAGGGTTTTGGGAATTTACAGCTTGATGGGGATCTCGCAGACATTTAGTTCCCATTCAAAACCAGATTCGACAACTTTTCAAATCGAAATTAGAAAACAAAGTCGTAATTTTTTTTTTCTTTTTTTTCAGGATTAGAGGACTTTCAAACAACGTTCTAGAAAGGTCTGGCAACCTAATGGGGCAAAGTTACCATGACAAAGATAAATCGCAAAAGTTGACAAGTGTAACAAAATTAAAAGCAGGGGACCAATTCTGTATAAGTGGAATTATAAATATGTATTTGGTGATTCAACGAGAGTCTGTGGGAATGCTCCTATCACACTTCCATAATTATTTATTAGATGTTTTAGTTTTCATCATTTAGACGTCTTTTTATATTTTTTTTATCTTTCGTATACAATTTTATGTTTTTTTATCGCTTGAATTTTAATATATAAACTTTCTACAACTTGGGATCCTGCATAACGAAGATATCAAAGTTTCGGTAATACTTCTCATAAGTATTTATTGGTTTGTATATTTTTTATAATCTTAACACTTTTTTATAAAAACTACAATTATTTCAGTAATAAATATTTTATGAGTTTTTCCCCCCAAAAGCCAACCAAATAGCACGAAAAATTGAATTACATACTGTCGGGTCAGTTTGACCCAGCCACCCCATTTGTGTTTCACTATAAAGCCTTTACAACTAGAGTGTTAACACATATGTTTTCTTTTTTTAGGAATTCTTCTCAGTGTATTGTTTGTTTAGATTTGAAATGTCTGAATTTCACTCTGGATGACTGTCGGGGGGAAAATTAGGTTAAAAATTAGTACCTAAGTTAGTTTTAAGTTTGATCAAAAAAAGTGAGACCCATCACCTTTATTTGTCAGTTTAGTCCAGCCACGTATAATGTGTATCATTATACTTGTTTATTCATTATATAATGTTTATAAAATAACAAAACCTGTATATCAACTCTCTAGATCTGGGAAAGCAGACCAAATGGTGGACATCACGGCCATTGGCCAACCAATAAAAAGCCTCTGACGGGCACCCATCCCTGCTATCCAACTGAATAAGACTGCACTACATGCCTAGAGAGGCTCTAGGCTCAGCCTTCAGTGGACTCTCACCACTGTACCGCAACAATCAACCCCTACCGAGGCTTCCCACACTCCTCAATTCTCTCACTCCACCTTCAAACAGGTACTCCTGATAAAAGGATCCACTCACCCCAAATAAATTCCTTTATTTTTCCCTTATCCATAATCTTAAAAATTTGAGAGCTAAGGAAAAAAACAGAAAAAAAAAACACCTGTATATGATGTAGCGATGCTACAGGAAAAAAAAACAAACTTGTAAATAGATTCGCCTGAGGATCTATAATTGTATGTAATTATCTGTAAATTTAAAGGGGGTATGAAAGGAAAAAAAAAATCACTCTGGATAAAAAATAATTTTTTTCTATTTTATAAAACATCTCATTCTCTGAGTGATCATTTCTTCAAAAAATAAAATATTTATAATATTGGCCCAAAACAGTGTCCTAACCGGTTCTGTTGTTAGTCCAATTGCGGGCAGGAGTCTGCACGTTTTTGATTAAAGTCGGTCAATGATAGTTGAATTTAGAAAAAAACACACAAAAAACAATTGTTAGATCAGGCTTTTAGTTTGTTTTTGTCCCTTTTTTTTTTCATAGCCCTTTTAAATTTACAGATAATTATATATATCATAATTATAGATCTTCAATCTATTTACAAATTATTTTTGTATTTCCTGTAGCATCAATACATTATATACAGGTTTTGTTATTTTATAAAAATTGTATAATGAATAAACAAGTATAATGATATACATTATACGTTACTGGACTGAACTGACTCTAATAAAGGTGATGGGGCTCACCTTTTTGATCAATCTTAAAACTAACTTACATACTAATTCTTAACCTAATTTTTCCCCGCCAGTCTGTTGCCATCGATGCGGGAGGGGCGGTAGGGCCATAGCGTTAAACACTGGTTCTCTTACCTTGTTGTCCGATCAGGTTAAAAATAATAAGATTTTAAATGTTTGATTGATGTCAAAATGAATTAGTAGGGTAAGTCGGGGAAATTATAAATACCTCGTATAATTTTCTGTGCGTTTTGCGTGTTTCCTCCAGCTATCTGCATTTCAATTGAAAAATATTAATTCTGAAAAGTAAAAACCGGGCGCTTTGCCTAGCTGAAGAAGCACAGACTAAGCTTAAGATTTGATGGATATCTACTTGGAGTTGCACAACTGAATGAATGATAAGTCTATGAGAATAGTAAATGATGTAGGCCATTCAAGCGTGAACGTCTAAGTCTTATTTGCTGTATTGTATACTTTTGGCAGTCGTGCATAATATGCTCTACAAAGATCAGAACTTCGCAAGAGCATAACGGAGTCTGCTGCTTTAATGCCTCCGACTTGAGAAGACTTAGATTAGCCAGGGTATGTATTTTTATTCTCTGTTGTAGGCTGGTTTTTGTGATGTGAATTTTTCGTTTTAATTAAGAGATACGTAGATATCTGTGTATCTCTGCTGTTATGATATCTGTACCAAAACCTGTTAGTCTTACTTATTGGAAAAAACCTTCATTCATATAAATTGGGCAATGGGTAAGATTTCAGTTAAATTCGACCATTTTTAGGACAGCTATCGTAAAACAGACCCAAAAAAGAATGACCACTACCGAGTTCTCGTGTGGAAATACAGCACTCTCAATTCAGGTTAAGCAATTATATTCAGTATTGTACAATTATATTAAGCAATCTGCTACGCATGTAAGTCCGGTCTTGTGAAATCTATGGCGAGCCTCTGCTCTACGTCGACTAATAACTAGTCTGAGTTGATCCAGAACAAACCTTTTAAATTCCAGATATATCATACCATAATCATGGTGGTATAATGCACCTGAGGACTGCCGGACATTACAGGCCCTGTATAAAGTAGAGCCTCTCCCTTGAGGTATACGACTACACTAGAGGTGACGCAGATGTGGGCAGACACCGCTGCGAATAGAGAAAGGACAGACGGCCTTGCCAGAGAGCGAGGACGTCCCAGTTTTTTGCCTTCCGTCGTCGGACCGTGACAGTGAGCGCGCCGTCGTTGCGTGCCGAGACCTCGCCGTAGACCTCTGCTTCCTCCAGTTCTGCGGTGAGCGCAGGGAAAAATCGCCGATGGGAGAGAAGAAAAAACGCGTGATCTGGCATCTGCCTACCTGAAGGAATTCCCATTGTCCATTTCCCCATAGTACTTTCCGCATGGATGTATACCACATGGTACATGGTATGAAATACCACCGAAAACTCAGAAGTAATGTTTGAAACATTTTACAAATCAAAGAACACTACAATGATTAAGTTGCACCAACTATCCATTTGTTTATATTATTTCATAAATTGCAATTAATATAAAATGAAGTATTATTCATAATCAAGAGCGACGATGTTACAATTTACATTTAAACTAAATACATTTCATAGTAATATAAAATTAATTTTATTATTTAAATATTATAAATAAACTGATTCGGATTTGAAGGAATATTTCAAAGGTCGGCAGTTATTGTAGCTTTGGTGTATAGCTAAAATATCATTTAAGTGCGCAACAACACAATTAAGGTTTTAAGGGTCTTACTCCGTCTTGGTTTGATTTAATTAATGTTTATCTACAATGATAAATGAAGATTTGTCACCACGGGCTCCGCTGTTTTGAAAAGAAAGACTTCATTAATCTGATTTATGTCCTTTGAACCAGCAGACCCGTTAACCCGTGGCCTAACAATCCAATACATTTCATCTTATCAAATAAAGGGTTACATAAATATGAAGTGGGGCGCTCAGTTAGTGCGGCGAGGCACGCAATAGGACGTTTGTATAATTTCGGCTAACAAACATTACATTTTTGCCACAGGAAATAAAATAATATAATTACAGATGGATAATTTGAGATAATTACCTCTAATAAAAAAAAAATCCACCGAGTGTATTGCCATCAGGTATAGTTATTATAACGAAAATTACGTAATAGGACGTGATTTATACAACTAGGTTTTAAATGACGATGTTTTGTCGAAGCTTGAATAGCATTAGTTGTTGCATTGTGTACGCATTCCAAGCAATGGTTACGTAAGTACGAAATGAAATGCAAGAATGAAACATTTCGAAGGCTAGTTGAAAATCCTTCGTGTGACAATAAACGCTGAATTCGTTTTTTATTTTTCGCTACCATCGGATCCTTTTCCAACCTGCTTAGGAATGCCAAGTATTATGTGTCTAACCTGTCGTTCTTGTTTTAAGATTACGCGCAAGATTCTTTTTAAAAGAGGATTTTTTGTTGTGTCATATATCATTGATTTATTAGCCAAAAAGAAAAATCAATACATATTTATTCATAAATCTTTGGGTCTGAAGACTCACTATTCTCAAAAATAATTTATTAACTAATTTCTTCTTTTGTAATAATAATTATTATTTGAAAATGTTAATATTATTCATACCATTCTGTCTATCATCAATCAGCTGAAATACAAATGATCCACCAAAGCCTTAGTAGGGACACTCATGCGAGTCCATTGAAGAGTTTCACGTAGAGCGGGATGAATGAAAGGATGTGGGGGGAGGGGGGGCTCCTTCACACGACATCTTTGTCTAAGGAGTACAGTCTAATTAATCATGGAGGGTATTTTAACTTTAGTGAAGTCCTGTCAACTAAGTTTCAAGTACTATTATAAGAATAATTGAAAATGATTCCAGAAGCACAGTTCAATATTTCAGGGTCGATTTCACTGACATTCCAGGTGTAAATCCGGATATTTTTTCCAAGTCTAAAGGGCGTGTCTTTAGTTTCAGCGAGGTACCTAACTGTCGTCTTCCGTCTGTTCGCACCAACAGGAAAGGCGTCACATATGAAAACAATAAAGCTTAATAGTGTTGGAATGATTAATAATTCAGAGAAAAAAAAGAGGTTGAATAAATGATGTGAAATGAATGAGTTGTTCACCTAAAATCAGAAGGGACAAACTAATGGATACTAAATATGTATACAGAATTTAATGTAGCCCGAATATCTAAACGGAAGCATTCTATTATCTGACCACGACTACTTTTACACCTTGGGGAAATGTTCAGTGAAAAAGGCAAAACTCGCCGCTCACACACTATAAGTTTAGAACACGTATATCTACTACACTCCGTACTCGGTGAGATGGTAGTAGCGATACCATGGTATTGATACCTGACCTGCTACACAGGGCTGATGCATAGATAGATACAACAACAACTTTATTATGGTCAAATTACAATCTGCCTTATTAGGCAATAAGTAATTGTGATAAATGATCTCATTCATACCAATTTACAATTTTCATTCACACAATATACAAACAGCCAAGAGGCCCCCCAAGTCCACATGGTTGTCACTTCCCTCACGTACGAAGGAGGAAGCGGAGAAGTCCCCCACACTCCTCCGGGTACGAACCAGCGGAGGCTGACGAAGAGCGCGAGAGCCACATACGCACAGGACATGATTGGAGAAACTGGCCATTGCCAGGACTCCCACTGTCACTTATTTATAGAAGGTCACGAGGCCACTGCCGTTTTAGTCTCCGAGGAGGTTTACAGGTATAGTGGTGTATAGTGGTGCAGTGCAATGACTGTGCTAGGGAATTAGGGTGGTTGGATAGGCTACTATGGAATTTTATGAACTTGGAAGGGATGAGTTCAAAGGGCTGATGTATAATTACATTTTTCCATGTGTGAAACAAGAAATAATTGTCCACCTAAGGATTTAAATCAAGATTTCACACCACGATGCAGTTTAGCATAGAATAGAATACAAACAAATTTATTCCAGGACGATTTCCTTTATGAATAGCAATAATGAACAGATGATAAATTCATATCAGGCAAATAAGAACTATTACATCATAAAAAGAGAAATAAAAAAAATTTACAATGAAAAATAAGATGTGAACCTCTGTAAGAAAAAGAATAATAAAAATATTCAGCTGCATTCAGTAAATAAAGACATAAAGTGTGTCGTCTAGCGGCTGCACCATGACTTAGGCGGTCTGTTGGAATGCCTAGTGCATAAAGTGCGTCGTCTAGCGGCTGCACCATGACTTAGGTGGTCTGTTAGAATGCCTAGTGCATAAAGTGCGTCGTCTAGCGGCTGCACCATGACTTAGGCGGTCTGTTGGAATGCCTAGTGCATAAAGTGCGTCGTCTAGCGGCTGCACCATGACTTAGGTGGTCTGTTAGAATGCCTAGTGCATAAAGTGCGTCGTCTAGCGGCTGCACCATGACTTAGGCGGTCTGTTGGAATGCCTAGTGCATAAAGTGCGTCGTCTAGCGGCTGCACCATGACTTAGGCGGTCTGTTGGAATGCCTAGTGCATAAAGTGCGTCGTCTAGCGGCTGCACCATGACTTAGGCGGTCTGTTGGAATGCCTAGTGCATAAAGTGCGTCGTCTAGCGGCTGCACCATGACTTAGGCGGTCTGTTGGAATGCCTAGTGCATAAAGTGCGTCGTCTAGCGGCTGCACCATGACTTAGGCGGTCTGTTAGAATGCCTAGTGCATTCATTCTTGTATGGTCCCTGGTAGAGTACAGACTGTGGTGAGGGAGCCCGCCTTCTTGCGATACTGCTCTGCTATGTATAGTTCATTAAATAGCTATCTCAGTTATTTAAAACATTGTGTTTCTATTATGGCTCCCGGACCTGGCTGTTTGTGACACCCCATCTCCCAGATATGTACATGTGACATTCAAGTTTCTTACACCTTTAAACATAGTAGAAAAACAGATGCAAAAATAAAAGTATGGTATTACAAATATATATTATTTGAAGATATAAGCAGTTAGGGCATTTATTTATATTTTCTCTTTTGGAAATTGATAAAATAGTAAGACATTAACAATTAATTTTCGGGTACAGAATGTGATTCATTAGTTATTTCGTTGTTATAATTTTGCATGTCCAGAGCTATACAATTGAGCTACCTTTTAAGTTCATTGATCAATTATTGGATTACCCATACATTTTTCCACCTTCATTCACTTCTTTTGACGTAGTGGTTCGACGTAGATCAAAAACAACCACTGTTAGGTGGCCTACCACCGCAGCCTCCCTTAAACACAAAGAGCATAGCGGACTGGAAGCTACCCTCCGCTTTGATCCTGGGTTCGATTCCCGATGAGACGCTCTGATTCCCACTGACAATGTCCCCGCTTCCCGTCAACAACGAGCAAGAACAATGCCCTCCCTACTAACTTCCCTCACACAACGCCTCCTGTCTTCCTCCTCTAGGTGGAGGAGGAATCACTGGGCTCTCTCAATTTGAATTCGGGTTTTTTTTTCTCGCATTTCTAAAGCCGGTCAAAGTAAGGAAAAAAATTGTATCCTATAGATAATGGCCCTTTTAAAGAAATTAATTATTACTCTTCTTTTTAAGTAAATCTATTTTTAGCTAGATTCGCTAAAGCCACGTATCTGCAGTATGTTAAATGAAGCATAATGGATGCTGGATAATGAATACTTCAACGGCCGAAAGTCCTGGAATAGCTAAATAAACAAATAAGCTGACAAAACATGATGATCCAATAATTTATTTCAATAAATTTAAAAATACACCAATTACATTCTTGTTGCTATAATTTCGTCCATGCAGCGTGCCCCACACGTGTACTCTGAACTTCTACTTTGACAAAGTTTGATCCAACCTTTATTTCGTTTTCCTGGCCCAAAGCCATGCCCTCCGGATCTGTAAGGATTGAATTATAAATCGGCTTTTTAAATGAGTCGTTTTATTATTTTGAACTTGTATCCTACCCCACTTTATTTACCAGCTGTAGCCTCTACTTTGCTTGGTAACACTTCCAAGTTCGTCATTACATATATTTTCTGACAATTTTGAGGGCGAAATCTGTCTTGGTCCTGACTCCACTATATGCTAAATACTTATAACTGTGTTCATATTGTCTCTCAGAACTATACAACTTCTTTATTGTGCTAAAATTACAATCTGCCTTATTCGGCAAAAAGTAATTGAGATAAATGTTCTCATTCATATCATATTAACAGTTTTCACTCACTCGCTCATTCATACAGTATTTACAAAGAGCCCAATGACCTCCCAAATCAACATGGTTGTAATCTCCGTCACATGCAAAAGAGGAAGCGGAGTCTTGGGAAGTCCCCCACGCTCCCCTGTCAGCCACGTCACCGGATAAGAACCAGCAGAGACTGAGACTTGAGAGGATCAAGAGCGCGAGAGCCATATACGCTCAGGACATGATTGGAGAAACTGGTCATTGCAAGGACCCCCACAGGTTAAGTATTTATAGCAGGTCGTGAGGCCACTGCCGTTTTAGTCTCCGAAGAGGATTATAGGGATGAGTTGCGCAGTGTAATGACTGCGCTAGGGGATTAGGGTGGATTTTAATGAACTTGCAAGGGATGAGTTCTGGAATGTAGGTTATATTAAGATCGTTATGAATTTTGTTGCTGACGTAATAAGGGCCATTGGACTTTTGATTGAAAGGATTGGGTACACTTGATTTTCGACTTTTTTGCTGTCCCCCATAGCTCTAATCCTTAAGAATTAGTCAACAGGATAAAATTTTGACCTGAATTTAAGAGTCTCATTTCGGTTAGACTCATTAAACTCCTTCATGATCATACGGACTTTCTTTCTTCGTGACTTCATGTCTTTTCCTGCTGAAGGATTGCTAAGATTGCATTCTTTGGTCATTGTCTTATCCTTATACAAGAACTTGCTGATTGCATTCCTATAATCATTTCCCATCCATCTCGGCCCATGAGTGAATATTCAAGTAGACATGTGCCTGTGTGTCTCTAAGTCCATGTGTCTATTTATAACGGCTCTATGTCACTGCTGGGCGAGTTAGATTTATGACGGCGGAGGAATTTTCGAAGGACTTCGACCACTCGTGCGATTAATTAATGTCTGAAACGGCCGATCATAAATTATTGCATGTGCACCCTAGTTGCTTAGAGCTCACTACGACTCAAATATGTTAACGATACAAAAACATGTACTTGCTGATCATATTTAATGAACCGAAAGATTACAATTATATTCAATATTTTTTTTCGTTCGTCAGTCAATTTGTCTTGAGAATTGTTGATTGATTGAGATCTATTATAAAAAGATCAGGGCACTTTATATGGTAGACAAAAACGTCAATTAATATAAATCCATTACATACGTGTATCATATCAATATATATTTCAGTTGTCCTTATAAACTATGTTTGCTAGGAATCTAGTTTACAATAAATTTAAAGGGTACTACATTCCTACAGCCAGGGTTAACATGACAGTTGTACATACCTTAGGTAAGTATTCGTATCATATAATCATATGAAAGTAATTTAAATTCCTTGTAGTTTTTCTTTATTTCGAACTGAATGAATGGACTTCAGTTCGAAATAAAGTAAACTAAAAAAAAATTCTGAAGACAATTTCTAAAAGATTCATTTTGATTTTGTTATTTTTTGCCTGTTTAGCCTTGTCTCAATTGTTGGCTGTATCCACATAAGCTCTGAGGAAATACGAGTAAGTGTGTGAATTGAAGAATTGAAATTATCTGAAAGGTAGAAGGAGCTAAACGCCTCGAAGGACCACAGATTAATGACGATACCTTCGTTCGAGAAGTTCGGCACTCTAGCGAGTGTAACAACTTCACCAATGGCCTGGCCACTTGTTGAAATAGTCCCTTCGCTATTTTACTTATCAAATCCCAACTTTTATTTTATATTTTGTAATTTAAGAACGTGTTGCTTTCAAAATACGCAATTTGTAGACTGCTATTTTGGGGGCTATCACTTGAATATGGAATAGTAATCTGATTTTTTGGGGGCTATGACTTAAATAAAGAATAGTAGCCTGCAATTTTGGGGGGCTATGATTTAAATACGGAATAGTAGCCTGCTATTTTTGGGGGTTTATGACTTAAATACGGAATAATAGCCTGCTATTTGGGGGGGGGGGTTATGACTTAAATACGGAATAGTAGTCTGCTATTTTGGGGGGGCTATGACTTAAATACGGAATAGTAGCCTGCTATTTTGGGGGGCTATGACTTAAATACGGAATAGTAGCCTGCTATTTTGTGGGCTATGACTTAAATACGGAATTTGTAGCCTGCTATTTTGGGGGACTATGTCTTAAATACGGAATTTGTAGCCTGCTATTTTGGGGGACTATGACACTGACTAAGCTATAACGTTGAATTTAATTGATCACAATTAGAATTTAATCAACAGCTAGATACATAAATAACACAACCGATGAATAAAATTTGGAATAGTAACAAGTAGCCATAAATGACATGTGATAAAGAACATCCAAGGTGCCTGCTCATATGAAGGATTGAGTTGATGGAAATTTATTTAAATTAATAAATTCCCCACCAGTTCTTTGGTCCTAGCGTGTCAGATAAGTCTTGTGCTGCTCGTCATGTGAGGATTCGGTTGTCTGTGAAGTTTATGATAGAATTGTCAGTAGAGATTCTTGACTGTTGAATTTGTAAGTGTGTGTGTACGATCGTATATCGTCGTATTAGTTTTGATTGGAATGTCTGTATTGTTGATAGATTTTATTATATTTTTCGACGCATCCAATATGTGCGTTACAAGCTTAGATGGGTCTTAGTGAGTGTACCTGTGTAAGTGTATGTCTTGCCGCAGGATACACGTGATCGTAGGTTTAGCAAACAGTGAGTGGTATAACAGTATTTTGCCTTTTTAATCGATGGGGTCGGGGGTTCTACGTATTAGACGTTGAGTTTTAAATATTTTGGAAATTCACTGCTTATTTGGATATGTTACTAGAATACGGAAAAACTTAATATCCGGAACACTTATACTTAGATTACTGCTCACAAAATACTCTAAAACAATTCTCCATCATTGCTGATGCAGATGATTCTACTGAAGATATTTTGTACACATGAAGGATGCCAATTAACTATGAGATGAGATGCAATTTATTATAATTTATCAAAAAAAATATTTAACTGATTTTAAGACTTTTTTTTTTTTTGAAGGCTCTGAATAAAGAAATCAACTTAACGCATTTATCACACTGGAGCGAGTTTAGTACTTATCAAATACTTGCTCGTAATATTTCATTTCGTGGCACTATGAAGTTTCTTTTCATTGTTGATGGCAGAAAATTTGGGTTAAATGATCTTTCACTTGATAGGGTTATATTTGCCCAGGCAGAAGTGACTGGTGAGGTAGGAGCAATGACCCGATGGAAATGGGATGGAGGAACGTGACGATCCCATGTCTTTTTCACATTTTCTATGACTTATAAGCTTTCTCAAGTCATAGCTCAGAAGCTACTAAGAGTCTCAGTTTCTTAGGTAGATATTAAATTAAAAATTGATTTAAAATTTTGAAAAGAATGATCTCAAAAAGAGCTACTATTACTAATCAGTAGATAATATCACACTTGACTTGCCACAAGTGTATGTTGTGCCAACTTCTTCACAACGAATAAATAGAAGTTACACTCTTACAGTTACAGTTACAGTTACAGTTACAGTTACACTCTTACAGTTACAGTTACACACCACAAATCTCTACACATTTTTATAAATAAATCGTCGGTGCCAGTATAGAGAGAGGAGCTAGCTCACTATCCCGACACATCAAGATCTCACTAGTGGCGCAAGCGTAGTAGCAGTAGCAGGCCTACTCTCAGATACTATGTGTGGACTCGTGGTCATCCCAAAACCACAATACTTATAATACCTAGCTCGTACCTCTTCTCTTGAACATAATGCACCACCTTTTAAGATATTATGGAGTCAGATCAATACGAATTAAGCTGCCCGCCGACTAGGTGGCCAGCAAAGGTCAACGACCACTGGTTTATTCAGATATATCTCTTTTTGCTCCCGCACCGGGCAGTGGCCGGGTCGACGAGATCTCCACCCGGGAGCCCCCGACAGTATATAACACAGATAGTAAACCCTGGCTATTCGCCTAAAACTTAATCTATAAATAAAACCTGTCTATCTAAATTGTATAGTTTTTTTTAATTTAATTTTTTAATCGAGGATTTGAAATAATGCACACGATACATTATTAGGCTAACAAAGGTTCAAATTACTTTCAATTAATAAGTCCCACATTAGAATATTAAGATTGAGTTAGGTGAAATGCCACTAATAGGTCATATTATTTATGGTATTACCAAAACGTTGGATTGCAATAAATAAAAAGACCTTCCGGGAAAGTATATAAGAGGTGTAGTCGCACTCCTTCAACCACTGCGTCCAGGAAGCCACCTAAAACAAAACGAATTAAAGAACAAACAAGCCACATTGTAACCTATCCTCTGTGCGCCGGTAAAATCAACCTGACTTCTGCAAACTCTGTAGAACACTGATCTGGGGCTCAATATCCCAACGCCTCAACCAGTCGAGACCTGCCTCTGTTCATCTTCCTCAGTCACCTCTCGTTTATTAGAGCTCTTTACTCTTCTAAGATTGTCAATAGCATTTTTTGCTTGCATATATAGTAGACGAATCACACCTGCTCTACTCTTTCAAAGTAGATCCTCGCCCTTGGAACTCGACAAGGAGGTCCCTCCGCATTGCCCTAGGCCAGGGGTTGAGACGGGAGTCGGTAGACGCAGCCTAAATCGCGACCTCGGCCTTCGGTATTGATCAGTAACCTACATAGGGCTCCTTCGTAGGCCGTTGGACCCTCGTAGCTCCGTCGCTGCTTCACCTAGCCCTAAGGTGCTCCACCTAGCGGCCTAGCTCCGCCCTATACAACTTGCGGGATAATCTAATCAGTAACGGAGGATTATTAAGTAAAGTGACTGATATACACGTGAACCGGAATTTTCTTACAGAAATAAAACTTATCCGATTCAAATAATAACTAAAAACATTCTTAAGATGAGAACTTAAATATCTTTGGCACTCGAGGTAGGTGGTGGCATAGTGCACTGGGTCGGACAGTAAAACCCGTACAAAGTCAACATCTAGATGGAGTTTAAGCAGTCATGACAACACAAGCAAACTTTAAATATTTTGAGCAAGGCACTCTACAATAGCTGCAAGTCATACCTCAAGATGATTAAATTGTAGATATTGTAAATAAAATATTGCTAACATATATAAATTACTCAATTTATATTTTCTATTACCATCTAGTGTTTATTCATCTATTTTTTTCTTTTGTCCTTACTTTTAAATTTAGCATAAGATTATTTGTGTTTATATAAATATTTAATATAATCAATATTTGTAATATATAAATACTGACAAGCATTGAATAATACCCGCCAAACTCAAAATAAACTCTTCTACTCATTTACATACTCACGACAACGAACTCACAGTATAAGAGTAAGGCATTGACGCCATTTTGAAACTGGTTATGTAATGTTTATACTCAATTGTTAATCTAATGGTTTTTATCAATGCATAAAGTTTTTATTGTTGTATTTTATAAAGATCATTTGTTCTTAGTCAAAAAATAGTTAATTAATTTACATTTTTTTGAATTTATCGTTATTGATATTTGTGCGAGACTCTCCTATTTTTGGAAAAATTGACTAACTTAGTTTTTCACGCGCACTGTTTACTTTTGCATAAACGTTTAATTACCATTTTGTTTTCATGGCACATACAATTCAATCAAGCGATTTTTCGCAAGATTTTTATATAAACCATAAATAATTTTTGGTTTATGTTGTGTATAATCGTATGTTTGGTTTTCCAAGATTTTGTTTTGCTGTTATACACGAGAGACCGTACTTTGGGTGGTGTTGGGGGACGACAGTCCACAGGCCGCTAGCCCGAAGTCGGAGTTGAGATGGGCCATGTGCTGTAGATAGAGTCATGTGACTTGTGCCCTAGGTCACATGACTCTATGACTCCCCGCCTGTGGTCAGGGACTGCATGAAGACTTATGCATATGAGAAGATTAGTTGTCAAGCAGCCCGTGGTCGGTGCATTCCTACAGGTGCTACTGACAAATCAATTAAATCTCACATCCTCGTAACTCGGTTCACATACGTGCGTTAGCTTTTTGCAGCCATAAAGTCATCAGGTAGAGTTTTACCATCTTCACCAGATGTTTCCTATTTATCTGATCATTTTTTTCCCCTGTTAAGCTGTCTATTGTATATTCTATATACGTTGTATAAGCTCGTCGTAAACATTAGAATTTTTATATATAACTTCTTTATTGTGCTGAAATTACAATCTGCCTTATTAGGCAATAAGTAATTGAGATAAATGTTCTCATTTATACAGTATTTACAAATAGCCCAGAGGCCTCCCAAAACCACATGGTTGTCACCTCCCTTCTTCACTTTAAAAGTCCCCCACGCTCCTTCGTCAGCCGCGTCACCGAAAACGACCTAGCGGAAGCTGACCAAGAGCGCGAGAGCCAAATACGCTCAGGACATGATTGGAGAAACTGACCATTGCCAGGACTCCCACTGTCACGCATTTACAGCAGGTCACGAGGCCACTCAGTCTCCGAGGAGGATTATAGGGATGAGTGGTGCAGTACAATGACTGTGCTAGGGGATTAGGGTGGTTATAAGATCGTTATGGAGGGTTTTGCTGCCGACGTAATAAGGGGCATTCACTACTGTTCTCAGGACTTTTGATTGAAAGGATTGGATAAGCTTGATGTTCGACTTTTTTAAACATTAGAATTAACATGGTCAATGTCGTTTTCGTATATTATAAACTAAATGCCTACATCTTCAGAGAAAACTCAACATTTCTGCTGTGCCAAATAAATAAATGTAATTGACTTTGATTGCTCAGTTATTACCGAAACGAAAACCTCAATGAGACATATTAATTTTCGTATATAATTCTGAAATCAGCCATTACTATTTCAACTGATAATATAGTCATTGTACATAATTGGTTCGTAAGTTATAGGTGTACTATACGACTCCTGGGTGAGAAGAAAATCCTCTGGTACTTATGCCCTTCCAGTAGATCCTGAGACAGGGAGAGGAGTCGTTAGGCGGGGCAGGGACCGCGGACACTGTGGAAATCCCTGAGCGGTGGTTTCCGCGCCATCGGGAGCAGTAATGGCGGGAAATCGCCCCCATCTCGCCGACGTCCGTTACAGTTCTCCGACTAACGCGACACTTCTCCCTCGTTGTAGCTGTTGTCGACTACAGTCCGCAACAAACTTGTAGAAATCCCAACAACGGGAAGGAGACAGGCAACTTTCCCACGGTTTGGAGATTTTAGGGCGAAACCGTCGCGTCGCTCCGATGAGGATTTCAGCAAATTTTCTTTCACAAACGGGAAATCCGTAATTGTGTTGTAAATCATGTTCCTGTTGAGTTGAACAGTTTCTGAAATTTTCAAGTCGGACTCATAACGGACCTATTTAAAGTACCATTGGTTTTTAAAAATTCATGAAGACCTTGAAATCACTAAAGGGAAAAAGCCCACTACCTACTAGTTACATAGTAGGAACGGAGAAAATATCACCAGCCAACGACCTAGTATATCTGGGAATTAAAATGGACAGACACCTCTATTTTAGTAACCATTTTGCGAAGAAGTTGAAGCTAACACGCACGAAGTCTTACCGGCTTACGCACTTATTAACTTCCCCCAATCTATCACTGCATCTGAAGCTGTTGATATACAAGAGCATACTAACGCCTACTCTGCTGTACGGTGCACCGCTATTTCGTTATCTGACGTATACGACAGCTAAAAAACTCCAACAATTCCAAAACGGTATACTGATGAAAGTGGTCAGAGGTACTTCATTCGAGCAGCGAAGAAACAGTGAGCTGCATGAGATATTTGAGCTGCCTACGGTGGATGAATTTATCCAGCGTAGACATATCAAATTTTTGGACTCATTACAATATTTAACAAACCCGGTGTTTAACACTATAACCCCCACTTCGTTCCCACATCGATGGCAGGACGCTGTCGCGACTGGAACGCTTTAGTCCTAGGTTTTAGTTTGTTTTTAGTGTTTAGTGTTTGGTGTCGGTGACAAGTCGAAGGTGAGCCTCATCACCTAGTATTGTGTATATTGTTATGACTTTTTTACTACAGATTATTATTTACTATTTATATTATGCCCTCCTTCGAATGCATCAGGGCATCGCAGTACGAGGAGCAACTTGTATCTCTATATAATGTTTTGTTCATTGTAATATTTTGAGGTTTTGAAATAAAAAAAAAATGAAGTCACTACAGCTTGGAAAGCTTCTTCGATATAATTTTTCGATATAATAAATCTACCTGAAAACGTTCAAGGACGAATTGGGATTCAGAAGTTGTTTTATTTTATAATAAAAATGATAGACATGTACTTTTTTTAAAAAAACCTTATGACACTGAGTAGGATTACCTACCGCTGGTGTCAGGTTTGGTCCATGTTAGCTTTAAAGCTTTTCTAGCGCAAATACCCTATAATTAAAAAAAATCATAATCCCATTCGTTGTAGCTTCATTACCCACATTTTATGTGCCAATGACAAGAATCTATTATTTTCTACATACCAGTTAGCAGCCTATACAAACATTAGATGCTCCTTTTAACACGATCCGTTAACTGGCATAGCTAAGACCCTCAGGAAAATGCATAATAAAAATTAGGGCTAAACTAAATAGCATACGTAATCAATACAAAAACTAAATGTACGATGTGGAACGATCGCACACCTCCTCATCTTATTCACCACACAATATACAGATTTTCGTGAACAATATTTTCTTTTTTAAGGGATTACGGAAATCAATCCGTCAGATCTTATAAATCCTTTCAAAACCGTGGATGATAAATCTTTGGCTAAACTGTATTCATGATATGTATAGGCACTCCACAGTGAATCGCCTAGTACAAGCTTGGTAGACAAAAGTAAATTTAATGAATCGAATAATTAATGATTTTATGACAATAAAAACTCACTATAGGCCATAAATCGAGGTGATAATTATGAAAACCATTCCAGAGTGATGTGAAATAAACAGTTTGTCAGGGGGTACCACTAGGAGGTGCCTGTTCACCTAGCCCTGGTGACAAGTGCGGATTGTTCGAGTTAATAACATATCTGACTCCATGTATGCTAGGTATGTGTCCCGACAATAGACTGTGTTCAAAAGAAGAGGCACAGAGGGTTCATAAAGAATAAGATTTGATCAGAGTTTGAACGGCGTGCGGCAGTGTAACAGTAGCGAGGCGTCGGACAGTCTGCAAGCGGGCTGCGAGACAGGATGACTGCACAGAGGTGTGGCAAAGAGAGTAGACCTACAGGGCCTAACTTCCGGGCTTAAGTACTGTTTCCCCTTCCTAGTGGAAGGTGGAGACGGCCTAACGGGGTATGTTTTATGATGTCACACCTACCGAGATACGTGATCGCTCGTCCCCTAAAGGACTGTTTATGGCATGGCTTTTAGATTTTATGACCGCCGGAAGTCGACCAGAGGTCTACAGATCCTGCTTTATGAAGGTGCAGGTGGTTTACCCTCAGGTTTATTGCAGGCGGCCTTCGACCCTCTGTTTACCTGCCTTGTTACAACTGCCGCATAGACCCACCTGGTTTATTACAAGACTTACAAAGATTTGCATTTATATTATAATACATTATGCACCGGAGTATAGGGTAATTTACATATGTGGTTGGCAATCGCTACACGGTTGTATGGTGATAAGGTGATTCCATTTATGTAAACGATTGAATAGCAATTTAACAGTGCTTTAATACAACAAAATTTTTTTTTTTGTGGTTCCACTCAACCTTATTATTTTTCCTAATTTATATAAAAAAAAAAATACATCTATATAAATAGATACTCGTACTTAATCAGTAAAGATGACTGAGATTAAGGAGTTAGATGGTACACAATTTAACAAGCAGTGAGGCTATCTCTCGGGTTACAATAGAGGAGAAACTTTGAAATTATGAGAGTGTGGTGTTAAACACTTAATTTGTAATGTTGTCTCCAATTGTAATCATCATCCACCGTGGTAATCTCAAGCTTCAATCACTCTCTAGCTAACACCGACACAAATTGTTTTTATCAGTTATTGTCATACAGATTCACCACGATTTAACTAATAGCCTCCCAAAAAAGCAAGAAAACAAAATAAGGAGGTAAAGTACTTAAGTAAAGGGAAAAGAAGTACTGATATTCTGATGGTTACTTACCTTTCATTTCAGGGTTTATGCGAATCTCCACGAGTACCTGAAACAGATAAAAAGTAATTGGATAAAATATTACAATGAATCGTAACAAAAAAGTAATGATTTTATGTACGGGTAATTAATTTATCATATATTGAAAAGTAGGAATTCAATGTGCATGATTGGGTACTAAGCAAAGCCAATTTGAAATTAGAAAGTTCACAAGTTTTTAAAACAAAGTTAGGAGATTTTCCAACTTCACTAAATTCTTGGCTAATCCAAACCCCCCCCCAAAAAAAAAAAAAAAACAACAACAATATTTATTAAATTGGTTATTTTGTTTTATATGGTTCACTGTTGACTATACTTAGTTTTACATTGATTTTTTTTATTGTTTTAATACAAGTTTTTTTTTTGCAAATAATCATAAATATAAAAAAGTACATTTTGTTCTCGCACAGTTTTGTAATGTAACTCACATTCACATCTTCTGGTGTATTTGAGCCCTGTTCGAACTGAGTCTATCTCAATTCCAAACGTTGGAGTACAAACTTTGTTTTGAATCGATGTATTCCTAATAGGCAACTTCTTCCTATTGACTTGACACAACCGATTACGTGACATTACTATTTTCCTTTATTGTGATATAATTACAATCTGCCTTATAAGGCAATAAGTAATTAAGATAAACGCTCTCATTCATACCATATTTACAATTCATCATTCACTCGCTCATTCATACAATATTTACAGACAGCCCAGAGAAGTCCTCATGCGAAGAGAAAACGGGGTCTTGGGAAGTCTCCAACGCTTCTCCGTCAGTCGAGTCATCGGATACTAGCCAGCGGAGGCTGACCAAGAGCGCGAGAGCCACAGACGCTCAGGACATGATTGGAGAAACTGGCCATTGCCAGGACTCACACTGACACGCCATTATAGCAGGTCACGAGGCCATTGCCGTTTTAGTCTCTGAGGAGGATTATAGGAATAAGTGGCGTAGTGCAATGACTGTGCTAGGGGATTAGGGTGGTTGGAAAGGCTACTGTGGAATTTCATAAACTTGGAAGGGATGACTTCTAGAATGTAGGGTATATTAAGATCGTTATAAAGGGTTTTGTTGCTGACATAATAAGGGGCATTTACTATTGTTCTCAGGACAAAAGATTGAAAGGATTGGATGTGCTTGATGTTCGACTTTTTTGCTGTCCCCCATAGCTCTATTCCGTATGTCCAGACGGCTTAAGTATAACTTTGTAGATTAGTAGTTTATTTTCTATTGAGAGATGGGATGACTATTTTCAAGGCTCTATATCGTTTCCTTTCGCAGGAAAACCCAAAAAATCACCTACTTTTTTTTTTAAGCGGTGCGAGCGAACTGGAACCACTCAACACTCGCTATTCATGCTCAGGCGGTATCTCAATGCTCATATATCGTACGTAGATTACCTATAACTTATACGGGAATGTACCTAAATGTTTTGACTCCAGTTGATTATCTACACTGGGACTAGTTGATGGCTTCTTTGTTTCATCATATCAGGTCCTGAACTTGCCTCAATATTTTTTCATCAAAGGATGTAATCCACAAAAACAAATATATAGGAAAAAGGCATATCAGAGAAAAAACCGGCAAATACTATCCAGGCTGAAATGCCAACACGAGAGTATTTTAGACAAGATATAACATTAAAATATAGGAAAAACTTATTATGAATATTATCGCAGACCCAGTAGCTGTTTAAATCCTTTCCTTTATATTGGGAATATACCATGCCAACAACCAATTATTCAGATTGGCGTGTTAATATGTTGTCGCTCAATAATACTCACAACGTTTAGGGTATCACGAAAAATGTTGTCCTTTGTACGCTAATTGTTCATTACTGTGCATAAAATGTATTCATACGCATTAACAAAAACAAACGATTGAAACATATACAGAGGGGTCCAAAAAAATGTATCCACTGCTTAAAAGTCCATAACTTGCAAACTAATTGACGGAGTTTTTGATGAAAGTGTAGCTTAAAGTCCAACTTACAGATATCACTGTAGGTGTTCGAAATGGTAACCATTAACATCCACAAACAAACGATGCCGCCGAACTGCAGCACGAACTACTGACTGCAACGTGTTCAGTTGGATATTTGCTCATGAATGTACGATGGATTCTCTAAGTTCATCCAATGTGCGTGGCTTTTGTCGATAAACGACGTCCTTTAGTGTTCCCCACTGGTAAAAGTCCAGAGGAGTTAAGTCTGGGGAACGTGGTGGATACTCTACAGCACCTCTACGTGTACCTTTAAGTACCTTTCGTACTTAAAATACCACTTTAAAACAGACTCCCTTTCATCAAATGTAAGCCTTACGCCAGCCATGTTTACTCGAGTAACAAGGTACAACTAACAATGAAACACTAACTATCTGGCGACTGTCATCTGACAAAACAAAACAACGCAATACAACGCTTGTATGGCGATTGCCGGAACTACAAACTATTACACTACCAAAAATGAGACAAGTCCGTCAATTAGTTTGCAAGTTATGGACTTTTAAACAGTGGATACATTTTTTTGGACCGCTCTGTATATATATTAGTATATCATTTATACAAAGCTAATTATTCAACATAGATCATGTAGAAAAGTTCTAATATTTTAAAAACTGTGTTAAATATTTCAACGGGTTGTTCAAACATTGGTGGGACTATGTAGAAAATTCGGCGGCAAATAGAAAAAGTCTTAAGGATACTACCAGTTAGGAGCTAACTGAAAACAAATTTCGCTTAAACGAGTACGGTAAACATACAGGTCATTACATTTTGCATTTAAGATACAAGCTTATTAAACAAATGGTTTATAAATTAGTAATTATCACACACAAGACATTGTCACAGTTTCTAGAGGCGAAGGAAAGATCACGAGTACCAATCAGAAAAGTACGCTTCTGATAAGCTCTACGCAAAAAAAGCCAAGTCCTAAATTTTTTTCAGTTTCGTTATACATTTTTTGTTATATATATCTTTTGAGGTGCATTCTTGGTAAAAGGTTAGGATTGAGTTATGCCTTTAGGTATTTAGGGGAATCATAGTTCTGTTCATTATTGTGAGTTAGAATATTCCTCTTAACTTTAATAAAAATGTTATTGTCATAGTTCAATACCATTTGCATTAATTATCTGCCAAGCATAAGTATTCAAACTACTATAGCCTAAAAGTTAAGATTAAATTTTTGATTCCTAATTGTGGATATTTAATAAATACTTTTTTATCGATCTGACACGAATTACCTTTAGTGGTAGAGGACTAAATTATCAACCCCAAATATATTTCCTTTTGGTTTTAAGCTTTCTAATCTATTACCAAATTTTTTAAAATTTTTATTTACTTAGAAGCATAGGTACCTTTACGACAGTAGAGCCCAGGCCTTGAAGTTACATATCGCAATTCATACATTGTTATTAAATAAATTTGAATAATTATTTATTTAATTGCTCGACGTCTGGGTCACGCGTGTCTGTTGGAATTCAGATTGTATTCAAATCGAGGCCTATTGAATAAACATCGACATTTATGTATAGACATAACAGTCTGGGCTATTTTAAAATGGCATTACAGGTTACTGACCAGGTTCCTAAACCATAGCCACTAAACCAAATAAAAAGACCACGATAAAAAAAAGTTTTTTCAATAAAATATATGAAAATGTTTTGAATTTTTTTAAATATTTAATTACAATGAGAGTTATTTTACCAATATTTCTTTTTGGTAATCTAGAAGGCACCATAGTGTAGATCCAAAAAAAAATTGTTTGATAATGCTGTTTTTTTTAATCCCTTTATTAATTGTAATTAACATTTGTAAAATTTTTTACATTTATTGTTACAGTCTTTGTTCTGGTAAAAATCTGATGTACACGGGACAACCCTTTTTTAATTATTTAAAAGGTGATGGGGCTCAGCTTAAAGATGATTTTACGAACTAAAACTAACAACCTAAGTTTCCCGGTATATCTGTTGCCATCGATGGGGGAAAGGTGCTGCGGGATCATGGTGTTAAATCAATGTTGGGTTAGTAAGATGCTGAAATGAGTCAAAAAACTTGAAGTGTCTTCTTAAAATCTTCATTTCTCGTACTATTTTCGTTTTAAAAGAAAATATATATAACAAAATAAAGATGATGCAGGATTCAAAATTACATTTTTAGAAGGATCAGATTTTTATTACGCCATTTTATCGCAAACCCAGTAGCTGTTTAAATCTTTTGCTTTATATTGTAATATACTGTATCAACAACCTATTATTCCGATTGGCGTCTTGATATGTTGTGGCTCAATAATACTGACAACGCTTAGGGTATCATGAAAAATGTTGTCCCTTTTGTTAATTATTAGTGTGAAAAAAATATATTTATATGTATAAACAAAAATTAAAACAAATTCAAACGATCAAAACATATATATTAGTATATTATTTATTATTTATATTATAGCCTGGTCATTTCTCTTGATTTACCTGACCATATCATATTACGCTACATCGTATATCATCAGACTATATCTACTATAACAACCAACATCGTATCGAACCAACTCAGATTCCCTATGATTATCAGTGAATAAAGTATCGTATCGAACCAACTCAGATGCCCTGTGATTATCAGTGAATAAGACATCGTATCGAGCCAACCCAGATTCCCTTTGATTATCAGTGAATAAGAAGTCGTATCGAATCATCTCAGATTCTCTATGCATATCAGTGAATAAGACATGGTATTGAACAAACTCAGATTGACTATGATTATCAGTGAATAAAACATCGTATCGAACCAACTCAGATGCCCTGTGATTATCAGTGAATAAGACATCGTATCGAGCCAACCCAGATTCCCTTTGATTATCAGTGAATAAGAAGTCGTATCGAATCATCTCAGATTCTCTATGCATATCAGTGAATAAGACATGGTATCGAACAAACTCAGATTGACTATGATTATCAGTGAATAAGACATGGTATCGAACAAACTCAAATTCCCTTTGATTATCAGTGAATAAGAAGTCGTATCGAATCATCTCAGATTCTCTATGCATATCAGTGAATAAGACATGGTATCGAACAAACTCAGATTGACTATGATTATCAGTGAATAAGACATGGTATCGAAAAAACTCAGATTGACTATGATTATCAGTGAATAAGACATCGTATCGATCCAACACAGATTCCCTGTGATTATCAGCGAATAAGACATCGTATCGAGCTAACCCAGATTCCCTGTGATTATCAGACATCTTAAAACCGTTTTGGATTTAGAACGCTGAGGTAGAATTCATTACACCGTGCAATAATATTTCCCCTGATCGAGTTAACCCCGCAGAATTTGCCTCTTCGGTCCAGTGGGCAGAATATGGAGGCCTGCTTAATTTGAAATTCTGACTTGCTGATCACTATTGACTCTGTGATGGTCCACAGATATACTGCAGTTCAATCCCAGTCGGCAACAATCTCTGAGCTTTGACGTGGGAACAGTCATTATTGCTAATTTAAGGGGGATCGCTTTTAAACTAAAAAAAAAATTGTCTATGACTGTGCTAGTTTCAAAACTTCGTAATTTTGAAGCAAAAAGCTGAAATATTCATACATCCTCTCTATTGCAAATTAAAATTCACTAGCAAGACAATAAAGGCATTTAAATTCTGCACAGGGAGTAAGACTCTATCGAGAATATTACGGTAACTAAAACCTATGCATTATCATGTTTATTAAATAACGATAAATAAAAAAAAATGTATTTAGAGATACTAGTTTTAACCAGTTTGTTTCGCCCTAATATACCTCAATAGAAGAATTATTACAGACGTACATAACATAAATGAATATTTATGACATAAGGATGTGCAGTAAATCCTTACAATTTTATTTATTAATCTCTTATTGTAACGTTTGGGACTGACTTAAGTTCACCCTAAGAGAACATCGAAACGAATAGATTAACATCTTTTCTAATGTAACTTTTTAACATTACATCTCAAGGCAAAACACATATTCATCACTCACATGTTGTTTCGTTCAAATAAAAACAAAAACGGAAATAAATCATAGAAAAATGTATTTTTGTCACAATTTCAGGTTATTTTTTTTTTCTTTCATAGCCCCTTTAAATTTACAGATAATTATATACAATTATAGATACTCAGGCGAATCTATTTACAAATTATTTCCTGTAGAATCGCTACATTATATACAGGTTTTGTTATTTTATAAAAATTATATTATGAATAAACAAGCATAATGATATACATTATCCGTGACTGGACTAAACTGACTAATAAAGGTGATCACCTTTTTGATCAAACTTAAAACTAACTTACATACTAATTCTTAACCTAATTTTTTCACGACTGTTGCCATCGATGCGGGGTGGTGGGGTCATAGTGTTAACCACTGGGATTGTCAGGTGCTGCAACGAGTCAAAAAACTTGATGTTTCTCCGGCGGATGAACTCACCCACCGACGGCACACCAAGCAACGGGTGCAAGTCAGCGTTCTTTAATTGAAATAAAAAAAAAATTGGTAAATTTTGAGTAAAAGTCAGGAAATGGTATTGTTAGTTAAATTATACCATGCTGATGTCTAAGGGACTGAGCTATAGAGAGAGAGAGAGGTCATTAAGTGACAGAAGTGCACCGTGCTCCATGATATTGTCTGCCTAGCTGTAGGCAAATAGTTATTTAGATTTTAAATTTTAAATTTCAATCCGTTTACTATATTCGCTATAATATCTATACCTTTGACATCTGTTTTAAAATTTTCTATATTTTTGCTTAAATGAATTTAATCTAATAGTTTCCGGAATTAGTCTTTATCTACTTTACTTAGTATCTGTGCTGAGTCAAGGCTGAAACTGTTAAGATGAAACTGCTACCGGCAAGATGGCAACTCTATAGATCTGGGAAAGCAGACCAAATGGTGGACATCACGGCACTAGGCCCGCCAACAACAAGCCTCTGACGGGCACCCATCAATGCTATCCAACTGAATGTGCTTGGACTATATGCCTAGAGAGACTCTAGGCTCAGCCAACAGTGGGCTCTCACCACTGCACCGCAACATTTCCACCTCTACCGAGGCATCCCACACTACTTAATTCCTTCACTTCACCTTCAAAAAGGTACTCCTAGTAATAAATTCCTTTATTTTTCCCTTATCTATATTCTTAAAAATTTAAGAGCTAAAAATAACAAAACCTGTATATAATGTAGCGATGCTACAGGAAATACAAAAATAATTTGTAAATAGATTCGCATGAGGATCTATAATTGCATATAATTATCTGTAAATTTAAAGGGGCTATGGAAAAAAAAAAATCGTAGTCACCTTTTTCCACAAAACCAATCAATTATATTAAAACAATGGAAGGCAAAGTGTTTCAGCTATTTTGTAAAAAAAGGACTAAATAAAATGAACGATCTAGTGCTCAATCTAACTTTCCAGATTATATTAAACAGTTCACAGCAGCTATCAATAATAGCAACACGTTCACAAAATTATTTAGTAATTTCTTGTGTTATTTTTCTAAAAATTTAAATATATATAGATGTTTTTGATGTAGATGCATAAAACGCTGATCGCAACAAAACTGGAAAAGGCAAAAAATATGCGATGTAACTTATGAAAGTATCGTTACTCAACGTAAAGCATGAAGAATATGCGTCTTTATGCATCCCTTCACTATTATGACACAATTCGCTCCACTTCTAACATAATTAGGGGCGTAGTAGCTGTGCTTAAAACGATAAAAAAATATAATCGGACCAATCATAAAAATACCTAAATAAAAACCTTTATTACCCATGCAAATTTATGGTTAAAACATTCGATGTAGACTTGAAACAATTCTGCTTTCAACGCCATTCAGATGAATGTTTTGTTCGTACTCCGTGTATTGATAATTATCAGTAATGAAACCTCGGATGGAACAGACAATTTACTAATCATTGTGTGAGCAGTGCGAAAACTTGCTGCTATCGGCCAGGGCTAGAGCACTCAGGGGTGACACACTCTACCTGTACAGATCTAGACCATTTGACATTTACGCCGCTAGAAGATACTCGTTACTAATAATGTCATTGCACTATAGGTAAATGTTAAATTCCCTGTCAAATATCAGGACTTCCCGATTCGTATGGCAGCTCTATTACTGCGCCATAACTTGTAGATTGTAGGCATCATGACAATGCACGTCCGTAACCATGTTGCTGATACAATACATCACCCACGACTAACGACGCAACAATAAAGTATAAGTGTCAGTTAGAGATACCTCTAGGGATGTGGGAATCAGTTTTCTAGAGATGAATATTTCACATGTTTGAATCTGTTTGCAATTAAGCTGTAAATGTCAAATAGGAATTACGACTGGGCTATCGCTTGTCCATTTTGACATACATGGCTCTACTGTATGATAGTTTCTTTCCAACAATTACTTTATTATGGTAAAATTACAATCTGCCTCATTGGGCAATAAGTATTTGTGATAAATGATCTCATTCATACAGTATTTACAAACAGCCCAGAGGCCTCCCAAATCCACAAGTTTGTCACCTCCCTCGCATGGGAAAGAGGAAGCGGAGTCTTGGGAAGTCCCACACACTCCTCCGCGTCACCGAATAGGAGCCAGTGGAGGCTGAACAAGAGCGCGAGAGCCACATACGCTCAGGAAATGATTGGAGAAACTGACCATTGCCACGACTCCCACTGTTACACATTTATAGCAGGTCACGAGGCCACTGCAACTCTAGTCTCCAAGGAGGAGTAAGATCATTATGAAGGGTTTTGTTGCTGACATAATAAGGGGCTTTTACTATTGTTCTCAGGACTTTTGATTGAAAGGATTGGATACGCTTGATGTTCGACTTTTTTGCTGTCCCCATAGCTCTATTCCGTATGTCCAGATTGGCTTAAGTAAAATTTTGTAGATCAGTAATTTGTTTTCTATTGAGAGATGGTATGTCCTTTGAAGTAGTCTGTACAGTAGTCCAAAGTGTCTGTTTACTTTTTGTCTTTTTAGCCTCTTGTGTGGGTTCCAGGTCAGTCTTTAGTCGAGATGGAAGTCTAAATACCGTGCTAATGATAATTTCTGGATGAAATCCTTAGACACAGATAGTAGCCGTTATTACATTCGAAGCTAACTAAACAAAGAATAATCATAGTTAACATATTGCATCACCTAGTTAGTCCAAAGTTGTGAACATATCTTTTGAGAAAGCTCGCATTAGCCTTAGCATAGAGTAGAATAGAAAATAGAAACTTTATGCTTGGAACTAGTCTCTTTTTAGTCCCCCTATATGAATAACAATGAAGTAAACATAACGAATTCATTTCAGGCAAACAAAAAGAACAAAGTTAATAAAGCTTTAATCTCTATAATAAATAAAAAATAACATAACGTGTCTGTTGGAACTGTTACTTACAAAGAGTAACCAAATATTAATTTGCAAAACCATCCTATAACCATTCTGAACTCACAGAGTTATACTCTTGGGCACTAGCACTCAAACATCAAACGCATCCAGTCCTTAGAGCAATATGGGGGTATTCACTGCCTAAAAACTTTATTTAATATACCCACTTTCCTGGGGATTCTATACAAAATTATTTACACATCCTAATACCACAGCAATATACATCCCTACAATCCACCTTGAAGATTGAATCTGCAATGGTCCTAAGATATCATATAATTTTATAGATATCCCTTTTTTCATCTCGACATACGACTGACATGGAACCCACATACGAGGTAAAAAGACAACAGACGCTTTGGACAACTGTACAGACTACTTCAAAGGACATCCCAACTCTTAATAGAAAACAAATTACTAATCTACAAAGTTATACTTAAGACAATCTGGACAACCGGAATAGAGCTATGGGGGACAGCAAAAAAGTCGCGTATTCATACATTGAAACAAAAGTCCAGAGAACAATAGAAATGCCCCTTATTACGTCAGCAACAAAACCCTTCATAACGATCTTAACATACCTTACATTCTCGAGCTTATCCCTTCTAAGTTTATGAAATTCCACAGTAACCTGTCCAACCACCCTAAGCCCCTAGCACAGCCATTACACTGCACCACTCATCCCTATAATCCTCCTCGGAGACTGAAACGGCAGTGGCCTCGTGACCTGCTATAAATGCGTAACAGTGGGAGTCCTAGCAATGACAGATCATCACAATTGCTTATTGCCCAATAAGGCAGATTGTAATTTGATCATAATAATGCTGTTAAAAAGTTCATTATAATATTTTTTCAAAAAAATTATGTTACTGTGATTTGCCCCATTTTCGTTTTCGAATCGCTTATGGCTTCCTCTTGCTTTTTATTTTCACATCCTTCTAGATGAGGAACGCCCTATGCGTGAAAGGGTGATCGCACAGCCTACCGAGGAGATAACGCCGTCAGATAGATCGTGTCGGGGCGGTCATTACCGACCAGCAGACGGACGGACGACGTGAGAACGACCTAGCGCGCAAACAGAGTTAATAGCCAGCCGGGTAGATACGCCCGGGCGTGCAGTCGTGCGACCTGGGGTCACGAGGCGGCGTCGTGTCCTCCGATATCCTCTATCTCAATCTCTCCCTCCGTTGCACTCTCGACCAGATACACTATTACCGGAGGGAGGGAGTGCTTTACCCGCCTCGATCGGTGTAGTCTTTACGTGGGGTCGTTCGCGATCATCTCGTTCGCAGGACGGTAGCTCTTAAGGATCGATTGCCATCTTAAGCTCGAGAAGACGATTGAACATATTCAGTGGAGTACGGACTTCAAATGAATACACCGCGGATCTGTCTGCCCGAGATATCGACGCTACAGCCCAGATTTCTATGTAATAATATTCAAGGACATGAGCCTGACAAGTACCTAGAAATGGTGGATTTGCGCTAATCCATGCTTTGTTGTAAATAAATAAGACATTTACACCGGTTCTTTAATAATAAATATCCCATGAGAAGGAGCATTCTCTAGAAAGTAATCCCTTAAAATAGACTTATAATTGTTACAAATACGATATTAAATAAACATTATTGAAAAAAAAACTGTTTTCATAATTCAACTTTTTGACCACACATTTCTGTTCCTTTCAGAGCATCATAGTGCCAGTATACTTCACCTAAAACAGACTATGACAAAATGAAGACTGAAATGAAAATGAAAATAGAAAAAACAACACTTCAATGAAACAACTAAATTAAAGGGTGTTCCAGAATTAATACAAGGTTTGATTTAAATAGAAAACACAGTTTGTAGTATTTTTGTTGTTATTTTTTTTATTGAATTATAAAGTAAATAGAATAGGGTTATTTATGGAATAACACATCGGGCTAATGGCCTACACGACTTTGCTGGCACATACGCACTCTTTTGTCGAAATTTTCCATGACCATTTGGTATAAATGTGGTTGAATTTCCTCTTTTAATGCACGGGTGAATGTGGGCTTGTTAACATACACCTTTGACTTAAAATAACCCCATAAAAAGAAATCTAAATGTGTTAAATCGCACGATCTAGGGGGCCAGTTCTGATCACCGAAACGAGAGAGTACACGACCTGGAAATGTCTCTTGCAGTATTTGAATTGTTTCATGGGCTGTATGGCACGTGACACCTTCTTGTTGAAACCACATATTGGCCACATCAATATCATCCAATTTCGGCTCAAAGAACTGTGTTATGGATTTTCAACAACACTCTCACGAACTGCTTCGATATTGACATTTAAACGGCTTGTTTTTGGACGACCAGTGTGTTTAGTGTCTCCAACTGATCCAGTCTCCCTAAATTTTTCAATTAATCTCTTCACAGTAGATGAAGTCGATACACTATCCCGACCATATTTGGTATGGAATTTTCGAACTGCGGCCGCCAAACTTTCATTATTTTTGAGATAATGTTCAACAATAAAGACACGTTGTTCTATCGTGTAACGTTCCATTTTTACTAACCCTCAACTGTCAGCTGTAAAATTGTTTTTGTTAGGGTTGCTAGCTCTTACTGCACAAATGGCGGCAAATTCAAATCTTGCCGTTAATTCTGGGACACCCTTTATTACTGACAATTAAAGAATAGAGCTGAATGACATATGGCAATTGTGACAAAGAAAGTATAGGAATTATTATTAAGAGGGAAAAGAGCTTGAAAGGATGCTGGGATGTATTTAAATGTAGCATGTTAAATAATCAATGAAAAGAATAATAATGACGAATTATAAATTGACAGATCGTATGGAGACAAGGGGGTTGTAAAGTCTAGATTTAAAGATTCTTTAGTTGCAGAGGGTTGTGGTAGGGATAAGAAAAGAAAGGTCAAATGACAGGATCTAGAGTTTTGTGATTCAAATTGTACGAGGTTGTGAAGGTAGGGAGGTTTTTTAGTCATGTCATTGCCGAAGATGTGTGATCCGAAGAAGTATTGGCGACGGGCACAAGGGTCGTAGTGAAGTAAAAAGTGTGATATTTAGTATGAGGGTAGCAAATACTCATTTATCATATTGCTATTTATTTTCCTATTATATTAGGTTGGCAACAAAGTGATTTCGGTTTGCAGCGGTAGATAGCGTTATGTCTGTTTCGTTATTCTTTTGTCAATGTTAGAATTTTTTTTCTTTCAGATTTGGTAGTCGATACCTTTAGGTTGCTATAGAAAGAAATTCCGTGTAATTTTGTTTACAACTGTCAGTTTATGGTCAGTTTTAACATGGAGTGCAAAAATAAGCATTTTCGACTCATTTTACTTTTTTATTTTCATGAAGACAAGAAAGCGGCTGAGGCTCACAAAGAGATATGTGAAGTTTATGGTGTTGATTGTGTAACAGAACACACGTGTCAGAATCGGTTTAAAAAATTTCGTTCTGGAGATTTTTCTCTGAAGGACGACCAACGTTCTGGTCGACCTTCTGAAGTTTATGATGACAAAATGAAAGCCATAATTGAATCGAATCGTCATATAACTGTGCGAGAGATTTCAAAACAGTCAAATGTATCACACATACAACAATGAAAATCATATAAGACATCTTGGACTTGTTAAAAAGCTCCATAATTGGGTTTCACTACGACAATGTCACACATTTTTAGCGGCACGTACCAAACTATTGGAGCTTGGTTGGGAAGTGATGTCGCATCCCCCCTAAAGCCCCGACCTTCCACCATCGGATTATAATTTATTTCGGAGTTTACAAAAGTTCTTAAATGGTAATAATTTCAGTCATAACGATGACCTCAAATCGCTCTTGGTTGAGTTTTTTTGTCTGATAAGGACCAGAAATTATATGAGCGCGGGATCATGAAGTTAATAGAAACATGGCAAAAGGTCATCGAACAGAATGGAAGATATCTGACTGATTAAAGGTAATTTTTTTGTATAGAAAAAATTGAGTTTTATTTTACGCTAAAAAACCGAATAATTATTTTCTTGCCAACCTCAATAGTATTTGTAGACGCGAATTAATTTTATGAGTTACATTACTGGTGTATTTTTTACCTCTCTTTCTTCCAATTTTTACCGATAATTTCTTCCAACCTAAGCGTATTCCAACGAAATTCTTTTCCGCTCGTGTAATTTAAGGTTTCGTTTTTGTGTGTTTTTTTTTATGAGACTAATACAAGACTACCTTGGGCTTTATTATCTTGATATTGGTATTTCACGTTGAACAGACACTGAGCGCAATCTGTGCGTCTGTGCGTTGGCCCCAGCCTGTTCATTCCAGCTGTGGTCTGAATAGGGCGGTAGCTCCAGGCCATCACGTCCTATAGACCCTTAATGGCGGAATATAATAGCGACGAACCGCAATCTATAAATGCTGGAACACGCGCCGAAGGAAGAATTTCATACGAACGATGGGGTATCCCACTTCTTCATATAACGTTGTAAATTGTTTCTCTGTGGCTTCACAGCCCTACCCAAGTGTAATTGCACAGCCTCACGCCAGGCTTTACAACAGGTGCGCCGGTACTGTGATAGTGGCCTAGTGAAGTCGTAAATGGTTTTCGTTGTTAAAAAGAATCTTTATTTTCGTGTTACTAGCCTTTAATACACACAGCTGCCAAGATTGCGACAGAGATCTGACAAGCATTTTATAAATTATTGCCTTCTATTTTATCGACAGTTTAAATGTTGGGTTCGTTAGAGAGATGACAGCCTTGCCTTTTGCTATATAAGATTCTATGTAAGGTGTAAAGGTTAAGACGAAGTAAGGGGAAGAAATCCAGACAGTCTCTTGACGCAACTATACCTCTTACACAAAAATACGTATACATACTTCTACTTACGATACATGGCGGATTTCAAAGAAGCTGTTGGAGTGTGAGAAGACGAAGGGACTCCATGTCGACCCCATGGCGATTCCGACGATGGAGGATACTCGCTCCCTGAAGTCTAGATCGGGGAAAAACAGAATTCCCCCGAATGATAAGGATATGCATCTTGCAGGAATCTGACCTCGCTGGTCAAAGAGGATCATTACTGTGCTTTTTTCATTTATTTTTTCAGTACTGGAACGGCCTTGATGACGTAGGAAGAAACTTTGATGTCTCGAAAAGATTCGATCATAGTTCAATATTTAGTAGTGAATACACCCCACCCATTTAGGCAAAGGTATATAAAATAAAATAATTTTCGATATATATGTATTTAAAATGACGAAGAAATTATTTTTTCAATCATTCATTACCTACTAAATAATATTTATTGGAACTTGCCTGGTCGACACCACACAAATATTGTTTAGTTCTTGGCTAACCCTAGGACTCCTTGGAAAACCCATACGGACACGGCGAGTGTAGGTTGGACATAAACATTAGCTTTTAGGAAACAGAGAAGGGTCTTATGTAGCATAGCTTCAGTAATTGTCCATTAAGTGATGTCGGGTCCTCCCCGAGGAGGGACGCTTGCCGAGGGCTGGGATATCTACGACACGGCCGCTGTCCTGCGAGTGCTAAGAAAGAGATAAAATGGGTGGACCTGTGGTCTTAGACCTTTGCTAGCGGCCTAGTCCGCGGGCAGCTTTACTTGTATTTACCTGACTCCATAAGATCTTAGAAGGTGTGCCCCGACAGTGCACTATTTTCAGGAGTAGAGGTACAGGTTAGGTATTATAGATAGCTTATGTGGTCTTGGAATGACCACGAATTCATACTCGGTATCTAAACGTAGATTAAAACTGTCCGGATCCTAAAGGCGAGTGTGAACCGGAAAGAGGCAGACTGGATCGCTGAGGAGGGGGACGCTACTAAGTAAAGTTTGTAGGGCCCCAGAAGTGCGTCGTCCGCATAAAAGAGGTATCACCCAAGGAGGTGCTAGTTTAGTGAGACGAAGACAGTGAATCCCACTAGGAAGGTGTTGGGTCTGACAACCCCGGACTAAAACATATCAGGTTACGAAAGAGAGATGCAGAGGTAGTTGAATAAGAAAGCCATGGTTCGAGTAGAGCAGCAAGCTCCAGTGCAGAGAGAGAGAGAGAGAGAGAGAGAGAGAGAGAGAGAGAGAGAGAGAGAGAGAAATTATTGTCAGGTGCCGGGTTCCGAGAGTCTGACCTAAAGCCCCAAATCTGCCCCTTATATTGGCAGGTCAGAGGTTAGGCCTCTGTTTCCTGCACTAGTTTCCCCCTATCTTAACAGTTGATGAAGTCAAAACAATATTTCGACCATATTTTGTATGAAATTTTCGAACTGCGGCTGCCAAACTTTCATTATTTTTAAGATAATGTTTAGCAATAAAGACACGTTGTTCTATCGTGTAACGCTCCATTTTTACTAACCCTAAACTGTCAGCTGTAAAATTGTTTTTTGTTAGGGTTGCCAGCTCTTAATGCACAAATGGCGGCAAATTCAAATCTTGCCATTAATTCTGGGACACCCTTTATTACTGGTCTCTGTTTCCTGCACTAGTTTCCCCCTATCTTAACAGGTTTCAGGTTCGTAACAGGTTCTTTAACAGGTCTCTTTGCAGGTTTTCATTATTAAAACATGGAAACATTGGTAACATATTTTCTGGGCAGAGAAGAGGGGAACTTCTATTTATTCGTAGTGAAGAAGTTGCCACAACAAGTGACTTAAGTTGTTCGACAGTCTGTTTGAGTCCGATGAATACAAACAAACAGAACTGACGAAATAAACCTTTTCTTTTACTATGTAAGTTCTTTGAAAATACATTCCATTATGCACTAGATCCATAAAGAACCCTGGACGATTTCAATATAAAAATTATAAAATGAACTGTAGCAAATGTAATACAGTAATAGTTTTGTATGTATACAAATGGTTTTCATAGTTAAATGCAAGCGAATAATGTAAGCGATACTGAACTCTTAGCTTAATATCGGTTTTGTAAATGGAATAACTTGAAGTGTTGCTGATGTTTTTTAACTGTTAACAATTACAGTTTTATAGATTAAGAAAGGCAATCGTGACAACTGGCAGTACACGCTGTTTAAACTTGAGCACGCCATCGAAGACGCTTATCCACGAGCGTGCTTTATCTGCCAGAAGCGGCTCAACTCTTTTACGGTCCCGATGCGGACACTTCATCGCCGATAACTAACCGCCTCGGATAGATCTGTCTTTAGGACACGTACAATACCCGCTACTTGGCCTAACCAGCTAGCAACCACTCATTATATATTATATCTTCACAATCATGATGGCACGATCATTTTAATTGTTTCAATTAATTCATTTATGTATTTCCACTTAGTTATTAGTAATATTGTCCGTGTTTATTTTACTTTCAGTGAATTACCTATGCTATATTATTAAGTTGAGTTAACGTTGAAAAATTCTTATCTCTCTCAGTTGCCCTCCTAAGATTCTTGTTGAATAAGGTTCCTGTCATTTTACGTTCAAGTTTTTGAAAAAAAAATATATATATTTGCGGAAATAATGATTCCGAACATAAAATGTTTTATTTTTTCAGGTCAAAGATCATTCTTTAGTAATAAGATGACAACAGCTGTTTTTGTATTTTGAAACTTCGGAAACGAATGCATGGACATCAAAGACTACAAACTTTTTCTGTCACCTGAATCTTAATATTTGATTTCTTGGGTCTGACTATAAAGACCCTACATTCGTACCCGACAATGTCGTGGTCAAATAGTGTTTCAAATACAATACGACAGATACACGAAATTAATCCATTTTCAAAAACATGTTCTTTGTTGTAACTCCATTTTGTAGGTAATGAAAATATATTAAATTTATAAATTATGAAATTTGACTCTACTTTTTATGTTAAATATGTCAAAATATACAAAAATATCCTTCGGTGTCGCTATTTATTCATTAAGTCAATTTGCGACGTTTGGAACTCATTCAACCCCTACAATAATGTTTCAAAAATTTAAATTTGTTTTTAAAGAGCTAACTTTTGTGCTCACATATCGTTTTGCACAAAATAAATGAACAATTAAAAAAAGTATATATTTTTTCAATTATATTGCTGTGTGTTGTCAGCTCGAAGATCCATATTACGTTTACAATATGGTCTGTCTACGTGTTGTCAGTTATTATTACTACAAAATATATATAAATAATTCAACAAAATTAACTTATTAATTATGTAAAAAATATTCTTTTACATCTGTTTTATAGTTCAAACTTTTTAGTTATATTAATTGATCCAAAAAGTTTACGAGATCTGTTATTATCTTCCTTAACAATAATTTTGTGAGTCAACGCCAGAAGTACGTTTTTGAATAATTCTATGATTGGCTAAAGCTGTGACATTTACATTCTTATGGTTTTTACAATTGGTTATATGTTGTAGTAATCTATTTCACTAATATAAAGTTTATCTCTACGTGGTTTACAATTATTTCTCTGAAGGGATAATGCAAGAACATTTCCACGCGCAGGCAATATGGAGCCGGATTTTTCGACCAATCAGAAGAGCTCCAATTCTATAGTGACATCGTAATTTTATTGATATCAAAATATGAAAAGTAGTGTGTGTGTGTGATGGTGTTTTCGGGTCCTTGAAGAGAGTAACTTTTATTTGTCCATAGGGATGTAGGTACACCTTTTTATCTTTCATATTTTATTTGTTATTTGTATGTTTATTCTTGTGGTAACGGTCAAATCTCAAATTTGTGTTATTCTCTTTGTCAGATAAGGTATATATTTAATTTTTAGGTGTTTAAAGTTGCAAAGGGTGTCTCAGAATTAACGCAAGATTTGAGTTTGCCGCCATTTGTGCAGTAAAGTGCTGGCAACCCTTAAAAAAAACAATTTGACAGCTGACAGTTTAGGGTTAGTAAAAATGGAGCGTTACACGATAGAACAACGTGTCTTTATTGAACATTATCTGAAAAATAATGAAAGTTTGGCGGCCGCAATTCGAAAATTTCATACAAAATATGGTCGGAATAGTGTTTTGACTTCATCAACTGTGAAGAGATTAATTGAAAAATTTAGGGAGACTGGATCAATTGGAGACCTTAAACACACTGGCCGTCCAAAAACAAGCCGTTCAAATGTCAATATCGAAGCAGTGCGTGAGAGTGTTGTTGAAAATCCAGGAACATCAATTCGGCGTCGTAGACAAGAATTGCAAATTTTAAGAAGCTCTCTACAGCATATACTCACTAAAGATCTGGGTCTTCATGCTTACATAATTCAGTTAACACAACAATTGAAGCCTAATGACCATACACAGCGAAGAGAGTTCAAGAGTGGTCAGAATTGGCCCACTAGATCGTGTGATTTAACACCTTTAGATTTATTTTTATGGGGTTATTTGAAGTCAAAGGTGTACGCCAAAAAGCCCACATCCAGCCGTGCCTTAAAAGAGGAAATTCAACGCTGCATCAACGAAATTCAACCACACTTATGCCAAATGGTCATGGAAAATTTTGACAAAAGAGTGCGTATGTGCCAGCAAAGTTGTGGAGGCCATTTGCCCGATGTCTTATTCCATAAATAAACCTATCCTATTTACTTTATAATTAAAAAAAAAAAATAACAACAAAAATACTAAAAACTGTGTTTTTTATTTTAATCAAATCTTGCGTTAATTCTGGGACACTCTTTATGATAGAATTCGGAATCTTTTTATAGGTTACATTTATTAATATACTAACTTCGTCAATAATTCTGCTTTACTTGTAACCATTAAGTAATAAGTGTATTATTATATATTATTAATTAAGGGAGTTTGTATTATATTTATAATGTCCGGTATTTCAGGCTTCTTTGTCTTCATATTAATATTCTTTTGATTACTATACGATACGTCATTTTTATTACGGCTTTCGGGTAATCATTTTGTTTCAACTTCACCTATAAATGTATCGCCAGTTATTGATTTAGCTCTATTAACTAAATTACAGGCTGATTTTAAAAGTTGGAACTTTGGACGATTTGAATTGTAATTGAGTGTTATGCTACTGCTGAATCTTATTCTCTTATCTTTTGATAATTATCAAAACGTACAAATTTGTAAAGATAACAAACGGGTAAGCTATTTCAAGATTCATTATGTTTTACGTGAAATTCAAACCTACAAACAAACCAGATTCCTAGATACAGCTGTAGGCAACATATTTATATTTAGTTTTTTTTTGTTTTTTTTTATACATAATATCAATTATTGTTATTTAATTTGTATCAAGTTCGATTGTATCATTACGGTGTTGAAAGCAAACTGCACATTTAGTAACGATCAATAAAACACAATTGCTTAAACAGTTGAAACTATTTACTGTTTTGTAGTCGTATTTTCATAATTATCGCCTTCTCAATGGAAATCCCCAACGAGGAATTGACGTCGTGACGACATCACATAACAAGGAACCACATCGCACTTTTTAGCATTTCAATGATAGAATTCTCCGAATGAAAGATATCAGTGCTAGTTGGGTTTCAAACTTTTACAGAAGATAAAATAACCACTTAATAATAAAATAACATTTAAGATGAGGAAAACCTAACTAAAATTATTAACATATAATATTAAATTATATATCACATCATTCATGGTGATTTATAGTGATTTTAACAGTCGGTGTAAAACATAGGTTACTTTTCTCTTAGTTCTATGACATGAATGAATAAATATTTATTAATTTGAAATTTTTTTATTGAGCTAAAATTACAATCTGCCTTATTAATAAAATAAGTAAGGTGATAAATGTTCTAATTCATACCGTATTCACAATTCTTCATTCACTCGCTCATTCATACAGTATTTACAAACAGCCCAGAAACCTCCAAAATCCATGGTTGTCACCTCCCTCGTATGTAAAAAAGGACTCAAAAGGTCACTCTAGTCTCCGAGGAGGACTATAGGGATGAGTGGAGCAGTGTAATGGCCGTGCTAGGGGATTAGGGCGGTTGGATAGGTTACTATGGAATTTCATGAACTTGGAAGGGATGAGTTCAAGAATGTAAGGTATATTAAGGTCGTTATGAAGGGTTTTGTTGCTGACGTAATAAAGGGCATTTAATATTGTTCTCAGGATTGGATACACTTGATGTTCGACTTTTTAGCTGTGCCTCATAGCTGTATTCCGTATGTCCAGATTGGCATAAGCATAAATTTGTGGATTAGTAAAATATTGTTTGAATCTTTGAGTTTGATGCAATCCAGTCTGTGGGCCATTGCTCCGCAAACAAACTAATTGAGTAGATTTAAATGCAGAGTTATCTGTGATATTATAGATTTAGTTTGTTATTATTATTATTATAATTAATGAAACGAATGATTTGATTATCATGATTTTATTCATTAGTTAATATATGTTAAACAGAGAATGAAAGACAAAAAATTGCCTAAACTAATTCTTAACTTATCACCACCAAAAATAAGTAACAGGGCAAGAAGTGAAGGACGTACACGTTCCCATGGTGGGAACAGTTCCCATAGACGAGGAATGTCTGGGGGAAAACACTGTGTTATGGAATGTCAGTAAAATTGTAATGAAGTATTGAGCAATGTGACGATGAGATCCAAGTGGATGAACACAGGTAATTTATAAATAAATGGACGAATGCGTTCGGAAGTTGGCTTAAGCTAATAAGAGACGATACGCGTCCATTGATGGAGGCAACGTTTCGACTTAGTATGCACGCCTGCATCAGGTATGAAGTGGTTGGGTGGCCTAAGGCAGATGATATTCATGTATTGGCTTGGCAAAAAAGTGATTTCGGTTTGCACCAGTAGATAGATTTCTGCTTGTTTCGTTATTCTTTTGTCAATGTTAGAATTTTTTTCTTTTAAGATTTGGTAGTGGATACCTTGTGGTTGCTATAAAAAGAAATTCCGTGTAATTTTGTTTACAACTTTTAGTTCAAGGTCAGTTTTAAGATGGAGTGCAAAAAAATGCATTTTCGACACATTTTACTTTTTTTATTTTCATAAAGGCAAGAAAGCGGCTGAGGCCCACAAATAGATATGTGAAGTTTACGGTGTTGATTGTTTAACAGAACGCACCTGTCAGAATAGGTTTAAAAAATTTTGTTGTGGAGATTTTTCAAAATGAAAGCAATAATTGAATCGAATCGTCATATAACTGTGCGAGAGATTTCAAAACAGTTAAATGTATCACACACAACAGCTGAAAATCATAAAAGACGTCTTGGATTTGTTAAGAAGCTCGATATTTGGGTTCCGTCACGACAATGCGAGGCCTCACGTATCTTTAGCAACACGTACAAAACTATTGGAGCTTGGTTGGGAAGTGATGTCGCATCCCCCATACAGCCCCAAACTTGCACCATCAGATTATTTATTTCGAAGTTTACAAAACTTCTTAAATGGTAAAAATTTCAGTAATAACGATGACCTCAAATCGCACTTGGTTGAGTTTTTTGCTGTTAAGGATCAGAAGTTCTGTGACCGTTGGATCATGAAGTTACCAGAAAGATGGCAAAAGCCCTGGAAGATATTTGTCTGAATGGAGTTCATTTTTTGTATAGAAAAAGTTCAGTTTTATTTCATGCAAAAAATTCGAAATTACTTTCTTTCCAACCTCAATACATTGTGGAGGTACGTCATTACTTCATTCCTCGACTCATTCAAACGCAAACCTTGTTAGTGGTTAAACATAAACTCATTTCAATACTGAAGCACGTGTACTAAACCCGGATAAATTTTATCAATCCTTCTTTGTATTCGCCTTTTCATTCAAATTCACGGACCATTTCTTCTTTCTTGGCTGACTTTATTGGACCAATAGCCTTTGCGGTCCAGGATTCTTTTCGATCTGCAGATTTGCGGAATATCTAGTTGTTTTAGTAATTCTTGGTCATTTTAATTTTACAAATTGATTAAATTTGAGTCATTGTGAGGAAACCGTGTTAATCAAGAAACCATGAAGGAGTTCGGGAAACCCTGTAGAGATAACACGAGTGCGCTTAGCTCGTAAAAAAACCGGGTTTATATTTGTTACTAAATAGCAACCAAGTTTTAGTATATTCTCAGTATATAACCCAGTTATACAGTATATTCTCAGTATATAACCCAGTTATGCAATATATTCTGCCGAGGGATCAAATTAACAGATGGGCGCTTACATGTAAAATGGTTCATGTAATGGCGGTCCTAAAAAAAAAAAGTTTAGGAATCCAATAACATTGTTTTTTTTTCCCCAATCCCCTTAAAAAAATGACAAAACTTTTATTTACTATAGATTCTTAGGCGAATCTATTTACATACTACATATTATATGTCCTGTACCATCGGTACACTCCATACAAGGTCTGAATCAGCATAGAATTAATATAATCAATACAAGTACAATGTACTTGGCTTCATTGACAAGACTCTACAAGGTGATGGGGCTCACCTTTTTGATCACAAGTTCTTAACCTAAATTTTCCCCAACAGTCTGTTGCCATCGATTCGGGAGGGGTGGTGGGGTCATAGTGTTAAGCAATGGATTTGTGAGGTGCTGCAACGCGTCGAAAAACTTGATGTGTCTTTGGCGGATCCATCAACTCATCCACCGTCGGCTCATCAAGCAACGGGTGCAGGTCGGCGTTCTTCAACTTCTCAAGAGAGGTATGTCGGTCGCAGATTTTCACAATTGTATTATTATTTGTCGATTTATATTGTGGGAAGGTAGCCGCCATAACAAAATCGTCTATTGCCAACGAAAGGTAACATTTGACAGCCTGAGGGCTTTAGTTAATTGTCATTAGCGCTAATGGAGGAAGTGGGTGGCCATCTATCACGGGTCAGAAGACCATGACGTGCCGTTCGCCTCGGGTGATCAACTGTGGATAGCTCCTCGAGGGTCTTTATAGACCCTGTGTAATCTATAGCACGCACGTTCTGTCGTTGGTACACAGTGTCCGCTGGAGTTAGATACATAGGCCTTTCACCTCAGCTTAGAGTCGGCTGAAAATATTTCTTCTTTTTAGCTTTAATTCATATCGGGAAAAAATGAGAATATTCAATTTGTTGGACATTTTTTCCAAAAACAAATACATTTTATTTTAATGAGACGTTTGGAGCCTAGAATTCATCCTCAAGATGATCTAAGGCCTTTCATTAAGCGCTTCCTATCTTTAAATTTAAATAAAACAAAGTATGTGTGAGATATCATCGACATTTTTTATTCATTTGAAAGGTCTATTGATGCCATTATGTATGGAATATAACATCGTGCAAACGTCTGCCGTGGCTTCGTTGGGTGGCGCGCATCCGAAATGTCCAATTTTCCATGACTCTGGCGCATAAATCATGCTGAATTTGACCGATGGCATGAGTTATGTTGGCTTTGAGGACCGCTGTGATTTGTGGCTTATTCGCATAGACCTGCGACTTAAGAAAACCCCACAAGAAAAAGTTTAATGGGGTCAAATCGCACTATCTCAGTGGTCAGTTCACATCACCTCCACGTGAGATGACCACACGTCGTTGTCTATGGTCGTTTACCTTCAGTCACGACGCTCCATTCGAATGCGAATAGTCCTCTCGGTAGGACGGTTATGGCGACCGCGGAACGTTGCCCGAACAGAACACGCATATTGATAAAACAATTTTATCATTTGGAAGTGTTGTTGAACGCTATATCCGTTTATGCTGATTTGATAAAGCAGACTGAATAAATGGCAGTCAATTCGACAGATTCAGCTTCAACATTATAAACAGATAAAGTTCAAAAGTCCCTATTGGAAGACTTCATACTTCAATTGGAAAAAATTGAACTATTTGTAATCAGATTACCACAAACATTTTTTGTTCAGTTGATCCATCAATTCCTATCATATTAAGAAAGCTCCTTGTTAACAATACAGCTTTTTAAAAAAATATTTCACATATTTTAAGTAAATGTTTTTTTTGAGTATTTGTGTATTCTTTATAATAACCTTAAGTAAAAGAATATGTTGTCATAAAATGTTCAAACATATCCTGAAAAAGGCTGACATATAATGGGTTTCGTTTACCTCAATGGTGTGAAATATAATATTGACTAATAATAATATACTATTATATCCCACTGCAAAAGCGTTAATTGACACATGTAATTCTCGATAAAAGCACAAAATGGAAGAGCACAAGGGAACATTGCCTAAGGACTATTAGCGAGACGCCCTGACAGTTCTGAATCGCGTGACGCACGATGCGTGCTTGGCCTTCTCTATCATTCATGTCCACGCTTTTAGTATCCATGGTTTGCTTACTGGGTCACGGAAATATTACAAAAGAATACGGCCATTTTGTAGCGACTTTCCCAGCGAACTAAACTAGTCCATTAACCATTAACCATACAATAGCCATTTTGGTTCGACACACGTTTAAATTCTCATTGCGATGTTGAGGCTTTACACAGGTAATTAATAATTCAAACAGTAACTTCTAAGGGCGTTCATCTCATTGGTCAGAAAAACATGTTTTATTTCTCACGAACATCCGGTGCCGAGTCGAAGACTGTCGCCTTGGATGAGAATTGTATCGATTCGGTTCAAGGGAGTACTTGTTAAACATTTTCTTTGGAAATGAAATTTTGATTAATATATTAATCACCTGAAGATGAAAGTTCATAGAACTGTTAGGGTAATGCCGAATGACTCTTTTAAATGTAAACTGGGAGGATTAGAGGACAACTTCTCTACCCGTGATGATGATTGTAGTGACCCTAACTACATAAGTGTTAAATCACCCTATACTCTAGTGCATATATAATGTATTGTAATTAGATGTAAAACATGGTAAGAGCTTTTTCTGGTAATAAATCATGGAGAGATCGGAAGTCGTATAACAAGGCACAGAGAGTCGAAGGTCGTCTGCAATAAACCTGAGCGTAAGCCACCTGCCCCCTCATACAACGGAACCGGTAGACCTTTGGTCACCTTCCGGCGGTCATAAAACCTAAGTAAGTGAGTCCCTAGCAGCTATAAAACACACCCTTTTAGACCAACAGTCATAAACTTAAACGGGATTGGCCACCTGGGCATCATAAAAAAACATACTCCTTTCAGCCGACTCCGCTTTCCACTAGGAAGGGGAAATAATATTTAAAATCAGTGGGTTTCGCCCTGTAGAGCCACTCTTTCCCAGTCTATTCATCTCCTCAGCCGCACTACTCGGTCGCTTTACGCCAGGGCCGCTTGGGCCTGGAAGGCAGACACTTAGACTCCTCGTCAGCCTACTCTCTCTTCAGCGCCGCTGAGCCGCCCGAACTCTGAAAACTGGTCTTATTCTTTATGAACCTCTGAGCCTCTTCTCCTGAACACAGTGTATTGTCAGGACACATCCCTATCAATAAAATGGAGTCAGATATTAACGCCAACATGGAACATGGTCCATGTTATAAACTACAACAATCCGCACTTGTCACCAGGGCTAGAGAGATTAGGCACTCCCCTAGTGGCAACCCGACAATGATAAAAGACTATGATTGGTGTGATGAATGTGTTGGTGATTCGGCTGATAGTGATGTTAGGTTCCCATCAAACAAATTAATGGATCAGCATACATTGCCAGTCTCTCTGCGATCATTTCATACTAGGACCTAATGCAGATAGGACCTAATGCAGATAAAGAACGGATGACCTGCGCGGCGGCAGCACAGCAGAGCAGACAACTGAATGTCCTGACTTGGAGTTAAAGAGGGAGCTGTGAAGTGTAGAGTCATAAGGAAAATGTTGAGTTGAATCAAGTTAAAGTGAGGAATTAAAGAGTTATGATGAGAAATAACAATATTTGATATAAAGGCTTTAAACGTTGTAATCTATGTGGATAATCCGTATGGTAATGTTTTTCCTCTGAACAAAGTCTAAATGGCGTTTCTCGATAAACGAAACAGTTAAAGTATTTATTTCAAATATAGTTCTTTTTCTATATAACTCTTTAGTTCCTCAGTTTAACTTGACTCAACTCAAAATTTCACTTGTATCTCTACACTTCACTTTCTACAACTCCTAGTCACGGCATTCAATCGTCTGCAATCACGCGGCTATAATAATCATAAAATCCGATAAACACAGAAAGAAGTATGAACTTAATGTAAGCCACCTACTTCATTTAGAAAACGGGAACTGATTAATTATGAAAAATTGGACGAACTAAGAATTGGTGTGGATATCACACAGAAAAAAAAAAATTCGGATTCAATTTATGAAATAAACACTGGTCACAAAGCAGAATCGAACCTTTTCTACGTCACGAAACCCACCCCAGTGTTACACAACGTTCGTCGGCAACGCTTCTTACGAATCGTTACGGGCAGAGAGAAAGAGTCATAGTAAATTATATTTATGTTGCTTAATAACTCAAAAAAGAAACCTTATTTGGTATAAAACACAAATGTACAATTATATATGGTTACAGGCTGAGAGCTCAATATGGAATGAGCTCCATGAGGAACCAACAACTGTCTTATGCCTAAGGGGTATTTATCGAAGAGCTTAAGGGTAGCAGGAAAGGGAACAGAAAAGGTCGTGGGAGCCAATTATTTAGCATAGAGGTCTGGGAAGGGAAGTCTGGGCTGATTATTATAATTTATGAGACACAGTCTTTAGGATGTTACTGATAAGCATACAATTTGTTAATTATAAGCTTGTATATATGTGACATAACAGTATATCTAAATTTTAAAATTCGCCCCGAACGGATGACCTGCGCAGAAGAGCATACGTACGAACGTTGTTTTAGAGAGCGGGGCAAATTGTAGAGATTTAAGTGAAATTGAGTTGACTAAAGTTAAAGTGAGGAATTAAAAAGTTATGTGGAGAAAGAACAATAATTGAGAAACGCAATTGAGTATTTGTTCAGAAAAAAAAAGATTACCTATATCAACTGATTATCCATATAGATAAAATCAATTTATATATATATATATATATATATATATATATATATATATATATACATACAAAGTAAATATACTAAAGGTTCAAAGTTTGTATATTAATAAACCTCGTATTCGATGAAAACCTAAAACCTAAAATCGGTCTTTCATTACCCTAAGGCGATATCCGAACCAATTCAGCAACTCAACTATGAATTCACGACAAACAAAGAGAATTATTTTGATTGATTTAGTTTAATTATACAGAGACAGCAATGATAAATTGAATACATTACCTGAATTAATTATATCTTGATAGACATATTCGTTTGCCTGTCTGATGGTTAAGTCATCTATATCTGTATATATCTCATCTTTATTCACAAATTTGTGAATAAACTTTCCAAGCTGTCTCATCTCGCCGACTTAATCATATTGTTGAGTTCTTCGATAGTAATATAATATCGAAGACAATTATTTATTTTGATTTTTCAGATCGGCTTGGTTATAATTAGCCTTACACGGATACATACATACAAAAAAACGGTAGAATGGTTTGGGCATAGTCACACTAGGTGACACCAATGCTTACAACAATTATAAAAAAACATAAAATAAAATAAGTAAAAGTAAAAATTTAGTTTAATTGTTAACCCAACTTAAAAATTGTCCTGGGTCGTACAGCTGCTGTCTTCAATACATTAAGCCATTTAATAATTTGGACTATTAAAAAAAAACCAACTGTTTATTAAATTTCGTAAAGTATATTCATGATTTTAACGTTTAGGCAGATCATGAAACCCGGGAGTAATTGCTATGGTGACTGATTGGTGAATGATTTCCTGAGAGTAACACTTTAAACAGAGACACGCTAATTTAAATTTAAAAAAATGAATGAAGTTAGGTCGATATTCTTTCATGAATCTTTTTCATTGTTGTAATATCATTCATCTAGACGAGGAAATAATGAAATTTGTTATCTCTGAATTCGTGACTCGAAGGGGCAAAATTATGACATGGCTTCTTAGAGTTAAATGAAGAATGAATTATGATAATTTATTTACTGAATTTGAAAATTTATTTTATATATTTTACATCTGAGTAATTTTATATACGTCAAAATATTCGTTCGCTTTGGGTCGTGCATTCATTGAATATAATTCATTTGAAAACTACGCGCCAATTTTGTGCGCTCAATATTGAACTGATAAACATACAATATATTAAAGTGACTTTAATCCCACGAAATCATATTGCTAAATAAAACAGTTCTTTAATATTCAATATAAGGATTTAACTCTTGCCATATTCTATGACCTCATGTAATGATAATCCAGACAAATTTGTGTATAATACCAAAGGACCAATAACGAGTGTTCTGGTCCTCGTCTTGACTATTGTCACTGATTTGGACTTGCGCACTCCGAGTATGTTATGTACTTTTGTCTGTTAAGTTAATCTCTCTACTGAGCAGGACCGATGTGTTTGACGTGTTGACGTACGTGCCGGTGAGTCACGTGTGTAGTCTGTGAGATTTTTCCTTGGCTTCTCGGATCAATGGAGCGTCCGTCCTTCACGCTGTCACAGCGAGACCTCGATTCCCTATTCGCACTATCGCGGAAATTATTTTAATATATAATTTTACTTAGGAATAGTTATTTTATTTATTATTATATTCAAAAATATTTAGTATTATAATAAAGATAACATCTCTATTTGAAGATTTGTCGTTTGCAATGGAGATGGTGAAATTATTTTAAAAACACCCATTACTATACAAACCCTTCCTGCCTTTACTTAAAGGATGAAATTAAAAAGAAATTCCGTATAATTTTCATTTCTATGCATTTATGAATTAATAGAATACGATGAAGTTCTTAAGCAGCTAACAACTATCTGGGTATAAAGATGGATAGGCATCTCCATTTCTCAACTTATTTTAGTAATAAAATAGAAAAAGTACTACACAGGTCAAACCGGCTATCGCACTTGCTAACTTCACACAACCTGTCGCTTCGTCTCAAACTGATGATATATAAATGTGTCCTCCGGCCAGCTCTGCTGTACGGTGCCCCGCTATTTACCCACTTGACAGACAATACAGCCAAATGTCTCCAACATTTCCAGAATGGGATCATGCGTAAAGTGAGAGGTTATAGATTGATGGCAACAGACTGTCGGGTAAGAATTAGTATGTAAGTTAGTTTTAAGTTAGATCAAAAAGGTGAGCCCCTTCACCTTTATTAGTCAGTTCAGTCCAGTCACGTATAATGTGTATCATTATACTTGTTTATTCCATTATATAATTTTTATAAATATCAAAACCTGTATAAATGCAGCCAAGCTACAGTACATATAATGACCTATTGTAAATAGATTCATTTATGTAGAATCTATAGTGATTTCCATAATTTATAATAACAAGGGACATGGAAGGGGAAAAAACAAAAAAAAAAACATTTTTATTTCATTATGTAGTTTTTCTTTTGAAAAGTTCTATCTAGATCCGTGATGTTTGCTACTTTTATTATTATTTTTTTAATTGCGTTCTGACGGTCTACTAAAAGTATATTTTTGAATGTATTATGTACCAACCAGATAGGCTGCACAACTAGTTACCCATATATATATTGGGTTAACTATTATATATATATATATATATACATATATAAATATATATACATGGTAGAGCGTAGTCGTGGAACTGAGGACAATGGCTAGAAGTCACGGAGGGCCGTGCCACCCTGGGCCTTGAGTGCAGGCTAGGGCACGATCTCGGAGTCGCGGGTGTTTGTACTCTTTAATATAGGCGGAAAGGGGGGGGGGAGGAAGGAAGGGTTAGGCCGGGCAGGAAGGGTGGGTTTTCATGACATTTTTCTAGGCAAATAGAAATAATGTACGAATGTAGACCCAGGTTCTCGTGAATACGCCAAGTACGTGGTTTGAAAGATAAATATTCTAAATCTTATCCAGGATAATTGTATCCCACCTAATGTCAAACAAGGCTAAACAAAAACTCAAATACAAATAACACAACACAAACTAAAATATCCACTTATTTATTTTAACGAAAATAGAAACATAAAAACTACAACTAATTGTCACAAAAATACATTGTCTGTTAGATATGAAATAAAAAAATACTTTGTTCTGTTTGCTAAACTTATCTTTTTTCAATCAACAAAAAATAGTTGAAATAGTTAACATAAACCCCTCCGACCCCCCCCCCCCCAAAAAAAAAGATGTGTCTGAATGAAATTATTGTTTGCTCTTAAGACATCGATTCAATTATTTTCTACCAATGCCGCATTCAATGTGCCCTAAGTTATACACAAATTTTTAACGTACATTCTGATTTGTTACATGTCATATCTTCAAAGTTAGCCAAATGGGTCCGACTTTCTTGGGTTGGCAAGAAAGTGATATGCACCAGTAGATAGCGTTATGTTTGTTTCATTATTCTTTTGTCAATGTTAGAATTTTTTTCTTTTGAGATTTGGTGGTCGATACCTTTAGGTTGCTATAAAAGGAAATTCCGTCTAATTTATGGTCAGTTTTAACATGGAGAGCAAAAATAAGCATTTTCGACACATTTTACTTTTTTATTTTCATAAAGGCAAGAAAGCGGCTGAGGCTCACAAAGAGATATGTGAAGTTTATGGTGTCGATTGTTTAACAGAACGCACGTGTCAGAACTTCGTTCTGGAGATTTTTCACTGAAAGATCGACCTGAAGTTGATGATGACAAGATGAAAGTCATAATTGAATCGAATAGTCATATAACTGTGATTACAAAACAGTTGAATGTATCACACACAACAGTTGAAAATCATATAAGACGTCTTGGACTTGTTAAGAAGTTCGATATTTGGGTTCCGCCACGACAATGCGAGGGCTAACACGTCTTTAGCAACACGTACGAAACTATTGGAGCTTGGAGGAAGTGATGACGCATCCCCCTTACAACCCCGACCTTGTACCATCGGATTATCATTTATTTCGAAGCTTACAACACTTCTTAAACGGTAAAAATTTCTGTAATAACGATGACCTCAAATCGCACTTGGTTGAGTTTTTTGCTGATAAGGACCAGAAGTTCTATGAGCGCGGGATCATGACGTTACCAGAAAGATGGCAAAAGGTCATCGAACAGAATGGAAGATATTTGACTGATTATAGTTCATTTTTTGTATAGAAGAAATTGAGTTTTATTTCACACGAAAAAAACCGAAATTACTTTCTTGCCAACCTCAATATAATTGTATAAGGGAAATAGTCTATTATCAACCAGCCAACAATAAACGGGGTTCTTCTCCCGCTCTCTAGCCTGGACCGGCATAGGAAAAGTCTCTTTTCTCTGACGAGCTGAGTTGAAACATCGCCATTGTTTTTTAGTTAAGATAGCATTTACCTTTGGACCCCCCCCCCATCAGTTTGTGTGCAGCCTGTCCCTTTCCTGTTTTCCCTATTCCTCATTTTCTTCCAAAAGGTGAATTTCAGTCCTATCCACACCTCCTTTACCAAATACATAGCGTTAGGGATTTTATAAATTTTCTCTTCTTATCTGAACCTGACAGAAAATTCATAGCCCATTTTATTTTAACATTTTTTTAGAGCAGTTTCTAAATAATATTCAAAATGTTGTCCTTTTCACAGTTTAATATGATTTTTATTTCATTGCACCATGATGCTATTCTCTAAGCATGCAGTACCGGAATTAATATGTATATATTCTGGGCTATCCTGTATTCACTTAATATTTCTTTGTTTTTCATTTTTAATAATCTTGTAAAGACGTCAGTATAAAATTTTCAATAATTATTAAGATTATACTTCCTCTAAGCAATGTGTTTACTCAGAAATAACAAGTGAGTGCGCACTATTAATACTCGCTGACTGTTTAAAAACTATCTGAGTCTGAAATCGAGTACGAGGTTCAATTATCGCGCCTATCAAAAGTGTCCTCGAACTATATAGATGGCAAAAAATGTCATTATTAAGGGAAAAAAAGAAATCTACAGGGCCTACTATTTTATTCCTTTGTGAAGGGCAGCTGAGTGCTGTGCCCTTTAATCGGCACCTAAGCTTTCCTCTCTCATCTTGCCCGGGCCTTTGAAGCACATATCGGCTCACAATTGGATTAGAAACGTATTTCGTCCCTCTGTACATAGCGAATTTGTTGGGATGTTGTATTCACAGCTCAGTGTTCTACAGAGTGCGGTGTGCATAGTCTATGCAATGCACATGGCAGAATATATTTTTTAGGGGCGAATGCACTCATACTGGCCATATTAGTTCCGGTCCAACAAAAAATCGTTTATATTTATATACTTATTATTTCTTTTCTTTTTTTTCTTATATATAATATTCTTTATTGTGCTAAAGTTCTGCCTTGTTAGGCAATAAGTATTTGAGATAAATGTTCTCATTCATACCATATTTACAATTCATCATTCACTCGCTCATTCATACAATATTTACACACAGTCACGCATTTATAGCAGGTCACGAGGCCACTGCCGTTTCAGTCTCCGAGGATGATTATAGGGATGAGTGGTGCAGTGCAATGACTGTGCTACGGGATTAGGGTGGTTGGAGAGGCTACTATGGAATTTCATATACTTGGGAAAGATAAGTTCAAGAATGTAGGGTATATTAAGATCGTTATGAAGGGTTTTGTTGCTGACATAATAAGGGGCATTTACTAATGTTCTCAGGACTTTTGATTGAAAGGATTGAATACGCTTGATGTTCGATTTTTTTGCTGCCCGCCATAGCCGTATGTCCAGACTGCCTTAAGTATAACTTTGTAAATTAGTAATTTATTTTCTATTGAGAGATGGGTTGTCCTTTGAAGTAGTCTAATACAGTTGTCCAAGGCCTTTGTTTAGTTCTTGTCTTTTTAGCCTCGTATGTGGGTTCCATGTCAGTCATTTGTCGAGATGGAAGTACCGTACAGTACCTATTATTTCGAATATATTATTTACAAACTATCTTTTTTCTTTAAATATATTCCAGTGGTAATTACCGTTTGATAATTAAAGATCATTACCTATTCGATGGAGGTGTATGTCATGTTCAACGGGTCTCACATCATTTTTACGACTGTTAATGTATTTAAACAAACACAAATTAAAAAAAAACAAGAAAAAAAACGAAATTAAATTGCTTGAGAATAAAAAGTTCCCTTTAGGGTATTGAAGAAAATAAGGGCTATTTAGTTTAATGTACTTTTAGCAAGTTTTGAACGAGATTAAGAGGGAAGAAGATAAATTAAATTCGCTTCTAAAGGTCAGTTTTTGGTGCTCCTTTTTTGGAGGGGGATTGGCTTACGGTGGTAAATTATTAAGAGCAAAACCAACAAAGTACTTTTATAGCTCTAAGAAGTATTTTCTCAAAAGTTAGGGCTAATAACTCTACTTATATTTATGAATTATCTATTATACAAAAAAAAAAACCGTAGCACTCCTTGGAACAACTCGTTTTTCAAAGGTTGTCAGTTTAGTTGGTAGGAGGCGCTGAGGTGCTCATGTGATCGGAACTAGGTCTGTACCTCTCAAAAAATTAGGTTTTTGGTAAAATAGTATTCGCTAATTGTACATTCAAGTAGCTCTTCATTTATCCTCATGAGGTAGAGTTAGCAACGGACCATCCCCACCCCTCACATGAAGATCGAGTTCATACAAGTCAATATGCTAACCAATAGGTATGTTATCGTATCCTATCCAACCACCCTAATCCTCTAGCACAGTCATTGCACTGCACCACTCATCCCTATAATCCTCCTTGGAGACTCAAACGGCAGTGGTCTCGCAACCTGCTATAAAACGGTGGGAGTCCTGGCAATGGCCAGTTTCTCCATTCATGTCCTGAGCGTAAGTGGCTCTCGCGCTCTTCGTATCCGGTGACGCGGCTGACGAAAGAGCGTGGGGGACGTTCGTATGCGTGGGAGGTGACAAACATGTGGATTTGGGAGGCCTCTGGTCTGTTTGTAAATATTGTATGAATAAGCGAGTGAATGATGAATTACTTATTTCCTAATAAGGCAGATTGTAATTTTAGCAGAATAAAGAAGTTATATATATATATTATCTAGTGGCAATAATTTCCAGCTTTAGAATTAGAAATTTCAATTGTATTTATCGAATTATCGAATTCTTTAAAGGAGTTACCAATTACTAGCTCTAAAATAATATCTTCAATAGAATGTTTGATATCCAATTCCAAGTTCTACAGTTACCTTCAGGTCGTGCCCTTGAAAAGGGCTGCATATTCTGTTCTGATTGACAGAAGTTCTCTTATTTCGTAATCTAATGTAAGCGTATTAATGAACGCATGCCGATAAGAAGCCTCTCAAGTGCCCACATTTGCATAATGACTGCCTCGGGGCGCTCTGTACAAATTAACTGCTGCACCTATGATCGGAGAAACATCATTCATGCTTGGGATGTTCCTGTCATGTTTAGTTATAGTGTACCATCTGAATATAGTCAATTATATTCGTGGATAATTAAAAACAAGTAATCAAATATTCCCTCATATTATGTTGATAAACCTGGGCAAACGTTATAAATGGCACCAATTAAACCTACGTATACTATAACCCGTGGCCCATCAAAAGTCCATTTATTATTACTTTTACTTAAAATTTAGCAGTCAATAAACTCAAATTTTCCACCTCGGTTTTTTCAAGATTTTTTCCTTACGCTTTCTTTAAAGATGTTATTATTTTTTTTTGAATTTTGTACCTATAATATTTTAAAATATATAAGTATATCTCACCTCCTTAAACTGATACCAGTTTACAAAGGTTTGGCCCTTAAACTGAAAGTATCAACCTTTATAATTGAGTTCTTCTTTCTAATTTAGAAGGGAGGGATCCATCATATGACATTTTAAAAGTATTGTTAATGCCAGATGATTTGGCAAGAATAATTACAGATAATAGGCTGTTTCTTCAGAGTTAGCCAGGGAATACCATAAATACAAAATCCCAATCTAAAAATAATTTATTCAAAATTTACATACCATGTCTGTTTTTTTTGGTTCGGTGTCTTTGAGTCACATGAAATTTCGCTACCCCAGTTTTCTCTATAATTTTGCTCTGACATTTTGAAATCTTTAATGTTTCATTAAGACTAACTTTATGTGAAGCAGTGGTAAAATATTCATTTCTAACCAGCCTAACTTTCTTTTTTTGGAATGTTTTTTTTACTCATTGAGTCCCCAAAAAACTTATTTAATCTAGCTCTTTTTCGAACTAGTTTTAACTGATCTCAAAGAATCACGTCTAACTTCCCACATTGTATACAATCTTGGCTGTCCCAAAATAAATTGATGGTTTGAAAAAAGCATATTTGTATATATATGATACAGGATGCTGATGCTACAGGAAATACAAAATAATTTGTGAATAGATTCACCTGAGGATCTATAATTGTATGTAATTATCTGTAAATTTAAAGGGGCTATGAAGAAAAAAAAAAAAGCATAGTTTTCTTCACTTAATTATGTTTTATATTCTTTGTCGGGAATGTCCACAAGGGGCGAGCCGCCCACCGCGGGCTAGGGTCAGAACGACCTGGCCGCTGTCCAACGAGTGTGAAGAAAGAGATAAAATTGGTGGACCTGTGGTCTTTGACTTTGCTGGCGGCCTAGTCGGCGGGCAGCTTTATTCGTATTGATATGACTCCATAAGATCTTAGAAGGTGTGCCCCGACAAAGCACTATGTTCAGGAGAAGAGAAACAGGGTAGGTTTATAGGTACTTTATGTGGTCTTGGAATGGCCACGAATTCACACTCGGTATCTAAGGGTAGGTGAAAACAGTCCGGACCCCAAAGGCGAGAGTGAACCGGAGAGAGAGGTGAACGTCGTCCGCGAGGAAGAGGTCTCTTCCAAGGAGGTGCTAGTTTTAGCGAGACGAAGGCAGAGAATCCCACTAGGAAGGTGAGGGGTCTGACAAGGCCGGACTCAAACATAGTGAGGTTAGGAGAGAGAGATGGAGAGGTAGTTGAATAAGAAAGCCATGGTTCGAGTAGAGCAGTGAGCGCCGATGCAGAGGTGCCGGGTTCCTTGACCCTGGCAACAAGTCCCAAATCTGGCCCCTTATATAGGCAGGTCAGAGGTGGGTGTAGCCCCGCCGCGCCCCCCAGTGGGCTTCAGCTGTTTAATGCACTAGTTTCCCCCTCACTTAACGGTCGCGTTTTGGAGGTTTTAATTATTAGGTGGATATTTTCTGTGCCAAGGAGAGAGGGGAACTTCTATTTATTCGTGGTGAAGAAGCGGACACAACATTCGTAGATGTGTATTAAGAGATATTTAAATAATTTCTACTCTTTTGTAGAAAAAGGAATCATTGAGTGATTTTTTTTTCAATTAAAATCGTAAAACCTGCATTTATTTCAGGGAAAATATATATTTAATGACTGTAAACTACTGGAAACCTGGTAACTATTGTAATGTAACATGTATGGTCTCTGGGCTGTTTGTAAATATTGTATGAATGAGCGAGTGAATGATGAATTGTAAATATGGTATAAATGATAACATTGATCTCAATTACTTATTGTCTAATAAAAGGCAGATTGTAATTTTATCTTAATCAAAATTGTTGTAAAAAACTAAAAAAAAAAAAAAAAAAAAGATTCCACATTTTTGAAATACTTCAGGTAATTCATTTTTTTTTCAGTCCCAGATTCTAAGTAGTATGAGATCGATATTTACCACTGACCACTATATATAAGCCGGCCTTCTAGATTAGGTAAAGTAGGGCCAGCGGTGACGCCTTGCACAACCCCACAACTGAAGATAAAACGTCTCAAGGGCCGTTATCAGCTCAAATCCGACCCTCACCGAAGATTTACTGGCCCGGGATGCACCAGGTCGCCTGATAACCGGCTCTCAAACTCCACTGCAAATCCTATCTGATCGAATGGAGGAACCAGCGGTTTCCCGAAACAAGAGGAGTTTAGGTTACTTCATGGATTATGGATTAGTCAGCTGTAAATACAATATTAAGTAAATATATCGGTACTACAAGGTCAACATGAATCATGACCAAGATATCAAATAGATCTATATTTAAAAATAATATATTTTTTTACAAAAATAGTTGTTTCCTCGGTAATTTTTTTACTGTCGAATATCAAATAGCCACTTTATAGGTTTAGTTTGGACCCGAAAATTCACAGTAAAAAATCAAATGCCTCCTGCTGCGTGATTTTAAACACAGAGGAAAATTAGTATTATTCCTCAAACCTGTCATGGTTTGTACACCATTGCATAACATAAAATTATGCAACTCAAAATAAAATTTTAAGATTTCCGTATACGGCAAGTTTACTTCACCAGTAAGATTTATTTATTTATTATTTTCTTCACTAGTAAGATTTATGTGTATATATAATATATTTTATTATGACTCATTTTTGAGATAGTTTGAACTCTTTCTTCTACATTTTGAAATAGAATTTTGACTATAAGTTCTAGTGCAGATTTGAAATTCTCAAGACACCTCATCATGGCGTATTCGTAATTATTTTCTACTTATGTTGGTATTACATGTGAGGAATATGACCACAGATATAGTCACTTTAATAACCTCTACAATAAAACTACGAGGTTTCGAAACATGACCAATGTTTGTGACTCAATTTCCCGCATAACGGTGCGTGTATTTCTTTTCCTAAGTTTCGTCAATCATTAGCGTAGCTCTTCAAGTCTAAAGCGGTTACTAAATGTTAAATGCCGAGAACTTTAGAAGTATCGTAAATAGCTCTTTAGTCTGGAAATGATCTAATTATTTTCTTGGTCAGACTTTGCAGTTCTATATTTCTTAAATCTCACAATAGACATTATCACAGAAGACATTATCACAGAAGATATAAAACGTTATTACTTTGTGATAAACGCGTCGATGATGCTTGCACCAAAGATGTCATCTCTCCATAAAAACTAATTTAGAAATGACGATTGCAATCGCATCACTTTCCATAAGATACCTGCATAAGTGTGATGATTTGTGTATCCAAGGATCAGTAAGCCAAAATAAATCACAAGATGGAGGAAGGAGCTCAGCTTTCAAACAAGTGCATAGCGAAGAACTTTCGACTGTCCCATGTATCCATGGGCGAATAAAAAAAGAACTTTATTCTGGAAGTAAGTGCCTATAGGCTAATTTACAATGAAGTTATCATGTTATGCTTATAAGGGCATTTGAAATAATAAAAAGATCTAATGATGACTATGTAATGTCAATTTGGTTATAAATCAAATTTATTTGAGTAAAATATATATAATATTAAAATAAATATATTGATAGAATCAACTGAACATGCGTAAATATTTTTTTTTTTTTTTTTTTAATTTCTAAACCCCTTTATTAATAAAATTTTTAACAATTTACAATGCAATTGCAAAGTTCTATTTAAAAATGTCTCCTCTTACTGCGATGCGCTGATGCATTCGAAGCAGGTTGGGTTACATAACAATATCTACGTTATATATATGTCTACTTTGAATGAAACCGCATGAATGGAAAATGTCCTTAGGCAGGTCAGAGACCGGGCTACACCCGCGCACCCTAGTGAGCTTGATCCGTGTCATGCACTAGTTCCCCCTCTCTTAACTTACGCCTAAGGTCAGGTATAAGGTTTTTATTATTAAAATATGAAAACGTATGCGTATATTTTCTGGGCCGAGAAGAGGGGAACTTATTTATTCGTGGTGAAGTTGGTACAACACAATGTTTTTTTAAGTGTATATGTATGTTTTAAAATGAAACAAATAATACATATATATTTTTAGTCAACTTATGCTCGGATAAACTATCTATCAACCAAGAGCTATGAGCCTATAATTGATACATAACCCATACAGCTGCAAGATGAAGACGTTTCATTAGGTACAGTACATAACATACATCGTTATTACGCACAATGTGAACATCAGCAGACTACATCCTCACCTGATGTTATGCAATATTCATTCTTTGCCAACATATGTTTCTCACTTAAGGTCTTTGTCTTTCTTTATCTGGCCTCTTTAAGGGGGCACTTAACTTATTCATGCCTTTGCTTCTCTGGCTCAGTTCCTTGTCTCAGAATAATCTGAAGCGGTTGTACTCTAAGATATTTTCATATTTCATCATCTAATTAGTTAATTTTATATTTAATTGTAAGGGAAATTAATAACGCTTCTCCGGTGAAGCAAGTCAAGAACCTTAACTGGTATTGGGAAGAACTCCCTAACAAAATTTCCACGACAGGTACAATGACTTTAATTAGTATAGCCTACTCGAATCCTGATTATTAAATAGGTCAAAATCATCAATTCCGATACCTTAGCAAAAAAAATATAATTTTTTTTACTATCGATTAATTTATAATTTTTTTGAGCATAATCGGCGCATCAAATAGACATGCTCTTAGCATGTATCATGTATGCCAGGATATTGATACATTAAACAACTAACTTTCTTAAAAAAAAATAAAAAAATTTGGTTTTCAATAACAAACAATTCAAATTAATGACACTTATTCGTACTTCTTGGAGATGACTATAATTTTCATTGCCTTCTCAATGATGTGAATTTGAAGTAGAGATTAAAATTAGAGCTGTAAATTCGAACTAATTTTAGAATTCGTTTGGAAAAATGGTCATTTTATTTATACAGTTCATCATAAAATGGCATGTGTTTATCAATAGGCTACAATACAATAGTATTGTTCAGTAGTAACTGATTCTAATATATTTTTAGTCATAGACTTGAGTTAATTACAACAAACTCATTTTTGAATCACAGGCACCAACTTTTTCTCGTTAATGAGTGTTTACAAACTATAGCCGTCTGGACTACCGCAGGTGACGTTAATTATAGAGAAACTTGGGTAACAGAATATTAACAGTTTCAGAATAAAAAAGAATCTGAATTCAGAGAAATTCAGTTTTGACAAATTCAACCACAATTTGGAGTTTCAGCCTGTCGATCAAGCTAAAAAAAAGTAAAAGTGATTCAGTATCTGCGCAGGAGAATTTTAGAAAGAGGCACACAAATATCGGGAATGCACAGCTACGTCACTATAGACAAATTACTCCATATAAAAAAAAAAAAACTTGGTTCACTATATCACATTAGATACCATTTTATTTTATTGGCTTCTCAAAAACAGGCAGTCTGTATTTTTTTATTTTATTTTTTCAAAACCCCTTTTTGTTCAACATTTTTACAACAACTGCTCAAAATACAATAAAGCAATATTCACAGTTTTCTCCTCTTGCTGCGTACGCCGATGGATTTAAAGATGGTAAGATTTACAAATACAAAATTTCTTTTTGAAGTTAAAATATCAACACAATATAAACAGGAATGGAAGGTGATGGGGCTCACCTTCGGATCACATACGCTGTCAGGAAAATTTTAGCTTCTAATAAAATATACTTTTCATAAAAATTAAGGGTGTCCCAGAATTAACGCAAGATTTGATTAAATTGAAAATACAGTTTTTAGTATTTTTGTAGTCAATTATCAAGTAAATAGGATAGGGTTATTTATGGAATAACACATCGGGCAAATGGTCTCCACGACTTTGCTGGCACATACGCACTCTTTTGTCGAAATTTTCCATGACCATTTGGCATAAATGTGGTTGAATTTCGTTGATGCAGCGTTGAATTTCCTCTTTTAATGCACCGATGGGTGGGAGGGCTTGTTGACATACACTTTTGACTTCAAATAACCCTATAAAAAGAAATCTAAAGGTGTTAAATCACACGATCTAGCGGGCCAATTCTGATCACCGAAACGAGAGAGTACACGACCTGGAAATGTCTCATGCAGTATTTGAATTGTTTCATGGGCTGTATGGCGTGTGGCACCATCTTGTTGAAACCACATATTGGCTACATCAATATCATCCAATTTCGGCACAAAGAACTGCGTTTACGACGCCGAATTGATGTTCCTGGATTTTCTAGAACTCTCACGCACTGCTTCGATGCTGATGCTTTGGACGAACAGTGTGTTATTGTCTCCAACTGATCCAGTCTCCCTAAATTTTTCAATTAATCTCTTCACAGTTGATAAAGTCAAAACACTATTCCGACCATATTTTGTATGGAATTTTCAAACTGCGGCCGCCAAACTTTCATTAATTTCCAAACATCATGCAAATTATAGGAACAGCGAGGTACCAACACCAAAACCGAGTACAATTAAACTACAACACCAAGATGGTATAACTTTGGTCATTCTGGCTCTGAAACCCTAATAATGAATGAAAGTCTCTGACTGGGTCCAAATGCTAAGATCTTTTAGAATTTAGAAATATCTCTTGTATGATATATTGAAGAATTTTCTCATTTGGAACTTTGATACTATTGGCGTTGAAGTGATGGCAGCCATTCGGTGAAGATTCGCTTGACTAAACACAATCGAAGAGCTAAGTTGGCAATGGATCGATCTCTCGCCTCGTGAGAAATGGAAGCAAAATAGAAAGAAAATAATATGGTTTTGGTTTCCTCTTGACTGGTTCCAGTGTCGACACTTCATGGTTGCTTTAATGTGAGGTAGGGCAGTTGAGTTCCGTCGTCTGGACTGTTCGTCTTTTGGCTCTCTGCTGTTTCTCTGTCAACATCATACAACGGAGAGCCCACGTTATTAATCATTCGCTAGTTCTCTAAAATGTTTACACAATGGTTTATAGTGAGCATTACGCTATATAACGTAGGTAAAGATAGTATCTTAATAAAAACTTTCGTAGCAGAACATGAAAGAACAACGCCTGCGCATGACTGATCTTAAATATCTGTTTAATTATGCTAAAAGCTCTTTTGTGTTTTATTCATCCTGAAAATTGGCATTCTAACAAATAAAATATACATCTTAGTTTTCTATTATATAAAGAAAACCATAAAGTTGTCTTGAAAGATCACATTGAGAGGACTCTCAAGTTCTATGACTCTCGAAACTATTTTATGAAATATCCTTAAAATTCATTTACACCCCGGTCTTTAATAGAGGAAACTTGTAAAGCTTTCATTGTTTTTTTACTGCTTTGCAATGCAAATACATACTGATGTAGTTTGTAGTTTAAAGGCGTACCTTCACTCTTTAGGGCTGTTTGAAAATACATAAACTACTTTCTGATTGGCAAGTTAGGAAATATGTTAATGAATGAACTAGAAGCATTTGTTGGGGGCTTAGATTGACAAAGAAGAGAGTTGTTAGGTTTTCATAGAATTTATTTATCGTCAGTTTTATAATGCTAATATTATATATAATTCTAAAAGTAGAAGGGGCTAGAGCAGAACTGTATACCTGCCTTCTGACTTCATGGAAGTCACTGATGGTTCCTGTTATTTTTAAGTAAGCGACTGCATCCTTCCAAGACCTCCCATCTTCCCAGAATCGTACCCTTTTCTTATACATATATGTCTCAGCTTTAGCCCCAGACACCACTTGCTCCTAGACATTCAAACCAGTATGTAGTAATGTAACTCTTAATATTTGTATATACCAGTGTTTTGCTTGTACTTCATAATAAAGCTTTTCTTTCTTTTCTTTTAAAATACTCTCCTCTACAAAGATTATTTAACTGGCAACGTTTCGACTATGCATGGTTTGCATCAGGCCATTTTCAGAGATGTAGACATTCCACCCAGTATGTGGTAAGGTAACTCTTAATATTTGTATATACCAGTGTTTTGCTTGTACTTCATAATAAAGCTTTTCTTTCTTTCCTTTTAAAATACTCTCCTCTACAAAGATTATTTAACTGGCAACGTTTCGACTATGCATGGTTTGCATCAGGTCATTTTCAGAGATGTAGACATTCCACCCAGTATGTAGTAAGGTAACTCTTAATATTTGTATATACCAGTGTTTTGCTTGTACTTCATAATAAAGCTTTTCTTTCTTTCCTTTTAAAATACTCTCCTCTACAAAGATTATTTAACTGGCAACGTTTCGACTATGCATGGTTTGCATTTTCAGAGATGTAGACATTCAAAGAAATTTTTAAAGAACTGGTTCTTCAACTCGAGCGGGGAATTGATGGAAACATCCGAAGTGTGTCGAAACATTGCCCGTTAATAAATTTAATCAATACCTAACAAATATTATAAAGCTAACTATTTAATAAGATTAGATATTTAATAAACGAAAATAAATTTTTCCTTGAAAATCGATGACCAGTCATTATAATTTATAGAAAAAATATCTCTCAATATGATATCGTAGCTCTGCACGAACTTTTCTAGAGCTTGGATCCCCCCAGGGCCTCCCAGGAGGGCGAAGCCCCCTAAAACCGCCGTCGCTGAAGTACACTTGGGCAGAATTATTTATCCGACCTAGAAGTTTTTTCCCTAGGCCCAGGTAGCGTGCAGTGTTAGGTCGATAGTGGAGCGCGGTCAGGAATGGGTGCGTTACCCTTTGGCCCTCAGCTCGCTTTAGCCTCACATTTTATCCGCAATGTCTACGGAATAGATCTTCACGTTAAAATTGGATATCTGCGATAAATTATGAACCAAAGAACAGATAACACTCACGGTGAAACACCGATTGTCACCGAGGGGAAACATTCACTCATGGATGAGGTACAAATAATTTAACTGGTGTATTTATTTACACGGTCTAAGCTAATGGCATTTACAATGGTATTTTTTATTGGGTCGTGAGCACGAAGGATCCGTGGGACGTCAACACTCCACCCCACGTATAATGTTATTCAAAAATATAATACCTTCTGCCTCTCCACAAATTAATTTACGGGCGATGCCGTCAATCTCCGGGGCTTGACCTGTAACGCTTCGAAGAAACATAAACAATTTTCTATACAAGTTAAACTTTTAAAGCCATAACTGTTTCTATGTTAAAAACGGATAAAAAAAAATTAAAATCAATCAATATAATCAACATAAGTATAAATCATAGGAACAATAAGAACATATTCAATAATTTTATTGAAATACTATATAGTTTTAAAATTGACTATTGAGATTATAATCAACAGTAGGCCATGCTAACTTTACGGTCAGTTTTCACGAAGAGTGACAAATGTCATAAACAGAAAATCGATCACATATTTCAAATGGTTTCAAAATGGGTTAAAAGTCTACTGATCCGTGGATTAAGTAGTTTAATATCAATGTATAAATAATCGGGGGGGGGGGCGGAAAGTAATGTCGTTTTTATTACATTAAATGCAAACAAATAAATTTATAACAAGTTCTTGTTTTTCAATGAAGTAATCACCCTAGTTATCAACAACCTTTTGCCATCTAGTGTGCAAATTTTCAATTCCAGATCGATAAAAAACAATTGGTTTTCGAGCAAAATATCTGGAGATGGCATTTTAAAGATTATCCAAATTTTGAAATTTTTTTCCACTTAGAAAATATAGCGATCGGAATAAATGGAAATCCGATGGCACAATATCGGGCGAGTATGGTGGGTGAGGCAATACCTCCCCAATTCATTAATGTTTTCCAGGGTTCGCCTTGCGCAGTGCGGTCTTGCATTATCGTGTTGCAAAATAACGCATTCTGTTGACAATCGCACTCTTAAAATTAAAGTTTGATTTACTAGATCCAATTATTCACAGAAAATGTCTGCATTCACAGTTTATCCAGGTGTCAGCACTTCAAAATGAACTACCCCGCGAATACTCCACCAAACACACAAAAACGCCTTTTTTGGGATGTAAACCTGGCTTAGGTGTACTTCGTGTCGATTCATTCGCAGAGAGACATTGCCTTTTGCGTTTTGGATTATTATAGAGGATCCATTTTCCATCTCCAGTCTCACCCACCATACTCGCCCGATAATGCGCCCTCGAATTTCAATTTATTCTGATACCTAAAAAATTTGCGAATTTGGATGTTGTCCAAAATGCCATCTCCAGATATTTTACTCAGTAACCAATTGATTTTTAATGGTCCGTTGGTTTAATTAAATTTGCACACTAGATGGGAAAAGATTGTTGATAACGAGGGTGATTACTTTCCGGTCCCCCTATTATAATTCAAAAAATATGATTTAGTTATTAATAATTTTAAAAAGTAATAAAGGGTGCAATAAGACATATTGAGCCAGCTAATCCTTGGATCAACCATCATCTATGATTCATACACAACATGAAGACAATCCATTAAGTACAATGCATAATACTGACGACTACAACACTACAATGCAGTTACGATCTAGAGTACATGATGCTACAAGCAGAGATGTGTAGCTACAACACACCTGCTCTAATGCAATATTCATATTTCCCCAGCATCCTTTATTTCTCGCTTGCTTTTTCTTCATCTGACCTCTTTAAAAGAGTACTTGACTTATTCATGCTTTTCCCTGGGCGAGTTTCAGCCTAGCTATTTCCATAATTTTCATTTAATTGTATAAGAGAAATTATTTACAACCTCCCCAGGTACGTTTTTATGTTAAAAATAAAAATTAGCATTTTTTGACGCAATTTTGTTTTTCGTCTGGAAGTTTATCTTTTCTAGGCTAACTATGGTGCCAGAAGTAGTTGGGCTTTTAAGAAAGACGAGTAATAAGCAGAAAAAAGTTAATTAATTGTTTAACAGGCGTTTTTGTTTAACAGGAAAAAAACTTAATATAATAAACATTTGTTTGAATACAACTTTCTGAATTATAAAAAATCATTCTTTTTTATAAAAGATCCTTTTATATGTATTATTTACCACTCATCCCTATAATCCTCCTAGGACACTGTAACGGCAGTGGCCTCGTGACCTGCTACAAATGCGTGACAGTGGGAATCCTGCCAATGGCCAGTTTCTCCAATCATGTCCTAAGCGTCTGTGGCTCTCGCGCTCTTGGCCAGCCTCCACTGGTTCGTATCCGGTGACGCGGCTGACGGAGGAGCGTAGGGGACTTCCCAAGACTCCGCTTCCTCTTTCGTATGCGAGGGAGGGGACAAACATGTGAACTTGGGAGTTCTCTGTTGTGTATCCAATCCTTTCAATCGAAAGGCCTGAGAACAATAGTAAATGCCCCTTATTACGTCAGCAACAAAACCCTTTATAATGATCTAAATATACCTTACATTCTCGAACTTATCCCTTCCGAGATCATGAAATAGCATCGAAACCTATCCTTAATCCCCTAGGGAGTCCTGGCAATGGCCAGTATCTCTAGTTATATCCTGAGCGTCTGTGGCTCTCGCGCTCTTGGTCAGCCTCCGCTGGTTTTTATCTGGTGACGCGGCTGACGGAGGAGCGTGGACTTGTATTGATTATATAACTTTTAGACCGATTCAGACCTTGTATAGAGTGTACCAAATCTTACATGTAAATACATTCGCCTAAGAATGTATAGTAAATAATAATTTTGTCAGTTTTAAGGGATTGGGGAGAAAAAACAAAACGGAGGAGCCTGGAAGACTTCTTAAGACTCCCCTTCCTCTTTCGCATGCGAGGGAGGTGACAACCATTTGTATTTGGGAGGTGTCTGGACTGTTTGTAAATACTGTATGAACAAGTGAATGAATGATGAGTTGTAAATATGTTATGAATGAGAGCATTTATCTTAATTACTTATTGCCTAATAAGGCAGATTTTAGTTTTAGTACAATAAATATGTAATATTTGAAAATGACTTAAAAATAATAATATATTAATCATGTGATGTTTTTCTATGATTCTTGTGGATTGGTTTGAATGATCGCTCAAGCACTTGAAGTCGACAGCTTCATCGTGTTATTGAATCGTAAATCCTTTTTTAATCGAGGCAGTCTACACACTGCACTTTATGACAACTGATTAGAATCTTATGGCGTACATATTTAATAAAATGGCGTAAAAATATACCGGTAATAAAATGGCAATAACCGGCGACAGTTGCCGATGATAATCTTGATTTCTACATATTATAGTTCTGTCTTTTATGTGTTCTTGACAGTGCTGCAGCTTGAATGTTGAATGTTGAATGTTGCACTGTGCCTAATTCACTGAGTGGCCAGTGACTATTAGCGATGTCCTTGACTGTAGCTCGACCTTCAGATCAGGATGCAGACACTTCAAACACCTGAGACCGTTACAGCCTATGGAAGGTCATCGCCTCAGATGCGTACACTCGCCGACGAGAGTGACCTAGGTTTAATGAAGTGAAGGGTTAGGTATCCACTTGTGTACTGCACCAGGGAGTCCTGTGTTTTCAGATTTCAGCATACGCTAGCACTCTTTACTGAGGTTCACTGGACTATCCGCATTTTTCATTTCATTTTTTCAAAGAATTAATTTATTTAAAATTCACCCCGCTGTTCTAAGGGTCAGAATATTGATTTAACTATAGACTTAACTGTGGGGACACGGGTCAAACACTCGGGGTTTTAATTAAACAGCTTGTGATGTGACATGTGTAATGAACCGACCTTTTTTGAATTCCATTCCTCTCCCTGTATCTATAGGCTAAAAAACAGACGCTTAGGACAACTGTACAGACTACTTCAAAGGACATCACTCAATAGAAAATAAATTACTAATCTACAAAGTTATACTTAAGCCAATCTGGACATACGGAATAGAGCTGTGGGGGACAGCGAAAAAGTCGAACATAAAACTCATCCAATCCTTTCAATCAAACGTCCTAAGAACAATAGTAAATGCCCCTTATTACGTCAGCAACGAAACCCTTCATAACGATCTTAAGATACCCTACATTCTTGAACTCATCCCTTCCAAGTTCATAAAATTCCATAGTAACCTATCCAACCACCCTAATCCCCTAGCACAGTCATTGCGCTGGGCCACACATCCCTAGGCCTCGTGGCCTGCTATAAATGCGTGACAGTGGGAGTCCTGGCAATGGCCAGTTTCTCCAATCATGTCCTGAGAGTCTGTGGCTGAGTGCTTTTCGATATAGTCGGTTTTGTAAAATCTGGTTTAACTGAGCTCCTTCCTTATAAGCTGAATGGTGCATTAATTACAACAAGTACCTATAACTTAATTTATGAATAGTTTCTTGAAAACATCAGAAACCTGAAGACAAACTTTAACGACTAATAAACTGTTAGACTTTATCACCGGGATCGCAAAGGTTTTGGTATTTCTTGGTTTCAGACCGGTTTTTGTACCAGTCTATCATTATTGCCTTCTCCGGTGTCTCCTAGCGTTTCCTAATTATAAAAACTGAAAAAATATTTATTTTTTTCATAGTTCTGAGTTTAACAAAAACCTCAATGTCATAAATTTCGTTTCGATCTAACCTATATAAGACGTCCCACGAAGCTCATGGCTAGATGGAGCGAACACTCGAGGAACGTTAAATTGGCCCCGCGACGAAAACCGAGCGTCGATAAAGCGTAGAACGCACTGATGCTTGAAGGGCGAGCCGCAGCCTGCGAAGGTTCCATCCTCGATGGTGAAACCATTCACCTCGCCCTAGCAACAGGGGCAAGGCGTCCTTTCAATTCTCGACAGGCCTTCAGCTTCAGCTACTTATAATAATACTAATACATAATAATATAACATACAAAAATAACATTCCACCATTCGATACTAGAAGTCTTTGCCACTATTCATGTATTATATAAAGGATAAATCCGTGGTACCTTATCTCTGGGAGGGACAAGGACTACAGACATTTCTGCAGCAGTTTTCATAATGACATTGCTCATACTATATCTTGAACCTAAGACGCTTACCACTCATTTTTCTTACCATCAAATCTTTATTGTGATAAAATTATAATCTGCCTTATTAGGCAATAAGCAATTGTGTTTAATGTTCTTATTCTAACCATTACAATTCATCATTCGTATAGTATTTACAAACAGCCCAGAGACATCCCACATCCACATGGTTGTCACCTCCCTCGCATGTGAAAGAGGAAAAGGAGTCTTGGGAAGTCCCCCACGCTCGCACATCAGCCGCGTCTCTGTATACGAGCCAGTGGAAGAGTGTGAGAGTCACAGACGCTCAGGACATGATTGGAGAAACTGGACATTGCCAGGACTCCCACTGTTACACATTTATAGCAGGTCACGAGGCCACTGCCGCTTTAGTCCTCGAGAAGGATTATAGGGATGAGTGGTGCAGTGCAATGACTGTGCTTGGGGATTAGGGTGGTTGGATAGGTTTCGATGGAATTTCATGAACTTGGAAGGAATGAGTTCAAGAATGTAGGGTATGTTAAGATCGTTATGAAGGGTTTTGCTGCTGACGTGATAAGAGCCATTTACTATTGTTCTCAGAGCTTTTGATTGAAATGAATGGGTACGCATTATGTACCACCTTATTAGGCTACATTGCGACCTCAATTATAAGTTTGATCACAGATTGAAGCCAAGTATCTCAAAATGTTTGAATGGAAGAAGATTTTACAAAATAATTTTTCCCTCACATAGACACTATTATTGAAGGCCGGAGCGGGTCATTTCATTACTCATTACAGCTGAAATATTTATAAATTAAATAATAGAGCTTTTTGCAGGAATGTTTAACTTCTTAACTCAAATATGGTAAAATACAAGCAAATTTATAAAAAAAATTAATTATAAGGTTATTATTTAAAGCAATTGGATAATAATCGATAACTGTTAACTACTAGTAATTAAAAAATAAATATTCTCCTCTAATTTTAAGTAAGGTATGAAATTAATGATCTCGGATTCTTTATTAATAAAGTACAATGTAATGCCTTGGAGCTTTACTAGACAATTATTAATCGAGTGGTGAATTGGATTTGATTTTTAATAAATCATGATTTTACGCCATTACCTACTTTTAACGTTCAATATTCCATTGAGTAGAGGATTATCATGAACTAATTTCGAAACATGAACTCTCAAAGAGCATAATTCTACGTAATTTTAAAAGGGCTGTATAAGTTTCACTTCTTCCCCACTGAATTATAAATAAATGTCTTCTAACTTTAACAGTCATGCCCTGCTCTCAAAATTATGATGGCATCATTTTTGGCGGCGTTGTAACTGATCAAAAATAAAAAAATAACCGGAATTTGAGGCCGCAATAAATAACAGTAACGTACTACTCAGTTTCTGTTCGTCAACTGTTACCTGTTACCTTTAAATGTAACCGATAACCGAGTCGTTCATAGATTGTGACCTGAAGAGGAGCTAGTCTTCACCTGAAGCTAGATCGATCAATATTGAAGAGGTGTCGTTCTTATTCGGTCCCTGCTCTCATTGTCAATATCAATAATTTGTGGGACATCGAGCATTTTGTTGGAGTCTGTAAGATGATCTTATGACATAAACAAGGTTTTTTTTTTTATTTTATTGAATTATGGCACAATTACTGTTTAAATTATTGATAATTAGCCTTAAAAAGATTAAACAGTTAGTCGCAATAACAAAAAAGTGCACGAAATTACCTTGACGATTCTTTAAACTGTGGACTGGTTTTTGAGTACTGTATTATTCATTGCCATCCTTCGAATAGCCTTATTTGGTAAAACATTCGGTGGAGTCATTCATTTATTCAATTTTTTTTCTTTATTTAATTGATTGGTTTGACGAGTGATAATCACACATCATTAATATATCGTCAATTACCTTATCAATGGTACTCACCTGCTCGAAGGAGTTTTTAATGATCAATTAATCCCAAATGTCCAATTAGTCATTTGTTCTCTGTATTGAAAATGATTTTCAATTAAAAATAAGACAATTTTTGAATCATTAACTGGCACCTTAACTGAAAAAACAGCAACAAGTCAAAACATTTTATTTTATTGTTTAATAGTTATTACTACGGAATAGAGCTATGGGGGACAGCAAAAAAGTCAAACATCAAGCGTATCCAATCCTTTCAATCGAAAGTCCTGAGAACAATAGTAAATGCCCCTTATTACGTCAGCAACAAAACCCTTTATAATGATCTTAATATACCTTCTACTCTCGAACTCATCCCTTCCAAGCTCATGAAATTGCATCGAAACCTATCCAAACGCCCTAATCTACTAGGGAGTCCTGGCAATGGCCAGTATCTCTAGTCATATCCTGAGCGCCTGTGGCTCTCGCGCTCTTGGTCAGCCTCCGCTGGTTCTTATCTAGTGACGTAGGAGCGTGGAATTTTATTGATTATATAACTTTTAGACCGATTAAGACCTTGTATAGAGTGTACCGATGGTACAGGACATATAAAATGTAGTATGTAAATAGATTCGCCCAAGAGTGTATAGTAAATAATAATTTTGTCATTTTTTGAGGGATTGGGGAGAAAAAAACAAAACGGAGGAGTGTGGAAGACTTCTTAAGACTCCCCTTCTTTGTTCGCATGCGAGGGAGGTGACAACCATTTGTATTTGGGAGGTGTCTGTACTGTTTGTAAATACTGTATGAATGAGTGAGTGAATGATGAATTGTAAATATGTTATGAATGAGAGCATTTATCTTAATCACTTATTGCCTAATAAGGCAGATTTTAGTTTTAGTACAATAAATAAGTAATATTTGAAAATTAGTTAAAAATAATAATATATTAATCATGTGATGTTTTTCTATGATTCTTGTGGATTGGACTCTAAGGGGATTGGGGAAAACAAAAATAATTTTCCGCTTCCTCTTTCGCATGCGAGGGAGGTGACAAACATTTGTATTTGGGAGGTCTGTTTGTAAATACTTTATGAATGAGCGAGTGAATGAAAATTGTAAATATGGTATGAATGAAAACATTTATCACAATTACTTATTGCCGAATGAGGCAGATTGTAATTTTATCATAGTAAAGTTTTTGTTGATAATAGGTTTTACTAACGATTGACTAAGAACCTTACTGTGACATTGACTAAACAAATACTTAAAACTGTCAATACAACTCGCGGTGGATTTGGGGGGTCTCTGGGCTGTCTGTAAATATTGTATGAATGAGCGAGTGAATGATGAACTGTAAATATTGTATGAATGAGCGAGTGAATGATGAACTGTAAATATTGTATGAATGAGAGCATTTATCTTAATTACTTATTGCCTCATAAAAGGCAGATTGTAATTATAGCACAATAAAGGAATTTAACTATAAAAAAAAAAACTGTCAATAACTTAAAAGTTAAAGTTATCGGTATGTCATTCATATTCGAGGGTAGTGATCCTATTTCTCAGTTGTTAACGAGTTGATAAATACAAAAAAAATTGTAAGGTAAGTGTAAACCATTTTTATATTTTGTTACACAAGGAGCCCTGAGCAGCCAAGGAAAAGGAAAAAGAAATTGGTTAGTAATTTACATTTTTATTTAAATTGAGTTTAATTTATCTCAATTACGTCGTTTTAATCGTAGCCGAATAAATTTGAATGTATTCAAATAATTAATTAATGAGCTGGTTGAAAACATAATTATTTATTTAAAACAGAGCTAGTAAAAGCGACAAAGATCCGAAAGAAAGATAACAGGAGGGGAACATAATATATTTATCAGGGATCACGGACCGTTGACGGTCGCCACACGATTTTAATCCTGGAGGGGTCATCTCCAGGATCAGGGGAGAGAATTATCCCATGGGAGGATGAGGAGAGAGAGAGAAAAAAAAAAGGAGTGAGGATGTCCATCAGAGAGTAAAAGTCCGGATGGGATCACGTTGTGTATAGGGTTCATGCCGGGGGTGTCTCAAGGGTCACAGTTTAGGACTGTGCTTCTTACTCTCTCACCGATCCGCTATCTAGCGCAGATCAGTTCCTGCTTCGCGGCTATTTCAGGGGAACCGTCCTCTCCGTTTAAGTCAATCATTGTGATTTTGTGACTCAGAGCCCGGGTATCGATTGTGCCGGCGAGATCGGACCTGTCGTGATTGGAAATATGGCGGCCTGTAGTTTGACACTGGAGAGCAATGTGGTTTGAGATTAGACTTCTCATCTATTACTGTCATTACAGTTTTTTTAATGGATACCTCTGTGCTTTAGAGGTTAACACCTCACTGGGCTCTCTGGCTCTAAACTTTTTACTGAGGGTCTTGGGTCCGGTCTAGCTCAACACAGCCTCATAAGAGGAAATGAATAGTCATAGATTTGTCGGACATGGTGTTTAAAAAAACAACAAAAGTTTGCTACACGACCAGAAATTAATTAACTAATTGGTAATTAAATAATTATTATAATATTCTAACGAGTTAGTATACAAGGATTTTGGTCCAGATTGTGACATTGTGATGTGTGACACCTTTGTGGAATATAATCACTAAAATTCATTACAATCATTTTCAGAGCCAAAACAAACCATTAATTTCTAGACACATTCATACTTGTTATTTTATTTTTCACAACATTGGACTGGCCCTGCAGATTTTTTAGAATTATTTTAGACATGTACTAATTTAATGATAAACCCAAACGCTTATAATGAAAAATTACTTCGTTTGTGACAATCCGTAAGGACTTATGCCCAGCAAAATTACTTTAAGTTGATTTCTTAGAAAATTTTATAATAGGTTTTTGTAGCAGGTAGTCCTGCCCTTGTAGTCTTAGGTCATCAGGATGTTTAAGACATCAAAATCATTTTTTTCCGAATGGATTTTTTTGGGGGATTTCTAAAGAACACAAAGGATTTTTTGAGATTAAATACTTTCAAAAAAAACAACGAAGTGGTTTAATTTCAGAAGGGCAATAAACCAGCCCTAACAATTTAAATGAAAAACAACACACCTGGGGTAGAAAATTTTGGTGATAACACAGGACGCGATTAATTACTTTAAATCCTGCGTTTTTTGACACATTTTCAAAAGCTCATGTCATAAAAGAAGTAATTAATCTCAAAGACATGAAAACGACAAATATCTCTATGTTCATAAAAATACCGTTGGGACATTTCTTGGTAATGACTCTTTTACTTTCTAACATTTATTTCATGTAATAGATTTTTTTTTTATTAGTATATCATATATTGAGTATTTTTGACGCATTTTCAAAATGCTCATGTCATAAAAGAAGTAATTAATCTCGAAAACATGAAAACGACCAATATCTCTATGCTCATAACAATACCGTTGCGATATTTCTCGGTAATAACTTTTACTTTCTAACATTTATTTCATGTAATAGTTATTTTTTTTTTTATTAGTATATCATATATTGAGTATTTTGACGCATTTTTAAAAGTCTCGTATCATAAAAGAGGTAATTAATCTCGAAGACATGAAAACGACCAATATCTCAATGTTCATAAAAATACCGTTGGTACATTTCTCGGTAATGACTCGTTTACTTTCTCACATTTATTTCATGTAATAGGTTTTTTTATTAGTATATCATATATTTAGTATTTTTTTTTTTTGAGATGGTGATCTTCAGTTATTAAATTCCAATTTTTTCACAATTAGCTAATAAATATTAACATGTATTTCATATTTTAATCAATAAAAAAAAAGTGCTAAGAATGACATCATTTCGTTACTTAGAAAGGTAGCTATGGTCTAGAATGACTTGTTGTTGAGGATCGTGGGGGGGGGGTTATTTATAGAGTGCGCTAGTGAATTTATTGAGTTCAAAATCTGTAAATTAGAACCATTTTAAACGATTTTTTTTCTAGGTTATGAATCTATTATTTTTTTTTCTACTTATGACCAAACGTTCATGCTTGTAATTTAATAATGTCAGACGAGAAAAGTTCTTCTAGATATTATTTATGAATTTTATACTTATGAATAAATAAAGAAAGAAAAAAAAACAAAAATAGAAAGCTCGGGGTGTGGTTTGGCTAGAGAAACAAGCTTTCTGATGCTAAGTAGTTTAATTAAGTTGTTTTATGTATGGAAAAAGTTGTGCATCTAGTTTGAAATGTTTTTCTACAAGCGTCTAATAGCTTGTCGCTTGACTGATTCTGTTATTTTGTTTTAAATGGCTTTTCTACATGAGAGACAATTTTAGTATGGCTTTTTACTTCGTCTCGACTTCCATTGAACATCACACTTCCGTAGGTAGGATTAATCCTTCCTGTTTTATATAATGCATCAAATGGATCTCGTTTGTGTTCTAGGCAATGGATCAACATCACTTTGTAATCCCCACGTTTACTGTAGTTGTATACCATCAATTTGGAGGAATTATAAGGAAATAAAACAATTTGTATTCTATTTTGGATTGGATTCAATACAAAATACAACCGTATATTTTATTATTTACAGTGGCATATAAAAACAAATTCATAACACAGAAAGATATAAATTATTATAAGTGGGAATAAAGTTAATATGGTCCTAAAGGCTAAAATTTCGGCGTTTCTTTATCAAGATAACACATTGGTAAAAGGTAGCATTGCCATTTGTGTAAAAATTTTTAACTACTTAAAGTTACTCTTAGTTTTGAATGATTTTCGTTACTGAATATTCCTCATTTTTACTTTTAAATCAATTTTGTTTTTTATTATTTGAATAATAAAACTAATCTAATCCTAATATGCTCTGCATCCAATCTAAAAACAAAATGCTACAAGCATTGCTCTTGATAATGAATAAATTGAATAACATGTACATTTCAATTTGGGAAAAAATATAAAAACCTAGTGACAAAAAATAATAAATTAAATGCTAATATAACGATTTCTTCATAATAAATTATGCCCCGAAGACTTTATGTTCGGGTAATTTATGTCTGTTAGTAATATCTTCATAAAAGTTATGCTCGCTGTGTTTGCATTTATGATCATCCTCTAATGCCATAATATCGTACTTCATCCCTCTTCCCATGTCTGGAATGTCGGGTTGGTGAGGAAGCTCGGGAGAAATACTAATAACGCAAGCCAACAGGATTATTTGGAACTGCTTTCATATGAATTTCATGCCCTGAATTCAAATATGGCATTAGTTTTTTTCCCAGGAGCTCAAATTCAAACATTTTAGTGACATATACGAACTAAACCGACTAGTCCCTGAACACTTCTGAAGCTTCTTTTCTGTGACATTCTTGAATGCATTTTGGAACAGTCCCTTTTTAAACTCCAGCAGTATTCTGCCATCATGTGCGTATCCTATCTTGTTTGGTAGGAGGCCTCCATAGTTTTAATATCCTGGTGAAATCTCTCACCCTTTTCCTCACTGTTGTCTCCTACATTTTCAGGAAAATGGTCTATTTGGCTATGTGAATAATGGACCTTAACAATCATGTTACTCCCAAGGGATTTGAAACTGTTAAGCATCTCGTTTAACAGTTCAATACAGTTTTCAGCTTTGCGTTTGCCCAGAAAATTTCTGATAACTGCATCAAATGAAGTCTTTTCGCTCAGCCTCATTCATCGAATTTACGAAGGCAAGATCCTTAAAGAGTAGTCTTATTTGTGGGCCGTCAAATATTACTGCTTTTCGTACTTTACGTGCTTTTCGTACTCAACTGAGACATCCCCCCCCTTATATATACAAAGCATGTTCGTTCTTACATTAAAGAGCCTTTACAAACTGCTTCATAAGGCCTAGCTTTATATGCAGTGGAGGAAAGATGATTTTATCTCGTTTGACTAAGAGGTCATTAATGACATTCTTTTCCCCTACTTCCAGGTTCTGTCCCTGCTATCCCAGAGGCACAAGAAGCAAGGATATTTGGTGTGGTCAATATGATGTCCAAGGAGAAAGTGTACCATTTTTAAGTCCACACAAATCACTCATTCATGTTCATGATACTTTATCTTTTCCAAACAAAAACTATGCTCTTATATTCTTGTTAACAGGAAGCTGAGAATAGAGGAAATATATGGAAACCAATCCTTGAATATATGATTTGGAATTGGACAAAATCAGGTCAGAACTGTACGTTAAAAAATGTAGAGCACAAAGTGAAAAACTGATTTCATATTTAGATTCAGCGCCCCAAATATAGCAAAAACCAGTTCTAAAATCATAGGGACCAAAAAAAATTGTTTTTCTTGCAGGGCTGTGTAATTGATGGGCACCAATCCTACCTAAAAACAAAAACTGAAGCAAAAGATGTTATTTGGATGCTAGTAGTGTGCTCATGCGATTTTTTATATTTAGTTTTTTTTTTTTTTGTGCCAACACCAACGGAAGGAAACCTAACCTTTCCAATTAACATTTAGCAGAGTGTGGCGGTTTTTAAGTGTTTTCCACTGCGTATTTTATGTAGTGTCAGAAAAAAATATTCTATAATGCCATAAAAAAAAGAAAAAAAAAAGAAAGAAAAAATGCCACACTAAGATTTAAATGTGGAATCCTCGTAGATATTTTAATCCTTGGTTTGCTGAACCTTTCAGCTAAGCCGCACTGTGCGTCAGTGAGAGCTCTATAAAACCGGATTAGTGAGAAGATTGCTATCTAGGAATTAAATGATAGACAGATGAAAAAAATTACTGTAAATAATATCACCGGGTTTTTACATATGATATTTGTATCTGCGTGTTTTGAAAAAAAAAATCAGTTGTTGTTTTTTGTTATTGAAAAATTGCTCATCATCTTTATAGGAACCATCTATAACTTACCTACCCAGCCTCAGGTGAACTAAAACAAAAAATAAGAATAAATTTAAGCGGTTAAGGTGACTTTGTCACACCTCAAAATTACTGGCAAAGACAAAAATACAGGCCTTTCTTAGAAGGGTTCTATCAAATATAGAATTCATATTGGGCAAGTTGTCCGTGGCGTGTCGTGGGTACGAGTCTCGATCTTGCTAGTAATTTTTTCTTCGCCTGTTAATTATTTATTATAATGAATACAAGTGAGGCCAATACCGCAAAAAAAGTCTTGTAAATCGCATTAGTTTATACAATTTCGATTATTATTTAGTTCTTTGAAAGTAATATTTATATAAGCACACACGAGAAAAGGTTACGCACGTTTAAGGATTATTTTAATCACGTATTGTGCCAATTTGATTAAAATCAATATTAGAAAGAAAGCTTTTGTCACGGTACTTAATATGTAATCCTTGTAATTTATCTATGCATTGACTCTAATCAGTATTTGTAATTTTCAAAGTGTCTTAGTTTTACGCTCAATTTTTTAATCGTTTCCTTAATAATTTTTTGTTGTGAGTCTCCTATTTATGCCAGAAACATGAAATTATCCATTGAGGACTCACCTGCCAGCAGGGAAACATGAAAACTACATCAATCTCCGTGACAGGTAACACCTATTTATTAATTGAATAATTAAATAACTGATGTTAAAGAAAATACATTTTTTTTTACTTTTAAGTAAACAACTTCCTCCCAAAGCCATAATCTTCCTAACCTATATATATAATTGCATTATCCGAACGACGCACTTTCCACTCCTCTGGAAACATTCCATTATTGTCCTATTCGCCAAACCCGGTAAACTACCCAATGACGCCTCATCTTACCGTCCAATTAGCCTACTCCCTATCCTCTCAAAAATATTTGTGAAACTCCTACTAAAACGTCTACTTCAAATTGTTGAATCCAAAAACCTTTTTCCCACACACCAGTTTCGTTTCCACCAACGACATTCCACTGCTCAACAAGGCCTTCGCGTTGTTGATCACATCTCCTCAGCCCTTGAAACCAAACAGTACTGCACTGCTGCCTTTCTTGATATAGCTCAAGCTTTTGACAGGGTTTGGCACGCAGGTTTGCTCTACAAGCTCAAAAGACATTTACCACAGACCCTTTTCCTAATCCTACAGTCCTACCTTTCAAACTACTTCTTCCAAGTCCGCTGTGGTTTAGAATACTCTAACTACTATCCCATAAGTGCAGGAGTTCCACAGGGCAGTGTCCTGGGCCCCATCCTCTATAACCTATACACCGCTGATGTCCCCTCTACTCCCAATACCTTCTTGGCCACATTTGCAGATGACACTGCAGTCTTGTCATCCCACCCAGACCCCGACATAGCATCCCATAACCTTCAAAAACACCTTGTCGAGATCGAGTATTGGTGCAATCAATGGCGGATCAAAGTTAATGAAGCAAAATTCTCCCACATTACCTTCACCCTTTGTCGCAAGACTTGTCCACTAGTTTATTTTAATTCTATTCCTCTCCCTGTAACCGAGACAGTACGGTACTTAGGCTTCCATCTCGACAAACGACTGACCTGGAACCCACATACGAGGCTAAAAAGACAAGAACTAAACAGACGCTTTGGACAACTGTACAGACTACTTCAAAGGACATCCCATCTCTCAATAGAAAATAAACTACTAATCTACAAAGTTATACTTAAACCAATCTGGACACACGGAATTGAGCTATGGGGGACAGCAAAAAAGTCAAACATCAAGCGTATCCAATCCTTTCAATCCAGAGTCCTGAGAACAATAGTAAATGCCCCTTATTATGTCAGCAACAAAACCCTTCATAACGACCTTAATATACCCTACATTCTAGAACTCGGCTCTTCCAAGTTTATGAAATTTCACAGTAGCCTTTCCAACCACCCTCATCCTGTAGCACAGTCTTTGCACTGCGCCACTCATCCCTATAATCCTCCTCGGAGGCTGAAACGGCAGTGGCCTCGTGACCTGCTATAATCGCGTGACAGTGGGAGCCCTGGCAATGGCCAGTTTTCCAATCATGTCCTATTGTATGAATGAGCGAGTGAATGATGAACTGTAAATATTGTATGAATGAGATCATTTATCTGTATTATTATTGCCTTATAAAAGGCAGATTGTAATTATTGCACACTACTTTTAAGTATTAACTATACCTCATCAAGTTTTTTTTTTTTTTTTTTTTTTTCTATTTCACGATATTTTGGATGGTTATTCCATTATTAGTTTAATGTTTAGTTGTTAATTAAGGGGAGCGAATGAAAGGTTAGTGGGCTGCAACATTGTGGCCGTCGTGCTGTTTTTCCCGTGGCCCCGTCACGAAAACCAAACTCGTCAGTATTGAATTGAATCACTTTGTGTCTACTGCGCGAGGCTAATTATTCAAAAAACTGACGATGCACCGCAGCCCCGAATATGAAGAGCATTAAAAGCTACTGGCCGTGAATCCAGTAGACAAACCATAACCGCTACTGTGGACCTGACAGTGTGTGATGCGATTCGGGGAAATACGTGTCCCCATCTCTTATTATAATGAATTAACAAAGATTTTTATATCATGTTAATGGTGAAGTTGTAGTTTCGTTAATAATTACCGTAGATAGGTGGTGTTATATATCTCTACAAAGAGATTTAAAAAAAAAAATAAAAATTGTTTGGACGTTACATACGATGAAAGTTAAAATAAGTTAACAATAAAGAAATTTCTATTAGGGAATGGAGATGCTTATGAAGAATATTAAATGCAATTTACTCAAACAGGTAAACAGATAAGAAGGTTTAAGCTGGCACAGATTCAAACCACCTTTTGTCTCTCGTCTTCACGGTATGTTATAATTAAACAATTTTAATGAAATTGTTACGTAAAATATGGACATATAAACACCAAATTTCTTTCATGTAGGTCATTTTTCTTTATATATATATATATGATTAAGGTTGGTATACGGTGAATAATTAGGGAATAAGTTGCCCCCACTTTCACGGGTTTATCCCAAGCTGAAAAACAACGTGGCGGTTGCTTGCTTGGCATGAGATGTCACCTCTTGGGCAAATAATATTGGCACTGAAGCCTACCCTAAAAGAGGAATTTTGGTGATGGTCATTGAAAACCATAGTGAGTTATTAACACCATCTTGTATTTAGAGCCAATTAATTTCAATATTCAATATATAAGTGTTTTTATAGATATCATAAAAGAGCAATATTTTGTATAGTTAAATAAGATATCTTGATACTTTGATGTTTAAAATGATTTTCCTGCATATTCTCAAATGTAGTTGGGTATTTTTTTTTATAAATCTATAATGTTGTTTGTTGTTCATGGTTCTTCACATATGGTGTTTTTTATTTCTCAAGCACATTTATTTATGTTAATGTAATATCATGCAAAGTAGCTGGACCTGATGAGAGGTATGATCAGAGTTTTTAATGATTAATTAAGGGCATGGAATAAATGCTTTTTTTATGTATCTGCCACCGTATAGCGAAAGTTGACAGAATAATCGATCCGTATTAAAACTATTTTTTAATTTATTTCCACAGTAATACAAATATTAAAATGGCTAAATGGGTTTTGACGCTGGTGGCTTAGTTTTCTACAGTTAACTCTTACTTTTACATCTGAATAGCCTAAGTCCCAATTAAAGTTTGCTGCATGCATCTATCAGATGACAGATCTGTGAATATGGGCCATGCACCATTCCGCACTAGGGACTTCGGTTATGTATGCAAATGCGAGCATGGTTGCCAAGTCAATCAACTTACACTGAGGCACAGAGATATACTCATCACTGCACAAACAACCACTATACGGTCTTGAACCTTTTGCCATCTTTCTGCTAACTTCATGATCCCGCGCTGATAGAAATTCAGGCCCTTTGTCAGCAAAAAAAGTGCGATTTGAGGGGATCGTTATTACTGAAATTTTTACCATTTAAGAAGTGTTGTAAACATCGAAATAAATGATAATCCGACGGTGCAAGGTCGGGGCTGTATGGTGACATCACTTCCCAACCAAGCTCCAATAGTTTCGTTCGTGTTACTTAAGATGTGTGAGGCCTCGCATTGTCGTGGCGGAACCCAAATATCGAGCTTCTTAACAAATCCAAGACGTCTTATATAATTTTCAATTGTTCTGTGTGATACATTTAACTGTTTTGTAATCACAGTAATAACGATTCGATATATTTATGGCTTTCATTTTGTCATCATCAACTTCAGAAGGTCGACCAGAACGTCAGTTCATTCAATAAAAATCTCCAGAACGAATTTTTTTTAAACCAATTCTGACACGTGCGTTCTGTTAAACAATCGACACCATAAACTTCACATATCTCATTGTAAGCCTCAGCCGCTTTCTTGTCTTTATGAAAATAAAAAAGTAAAATGTGTCGAAAATGCTTATTTTTGTACTTCATGTTAAAACTGACAGGTTTGAACGAATTTACATGGAATTGATTTCTATAGCAACCTAAAGGTATCGACTACCAAATCTCAAAAGAAAAAAATTCTAACTTTGACAAAAGAATAACGAAACAAACATAACACTTTCTGGCCAACCCAAGAGATAGACGAACTCCAGCAGGACAGACAAACAGACAAAAATGCCGGTGCGTTGATAAAAACATGAGAATTTCTGCTTTTGACGAAAATAAATCTATTAAACCATAAAAAAAGCTAGCTGGCATCTGTGAGACCAAAGATGCCTATCGACCCTTCCTTATTATAAAGCCGAAATGGGGAGATTTTATTAGTTATTATATTAAGGAGAAATTATGTAAAAAAAATGGCCATAAGTCGTAAACCAGAGGTCGTTAGGTAGCCACCCTCTTAGAAAGCACTAAGTTATTTATTTTTTTTTTTATATACCGTTAGTTGCCTGAGCCTGAAGAAACTTACATCATTCATAAAAATGATTCCAACGCAGTGAATGCAACCATTAACGGTTTTACGCCTGGAATACTAGTCTTATATTAATTAATTTCTACCAGAGACATAAATTCTGAATCCAAGCAATATATAAATATATACTGACATTAATTATAAAAAATTAACCTGTCGTAGTATGTGAGCAATAATTTTTTCCACGGGAAATGAACACTCTAGTTTTAATATTGGATATTTTTTTTTTGTCGAACATGTTTCTAAAAAATAAAAAAAAATAAAGAAAAAACTAGCAGTGTATACAAAAATGTAAACTCTAATAATAACAAAAAAAAAATGATAACGGCTAAATAATCCTGAGCGACAGAACATTAATCTGGAAAATACGATAAGAAAGTTTTTCCTTGTTTGCTCTCATTTATAGCAGCTATCAATATGCATTCTAGCAGCACTCAGGATGCGAGTCTGAAGAAGTTCTCGAAGCAATCCAGCAATTCAAACCATCTGAGAGGATGGCTTGTGTTTAAAAGTTCACATGCAGTAAGTCGAGAAGGCGTCACACGATACTCCATCTTATTCTACAATCTCATACAACTCAGAACCTCTGGCAGACAGGCGCAATCGACCATTCCTTTCTTTCTCACAACAACTCTCTTCCTCCTAACATTTGTCACACCTCATTCTTGGGTAACAACTCTTTACAATCTAGAATGCCACTTGCAAGTTATTCTGTACCTCTACTAAGGCCGAATGTAGCGACCGCTAACTACATAAGATAAATCAACCTACACTCTATTGTATATATATTGTAAATTGGTTATAATATGTTGTAAATTAATGTAAACAAATGTAAATAACATTATCAAACCACAAGTCATATCAGTGTAAATATTGTAAACTATAAAAGACGCAGCTGCAGAACCAGCTCAGAGGCTGGGGCCAGGTAAAGAGCCATCGCCCCTTTAGAAGGGTTAGGTCCTGGTCTAGAACATTCGAGCTTCATCCAGGCCTGCAATGCGGTTGGTCAGAATTAAACCCCAGCCCATTGGCTACTTGAGGCTATATATACCCCCTAGTTTTAGCCGATAAGTAATTCCAACTACGGCTCTCTGGACTGGTACTGGCAGCTGTACTGATGTTTCAAGATTTGGCATTCTCATTTATGAAAACCACTGCATCTCTGTTTCCTAACCTCGCTATGTTTTAGTCCGGCCTTGTCAGACCCCACACCTTCCTAGTGGGATTCTCTGCCTTGGTCTCGCTAAAACTAGCACCTCCTTGGAAGAGATTTCTTCCTTACGGACGACGGTCACCTGGGGCCTACGAACTTTACCTAGTAGTGTCTCCCCCATTGATCCAGACTGCCTCTCTCCGGTTCACATTCGCCTTTGGGATCCGGACGGTTTTCGCCTACCCTCAGATACCGAGTGTGGGCTTCGTGGTCATTCCTAGACCACTCAAACTACCTACACTACCTACCCTATACCTCTTCTCCTGAACATAGTGCTCTGTCGGGGCACATACCTATCAGATATGGAGTCATATAGTACAGTAGTAAGAGTCATGAAACAATTGTCCAGGTCATAGCCTAATCAACCCTCACTTCGTCATTAGGGCTAGGGTAACTAGGCACCCCCTCGTGACGACTCAACACCGACATTGCTGGCTATGAGACTGCACAATACTCCATGCAAGAATCTAGGACATCCAGAAGTCATGAATGACCAATATTCTAAAGTATAACATATTTTGGCTCAAAATTGTCGATCTCATTACCTTCTTTATTTTTTTTTGAACGAAAACCGCATAAATGACTATTTGAATTTTTATAATTTTATTGTTCTCGACTTTATACTAAAAGTGAAGAATTTAAGCTTTACAGAAATGATAAAAACGCGGGATTTGGACAAAATTTAAGTGGACTGACGGTGAGCCTAGCAATAAAAAAACTATTTTTTCCTAAAATTTTTATTTAATTACTTTATTTGAAGCTTGGAGCCGGATGATGTTTGATGACTTTTGTAGACAAGACAAGGCAAATACAGGAACCACAGTGTTAAGAACCATTGACATGAGCGCTCGGGCTTTGTTGAATATTTTTCAAGCTTTTGTCACCGAAAATATTGCATTTTGTTGACTTCCTGCAAGCCTATAAATATTATAAACAGCTCAGAATTTTTCTCCAGCTACTGAAATCTAACTCTTGCCAAATTAGGTATGATGTCTCTACTGGTTTAGCCAACGGTAATTATATAAATATATTTTTTTTCCGATTTTGTGTTTGAACATTTTTTTCAGATTATAAATGTCTTATGATTTTATTACTGTCACGTTCTAAATGAGGTAATCGCTTGCCGTTCGATCTGAAAAAAAATAAAATAAAACATTATACCTTATATGCCTCGAGTTAGGCAGATTAGTATGGTAAGTGGCTTGATCTAGTTTGAACCCCGGCCCCCATTCCACCACCTCACTCCTTTAAATATGGAAATATGATATAGTTATAATTTAAACATTGACTGCTGAACAGTTAAAAGCAATTCAAGTTAACTATGAGAGACAGGAGCACTACTCGAATGTCCGACTTAACTGATCGTGTGTTATAAAAGTTACCCAAATGTATTATGAATAACATTATTATTAAGTCATAATAAGGATTTAATTAATATTACTTTTGGTTAGAACAGTTTTCGTCTGCAGTAATGCGACATTAATGATAATTGAGGAAGTGCTTTAGGTAATCCTATAGGTAATATAAGTTATATAGGTAACCCTCTAATGGTTGTAGAGTTAGATACATCGTAGACAATATATGCTAAGAAGAGACATCAATTCTGAGCTAATGTAATGAGTAGTTAACGTTATCAAAATGGATACATACGGTCCCATCACGATAATTTACGCTCATTGTATGTACATGCACTACATAACACTAATTTATAATGGAAATATGTATTTGTTTGTATATGGCCTGGTCGAACTCTTTGACTGGCGCTACAACCAACATGATCTAATAGCCATGTTACCCACAGAATAGATTGATTAAACTTCATGAATATATGTATACATACATTCAATACATTTTGACAATATTCAAGCTTGCGCCTTACTGATTAATTTATTAAGCGATGTATTATATGTGGAGGTAGACACAAGTCTACATGGAAGAATTTAAACTTAGGGAGTACACGCAATGACAACATCAGTGGACTTTACTGATGTATGAAACCTTGTTAGTCCTCGTGTCCTTCAGATGAGAAAACTTGTCCTGCCTGCCAGAGATATGAGGCTAAGGTGCCGCCCACCGTTCTAACTATCGTGTTCACTGATATCCTTATGATGTACTGTTTCTGTATGACAGTTAAATTAAAACAACAAAACCCGTTAACAAAGTTCATTCCAAGCACTGAAAATTAACGAATTACAAAATCGCTTTTGTTAAATGAAAGACAACGGTCTTATGCTTTGGGATGATATGAGCCTCAACCCCCCCTCCCCCCAAAAAAACAACAGTGGGTTTTTGGAGCGGAGAGTGCAAAATGACGAAAATAAATAAATGCTTATCATTACAAAAAAATGGATATTATCCTAATTCTGAGGTTTGCCTGTTGGCAATACTAAAGGTATTTGTAGTAGTTTGGCCAGGGGGAATTCAACCCAGGCAATAAATAAACAAGTACGCTGCATTAAACCAGATCTAGGCACACTTCGTTAATTTAGTTAGAAATTATATCGAATTGGACTAAATACGAAATTGCCCGTGGTAATGTGCCTACAGTGTATTGCCGACCGGTTCCCTACGACGAGGCACGACCTATTTTTCTGCAAGGGCTTGTGAGTAATTGCAGCCGAGCACGCATCCAACGTAACCCGGAGTGGGCCTGCTTTGTACACACCTTATGTGGGTTTTTTTATCAATTTTAAATGAGCTCTGGCTGTCTGACGTTTAGACATCGAATCTACTTTAAAATCATTCGAAATATCTATTACATATAAATTGAGGTTGGCAAGAAAGTAATTTCGGTTTTTTAGTGCGAAATAAAACTCAATTTGTTCTATACATAAAAATGAACTCTAATCAGTCAAATATCTTACATTCTGTTCGATGACCTTTTGCCATCTTACAGTTAACTTCATGATCCTTCGCTCATAGAACTTCTGGTCCTTATCAGCATAAAACTCAACCAAGTTTTGCGATTTGAGGTCATCGTTATTACTGAATATTTTACCATTTAAGAAGTTTTGTAAACTTTGAAATAATTGATGTTCAAAGTCGGGGCTGTATGGGGGATGCGACATTACTTCCTGACCAAGCTCCAATAGTTTCGTACGTGTTACTAAAGATGTGTGACATTGTCGTAGCGGAACCCAAATATCGAGCTAGTTACATATATCTCATAGTGGTTTGCAGTCACAATCAATTTTGTTAATTAGATGTAATAAATTGTAATTATTGTTAATTGTAATTAAGAAGAGATTTACAAATCGTGACTAATGTGCTAGAAGTGTCTGGAATTTATTGTACATTCAGAGTCCTCGATTCTACGAGTGTTTTCTCTCATTACTTCGATTTGGTGTTCTATTAGGCCGCAAAGTTCGGAGGGCTTCAATTATCTGGTTTATTTTTTTTATCAATAACTAGGTAAATTTCTAATATGAAAATAAAAAAATTCTTTTTTTATAACTTTTATACGATAATATTCCGTAAGCAATGTCCGGGAAATAATTTTAACAAATAGACACAACACGTGTAATCTGTTATATTTTTAAATGTTCAAATTGAAAACCATTCTCATGTCCTAACATCCTCAAAAAAAATGATTACAAAATACGTACCCTTAAAATCTTGATAAGTTGATACAAGATCATTCAACTGCTTTTTGTGGTCTTTAAAGAATAAAACCTGCCCTTTCACAAAGAGCGCCTCCAACTGTCAAACAAAGTCATCTTCCGTGATTTAATACTCAATTCAAAGTGCACTTTACTAGGTGTACTTGAGTGCAATGTGACAACGAACTGAAATTTAAAAAAAAGAGTACCGGTATTGGTAAATTTTTGTGACTATATATTTTTAATAATCGGGTGACACAATAGTGAGTGAAAAAAAACAACATGGCTTAATAAATCAATAAAAAAATAACAAGCATTTATACATGTACGAAGTACAAAAAAAATGAATGGAGAATTATCATTGCCACTTAAAAAATGCCTGGTTTCCATCGAGCAGGATATGACTTTTGTGTAGTTGATTTCTTTGAGGTAAACCGTTTGTGTTCACTTTATAACTCAAAAAATTGACCTGAAATTGTAAATATTTTTTGTAAGGAGTTACAGCTATTCAATCAAATTATAATTCGAAAGAGAGTTCTCGTTTCCCGAGGACTAGTTTCTGACCGGAAATTATTGTTTTTGGCAAATCTCATCGGGGAAACGACGAATTGAACTGATGATGACATGTCGTCGACAAACGGAGGGTGTCCGTAGAAACGGTAAGTCGTCAAAAGTGGGGGAGGACAGGGGGAAAAAAACTCACCCGTAAAATCATTCCCTGAAGGGGAAACCGCAGAAGATGGACGGGATTGGACACACATAAGTAGGCTCTAGAACAGATCCGTGGCTCATTTTCATTTCACATTTCACACGGCACATGAGTGAGTTCGGAAGGATCATCAGTTTTTGCCAAGACCTCAACGATATGAAAAACTCTACTTTTTGGTAAAACTAAAAATTACCTGGAACTTGTTATTCTGTGACAGGTAAGACCGTTACAGCCAGGAGGTATACTAATTGACTAGGTCACACTGTTTGTAAGACAGCTTTGTCTAGTGCATGGCTGGCTAAACCAAAAATATTGGGTATATCATTCGACAAACCAAAATACACTACATTAGGTTAAGTTGAATAAAGTATCAAAAGCTGAAAATATTCTAGATTCCCTAGAAACTTGATTCCCTAAATATTAGACTTTCTTTTTTTAGTTTTAAGAGAGACCCACATACGAGGCTAAAAAGACAAGAACTAAACAGACGCTTTGGACAACTGTACAGACTACTTCAAAGGACATCCCATCTCTCAATAAAAATAAATTACTAATCTACAAAGTTATACTTAAGCCAATCTGGACATACGGAATAGAGCAAACGGGGGCAGCAAAAAAGTCGAACATCAAGCGCATCCAATCCTGAGAACAATCTTAAATGCCCCTAATTACGTCAGCAACAAAACCCTTCATAACGATCTTAATATAACCTACATTATTTAACCCATCCCTTCCAAGTTCATGAAATTCTACAGTGACCTATCCAACCACCCACCTACTCTAATCCCCTAGCACAGTCATTGTACTGCACCACTCATCACTATAATCCTCCTCGGAGACTGAAACGGCAGTGGCCTCGTGACCTGCTATAAATGCGTGACAGGGGAGTCCTGTCCAATGGCCAGTTTCTCCAATCTTGTCCTGAGCGTATGTGGCTCTCGCGTTCTTCGTCAGCCTCCACTGGCTCGTATCCGGAGACGCGCCTGATGGAGGAGCGTAGGAGACTTCCCAAGATTCCGCTTCCTCTTTCGCATGCGAGGGAGGTGACAACCATTTAGATTTGAGAAGCCTCTGGGCTGTTTGTAAATACCGTATAAATGATGAATTGTAAATTTGGTATGAATGAGAACATTTATCTCAATTACTTATTGTCTAATAAGGCAGATTGTAATTTAAACATAACAAAGTTGTTTATTTATCTATCAAATAAACCAAAAATCCATGGGCGAAAACTTACAGAGGATGGCGCAAGAAGGTAGACTATTTCGAGAGTTTGAAGAAAAGAGAGGATGGATACGGGGCAAGATGTTTACGGTGTGAGATGTCCTTGAAATGAGATAGCCCTTTGTTATAAGTGCTATAAACAAATAAACATAAAAACCAATAATAACCGAAGTGTTTCAGAAGACCGAAATTGTTAAAATTTCAGGCAAATATGATAATTGTTACGACTGGCTAACATGACACATGAAGTAAAATGAAGTAGGTATTAGTGCCTAGAGAAAATGCAGAACGAAAATGGCTAATGGCTCGGTAGCAAACAGTAGCATTTTTTTTCATTTTTGCTCAGAAACGAATTTGAAGAATGTTTCATCAGAAATTGGCCTGTATTAGTTTTATCCTAGCTTCACTCATCGGTTATTGGCATGCAGAGTACTGGCACCCCCCCCTCCACTTAAGAGATACCGATCGAATCACAAGTGTATTTCTGCACGCATACTTTGCTAACTAGCGCTGATCTGGTATGTGAGTGGCCACAGTAACCCAATGAGGCGCCTATTATTTTTATGCACTGAAAGTTGGAATTTTACATTTCTTTTCATCTCTCGCTGCATTTAAAAAAAAAAAACTATGCGTTCTCTCGATGGCTCGATAAGACGGTTAATCAGATAACATTCGTGTTATGCTAATACAGACATATTATAATGTCACTGTTATTTACTTCTTTGAGATAATTTTGTTAGCCACTGCACCAGTGCACATGGAGGACCCTGAACCAGTAAACAAAGATCTTAATCTGTGTTACTTAAGGAGGAAAGGAAAGGTCAGGCGGCCCGGACAACTGTTCAATCAACTTTAGGCAATACGTTCTCATGATCATGGCTGACACGGACGATGATTACCAAAAACAAAATCCGGCTTTTTTTTTTACTCCTGGGATTGGCCAAAATAAAACCCCAGCTCATTGGCTGCTTTGGGCTATATATACCACCTAGTTTTAGCCGATAAGTCATCCCAACTACGGCTCTCTGGACTGGTACTTGCAGCTGCACTGATGTTTCTAGATTTGGCCTTCTCATTTATGAAAACCTCTGCATCTCTCTTCCTAACCTAGCTATGTTTTAGTCCGGCCTTGTCAGACCCCACACTCTCCTAGTGGGATTCTCTGCCTTCTTCTCGATAAAACTAGTACCTCCTTGGGAGATACCTCTCTCTCGCGGACGACGGTTGCCGTGGCCCTACAAACTTTACCTAGTAGTGTCTCCTGCAGTGATCAAGTCTCCTCCAGCCTCTTCTACTGAACATAGTGCACTGTCGGGGTACATACCTATCAGATATGGAGTCAGATAGCTCAGTAGTAAGACCCGTCATCAGGCAATCGTCCAGGTCATAGCTTATTCAACTCTCACTCCGTCACCAGGGCTAGGGTAACTAGCCCCCTTCGTGACCGCCCGACATCGACTATACCAGTTCGATCAAAAAGTAGTAATAGTTTTAATTTATTCATCGATAACAATTTTTTCCCCCTCCAAAGTAATCCCCTTACGATATAATACACTATTTCCAGCACTTTTCAAACTCACTTTTTGATATAGCTCTTAGCTCCTTCAGCGATTCTTCTTTTATCTTATCAATGGTGTCAAAACGTCCTTTCAAGGTTTTTTTAAACTTCCGGAACAAAATGAAGTCCCATGTCTGGCAAATACGATGTCTGTGGTAACACAAAAGTGTTGTATTTTGCTAACAAAAAATACGAACGACCAGTGAGGTGTGAGCGGGAGCGTTATCGTGATGCAATTTCCACGAATAGTCTTACCACAATTTCACTCGCCCACAATCGCTTCACGTAAATGGCGCGTTTATTATCAAGTAATATACTTTATTAGACGTAAAACCTTCTGGCAGGAACTCATTTATAACCTTAGTGATTGCTATTAAAAAAGTACACATTGAAAACAGCTGCAAATTTCAACGTATTTCAGAGACATGTGCACCAACGTGATAAAAAAAAAAGAACCATTTACCATTGGAATCATAACGCCTGCGAAATTATAAAATGCTCGTGACTTTTTGATCAAACCTCAAATTTCGTCTTTTATTAACCTCTGTTTATTCTGATGGGTTGGTATTCCTTAAATCTCTGTTCTGGTAAAGAATTAGTTCCTAGCGAATTAATCACGTCTAATTTCAAATAGATTAAACCATACCTTAGGGAGATATTGAAGAAAACAGAATACATGTTTTAGGCGTCCAATTGTGGATCAGCCTGGACGAGAAGGCTTCATTGTTGGGCTGTGTTGCTATGGAACTGAATTGAAATTTAAAAAACTGAACCGTTACTTGCACCCAGTGCAAGGGCAGGTAACATGATTCGGTGAGTTTCAAATTTGGTATTGTCGGGTTCAGATATGCGAGTCCCCAAGGTGGGGAGGAGACGCCCGCCACTACAACCTCTAGCCGCTGTCCAGCGAGCACCAAGAAAGAGATAAGGCACTGGTCTACCCGTCTTATATCTTTCATCTTTCAGCCTGGCTGGCGGCCTAGTTGGCGGGCAGCTTAATTCGTTTTGATCTGACTACATACTATCTTAGAAGGTGTGCCCCGGCGAAGCACTATGTTCAGGAGAAGAGGTTCAGGGTAGGTTTATAGGTAGTTAATGTGGTCTTGGAGTGACCAAGAATTCACACTCGGTATCTAAGGGTACGAAAACTGTCCGGATCCCAAAGGTGAGTGTGAACCGGTGAAAAGCAGACTGGATTGCCGTGGGAGACGCTTTTACGCTTTAGGTAAAGTTTGTAAGGACACAGCAACCGTAGACTACGAGGGAGAGGTCTCTCCCAAGGAGGTGCGAGACGAAGGCAGACATTCCCACTAGGAAGGTGTGGGGTCTGAAACGCCGGACTAAAACATGGTGAACTTAGGAGAGAGAGATGCAGAGGTAGTCGAATGAGATGATCATGGTTTAAGTAGAGCAGCAAGCGCCAGTGCAGAGAGAGAGAGAGAGAGAGAGAAGAGTTCAAGGTGCCGGTCCTGTTCGTTATGTCAACTCGTTTTTTTTTTAAAACCTCAAAAAGTAATACAATGAACAAAAAATGTTTATAGGGTTACAAGTTGCGCCTCGTACTGCGATGCACTGATGCATTCGAAGGCGGGAATATTATAAATACATTCAATCTGTTGTAAAAAAGTCATAAACACATCCACAACACCAGGTGATGAGGCTCACCTTCAGCTATTACCGTGAATACTAAGCACTAAAACTAAAAACCATACCTAGAACCTAAAACTTAAGCGTTCCAGCCACGACAGCGTACTGCCATCGATGGGGGAACGGAGCGGGGGCTATAGTGTTAAACACCGGGTTTGTTATAGAATTCATCCACTGTAGGCCGCTCAAATATCTCATGAAGCTCACTGTTGCTCCACTGCTCGAATGAAGTACCTCTGACCACTTTCATCAGTATACCGTTTTGGAACGGTTGGAGTTTCTTAGCTGTTGAGATAACGAAAAAGCGGTGCACCATACAGCAGAGTAGGCCTAGGTATGCTCTTGTAGATCAACTGCTTGAGACGCAGTGATAGATTGGGGGAAGTCAATAAATGCGCAAGCCGGTAAGACTTCGTGAGTAAAATGGTTGCTAAAATGGAGATCATCTCAACATGGGCCAGTCTCGCTGCTTATATAGGTGGCTAGGCGTGTTGGGGATGGCTCCCCACCTGCGGCTGTTTCCCCTACTAGCTTCTCTCCCCTCTCCACCTGACGTCATAAGCATTATTTGTACAAATATGGAAACATATATATTTTCTGGGGCGAGAAGAGGGGATCTTCTAATTTTTCGTAATTAAGAGGTGGCCACAACAGGTATCATTTAGAAAAATAAAATAAAAGCAAATTAGTGACCAAAGGGAAAAATTATATTCCTATCATCTAAGGCCCGTGGATCTCGGACAGGAAGTCAATCATTTAACCTTCCAGCCACTTCCGGTCCCACGTACCGTAAAACTCTAAGATATCCAGAGGCAGCCCTTTGAGACTTCGCCTTCGAAGGCTCTAAAGTGATCTAACCATTTGACATCATGAAAGTACACAAAGTCCAAGGCTGTATAACTCATTTTCGAATATTTAAACTCTACCGCAAATCATCATACACAATATGAACGTGGTGAAATGCCACAGCGTGTATTACACCAGGTATTCTGTGATACGATACGAGATTTATTCAGGATATGCAGATGGGAAGTGCATAAATGATTCAGTGCAGTCTAGACTGCCAATATCGACGGGGCTGTCATAATTCATCGGGGCATCGATTCCGGCCCGGCCTGGCCCCCAAACCTAGTTTGTCTTCTTTGTCAGGGCAGGGGGTCTTAGCGAGCTAGTATGCGGTCTTTATTCTAGGAATCAACTTTTTAAACTGACATAGTTCCATTAAATAGTTTCGCTGCGTAATCCAATGAATAATAAGAAAATATATTTGGAAAAAGTACATTTCATCTGTTAAACCATTTCATTTACTGTAAATCACAAAAAAAAAAATGCGTTATTTACCACACAAAGTGGGTGAGAGATAACTCAAAAAAAAATTATAAAACAAAAAAAAAAGGGAAAAATAAAGGCTTAGCTTAATGAATCTGGAAAAGAAGAAAAGTGGAAAACTGCTTACGAATAACTTTTGTAAAATATTTGCATAACTATGCAAAGAACTGACAACCATTAATGGAGAACTGTAAGGAAGAACTGACGTCACCATTAACCTAGCAGCCAATCAGCTTGTAAGCCTTTATAGTAAGTTATTTATTCAATACAGGCTCATGTTATGCCGACGTGAATCATTCAAAATTAAAAATGCAGAATGAAAATCAAACAGCTATGGCTAATTGACAGTGTCATTTGGACAATTTGGTGGATAAGATGGTGCAACAGGCAATTCAAGTTTCATTCCACAGGGTCTGAGATGATGGTGTGATGTTGAATAATGAATTGGAAAACCTCCTTAGGGATGCTTCCGCGAGCCCTATTGCTGTTTTTAGACAATCAAATTATGTAATGCTCATTAAATCTTACATCTTCAGTAGAAACGTGTGCCGCAATTGAGACTAATGGTCCCTTTTTTTTTGTCTTTCAACCCATCCTAACCCTAACCCCTAACCATTTGCTACATAATAGGGCCAAGACACACTCACCTGTGCCTAAGCATTCACAAAGTATGTTCTAACGCTGTAACTGATTAATATTTGTATATATACCAGTGTTTTGATTGTTATTCATAATAAAGTTTTTTAAAAGACTCTCCTCTACAAGATTATTTATCTGGCCTCTAAGGGATGTAAAACGGTCCGAAGTGGTAATGAACGTGACAGTATTAGTGCGCGCGTACAAATAATAAGAGCAATCCAACATTTTGATTTCGCTGCATTTATTTTGGTAGATATATATTAATTTATTTTGGTAGATATATATTAATTTATTTTGGTAGATATATATTAATTTATTTTGGTAGATATATATTAATTTATTTTGGTAGATATATACTAATTTATTTTGGTAGATATATATTAATTTATTTTAGTAGATATATATTAATTTATTTTGGTAGATATATATTAATTTATTTTGGTAGATATATACTAATTTATTTTGGTAGATATATATTAATTTATTTTGGTAGATATATATTAATTTATTTTGGTAGATATATAACAGTGGAATAAAAATTTGGACAGGTGCATTGACTCTAATGGTGGGTACTTCGAATGATATTAAAGATTTTTTTTTTGTAAAAAAATTAAATAAATCACTTTACACAAAAATTGGTCGGTCATTTTGTGGTACGCCCTCGCATTGCTGCTTACCTATCTATGTCCTTGATACCTTAATTAAAAAACAACAACATTATTTTATAGTTTGTCTCGATGAAATTTGAGAAGGTAAAATAAAAAAAGGCACAACCTTGGGTTCCACGTGCACGCCAAAACGCTTGCTAACGCAGATTACGCTTACTATGTTCAAACCGCAAGGTGAAAATAAAACAAAAAAAACCATCTCTCGCTGGTTAGACTGATATGCATAGAAGAAGAGGAAATCCAATTAGAAAACAATCAACCGACTAACAGATAGGGCTGTTGAACAATTAACAATTGTTTCATTCCGTTTGTAAAATTTCAGCGGCTGTGTAATTGGGTTCCTACGAGAGGCTGGGGGCTTGAGATAGGATCTAGGCAATTAGGCAGACCTCTGGCTCACAGCCCAGGAGCCGCCTGTGGGTAATGCACACGGTCTAGGATAAAGATATCTTTAATAACATTTGCCAATTTATTTTTTGGTTTCGTTGTTGTTACTTTTTTAAACAAAAAAATCCGTTAGATTTTCACCCGCGTAATTGCTCTGATCATGATGAGTACCCAGTTGTGTATAGAGACCCAAAAATTAATAATAATATACCTAGTTTTTTTAGTCAGTTATACTATTCTTTAAAACAAAATACCTAATACTCATCCTCTGCCGTAAGTCCTGTCCACTAGTTTATTTTAAATCCATTCCTCTCCCCCTATCCGAAACAATACGGTATTTAGGCTTCCATCTCGACCAACGGCTGACATAACCTACATACGAGCCTAAAAAGAAATTAACTAATCAGACGCTTTGGGCAACTGTTCAGACTACTTCAAAGGACATCCCATCTCTCAAAATAAAATAAATTACTAATCTACAAAGTTTAAGGCAATCTGGACATACGGAATAGAGCTATGGGGGACAGCAAAAAAGTTGAACATCAAGCGTATCCAATCCTTTCAATCGAAAGTCCTGAGAACAATAGTAAATGCCCCTTATTACCTCAGCGACAAAACCCTTCATAACGATCTTAATGTACCCTACATTCTTGAACTCATCCCTTCCAAGTTCATGATATTCCATATTGACCTATCCAACCACGCTAATCCCCAAGGACAGTCATTGCACAGCACCACTCATCCCTATAATCATCCACGGAGACTAAAGCGGCAGTGGCTGACGGAGCTGCGTGGGGTACTTCTTCACCGCTTTCTCTTTCGCATATGAGGGAGGTGTGTGGGAGGTCTCTGGTCTATTTGTAAATACTGTATGTAATTAATACTCATGTCTACAACATCAAATATTCTTATTGAGAAATAATATTTTAGATAATACTTTTATCTCCTATATATCTAGGACTTATGTTACAGGGCAAGCGACAGACAGGCAAGCAAGAGTTAAGTCGGAAAATACTCTTCACATTCAGTCCCTGCAATCCAAAATCCATGACATTCATCCAAGAACTGGCCACCTACTCCTACAAAACTATCAATCCCGCCTCCCTAATCTCTAAATCTTATGCTAATATAACTATACTCCCATCTCATCCCCGATAACCAAGACCGACACCTGAAGAGGTCCGTGACCTCCCCTAAGCCAACTCACGCTGTGTTTATAGGAGCTCTGTGGTATCCGACTACTTGATGTGGCACATTTATTTTATTTGTTTATTTTGGTATATAAGTAGAGGGTCTTTCATTAAGCACTTCCTATCTTTAAATTTAAATAAAACAAAGTGTGTGTGAGATATCATCAAAATTCTTTATTGTTTTGAAAGGCCTATTGATGCCATTATATATGGAATATAACATCGTGCAAATGTCCGATTTTGACGGATGGCATGGGTTATGTTGGCTTTGAGGGCTGTGATTTGTGGCTTATTCACATAGACCTGCGACTTAAGAAAACCCCCCAAGAAAAAAACTAATAGGGTCAAATCTCACGATCTCTGTAGCCAGTTCACATCACCTCCACGTGAGATGACCACACGTCGTTGTCTATGGTCGTTTATTTTCAGCTCCTGGGTCAGTGCAATTTTGTACGGGTGCAGGCCCAAGTCATGACGCAAAATTCGCCAAGTTGTGGTCTGCGAAAGACCGAGTTCTTGTGAGTGACGCGAAATAGACTGCCGTGAATTTTCTGCACACTCTCACGGACAGCGGCGATGTTTTAGGCAGATCTTGAGTTTCGTCGATGTACGGGTGCTGATTGTTTACTAAACCAGTGGGCTCCAATTTATCCGCCACACTGCGAATAGTCCTCTCGGTAGGACGGTTACGGCTACCGCGGAACGTAGCCCGAACAGAACACCTATATTGATAAAACAATTTTATCGTTTTCACGTGTTGTTGAACGCTATATCCGTCCATGGTGATTTGGCAAAACAGACTGAATAAATGACAGCCAATTCGACAGATGCAGCTTCAACAATATGGCCGCTATCAACTGTCAAAGTTTAAAAGTCCCTATTGGAAGACGCTTATATATAGACGCGAAAAAAGTACATTTAGCCAAAAAAAAAACTAAAGGAAGATTGCCCTATATTGTACTGTTACTAAATTAAAGTACCCTATGTTGATAAAACACGGATAATAGCGAAGAAAAGGAATAGAGGAGAAGTGAAGATAGAGAATTTGTTTAATGTAGCAGGGACTCAGAGACATTCCGGGTTCCCTTGGGTAATTGTCCTTCGGCTCTCCCGGCCATTTCCTTCTGTCAAAACTACTCTGGCGGAAGTAGGATCTCCTGCAACGGTGAGCAGAGGAAACACTGCTCTGTCTGTGCAGCACATCAGTAAATGCTTTTGTATTTCTCAATGAGGCCATCTAATAGCAAAGCATCTAACAGGAATGCCTGTAATAAAAATGAAATATATTATATAAAAAAAACTTCCACCCCTTTTTAATAAAAAAATTAAAAGTGCTAAAGACACGAAGCCACTTTTTTGTAACTATTCTCACTAATATGTCTTCGCGAAAAAAAAAAAAAAAAAGAAGCGACAATTGTTTATTTAAATTAAAATAAAAAATTCTTGAAGAGGTAGGACCGTCTGAAGGCTTCTTACTACTCACCCTTAATTTTGTTTTTTGTATATCGGACTTACTGTTTATTTATTAAGTCAATATTTATTTACGCTCATGAAACTGAGTGAATCATCCTGCGGGATGATTGTTTGAGAAAGCCGGGAATCGAAGCCTTATGATGGGTTTTTGGTATACCTGTAATATATAGATCGATTGTTTTTGTTATACCTGTAATATATAGATCGTTTGTTTCATTTTCACAAATGCCATCGTCGGACCCAAGAAGCCTTCTCCGGTAAACTTATTTTAAATCAGAGCTAAGCTTAGAAAGAGAAATTTTCAAACAATTTATAAGTTTTATAATGTTAAGAACAAGTAGAAGGGGCTTGAGCAGAACTGTATACCTGCCTTGTGACTTCATAGAAGTCACTGATGTTTGCTGTTATTTTTAAGTAAGCAACCGCATCCCTTTAAGACCTCCCTACTTCTCAGAATTTTATCCTTTTCTCATACATATATGTCTCAGCTTTAGCCGCAGACCCCACTTGTGTCTAAACATTACACCCAGTATGTAGTAACGTATCTCCTAATACTTGTATACACCAGTGTCTTGCTTGTACTTCATAATAAAGCTTTTCTTTCTTTTCTTTTAAAATACTCTCCTTAGATTATTTAACTAACAACAGTTTTATAATGCTAAGAACAAGTAGAAGCGGCCTGAGCAGAACTGTATGCCTTGTGACTTCATAGAAGTCACTGATGGTTCCTGTTATTTTTAAGTAAGCAACCACACCCCTCCAAGACTTCCCTTACTCCCTACTTCCCAGAATATTATCCTTTTCTTATACATATATGTCTCAGCTTTATGTAAAAGCTTTCTTTTCTTTTAAAAGACTCTGCTCTACAAAAATGATTTAACTCATAAAAAAAAGTCACTGTTTGGTGTGGATTTTGGGCTGGCGGTGTCATATTGTTTTGAGAACGACGTTAACCAGGCCATCATCATCAACGGCGAGCGCTATAGGTCGATGATTCTTTTGGCCTGAATTGGATGATATGGACACCAACGACAAGTGGTTTCAACAGGACGGCGCTACGTGCCACATAGCTCATGTCACATTGGACATTCTGCACGAGCGATTTGAGGGCATGGTCATCTCACGTGGAGGTGATGTGAACTGGCCACCGAGATCGTCAGATTTGACCCTGTTAGTTTTTTTCTTGTGGGGTTTCTTAAGTACCAGGGCTATGCGAATAAGCCACAAAACACAGCCCTCAAAGCCAACATAACCCAGGCCATCGGTCAAATTCAGCCTGATTAAGCGCCAGAGTCATGAAAAATTGAACATTTCTGATGTGCGCCACCCAGCGGAGCCGCGGCATTCGCACGTTGTTATATTCCATTCATAATGGCATTAATAGGACTTTCAAACGAATAAAAAATTTTGATGATATCTCACACACACTTTGTTTTATTTAAATGAAAAGATAGACAGCGCTTAGGGAAAGAACCTATTGTTGTCAATTAATGTACCGGAATATCTATTTGGTAACCCGTTTTGGAAAACTTTTAGCTCTCATCTTACCCCTTATGAAGCGAAGTGTTCATCTGGACGAGCCCTGCAGAGGGAGGCAATAAAGGCTGTTGGCAAATGAATATGACATTTCAGTTCCAGAAATTAGCCACCTGGAGGTGAACGGTTCAGTATAATAGGCCTCCAGGTATCAAGTGAAAAAAACAAACAAAGAGTAAAACTGAAAAAAAAAATTGAGTAGTGAGTCATGGCATGCGTTCTTGCGTATCGCGGAGAGGAAAGGCCAGCCTAAGAAGCGGACAAAGGAATTGCCAACTTTTTTAAGGACAGAGTTCAATCGTCCGTATCCTCTCGTCCTTGTTCTGTCCCCTTGCCAAAAGTTCTTTCTTCCTTTTGCCGCAGTTAACACGAATAGTGAAGTAGAAACAACAAAAAAATATACAAAAACAAAAAAAAACTCGGAAAATTCGAAAATGATTACAGTTTCTTATGGAGCAAAAGTGACTTTTCGAGAAAATTCACACGAAGACTTTGTCTGAAATTAGTCGAGCAAGAAGGGAGAATCTCGTTTTCGAACGTCTGTTCTCGGGAAGCCGTCGTCGCTAGACGCTTACAAAACTTTTTATGTTATTGTAACAATTCGCCTTTGAATATTATTTGGTTTACTCCTTTAATATTTTTATTTATTTATTCCTTGATTGTACTAAGTTCAGTCTGGTCACACCGAATACAAATACCGAGTAATTTTTCAGGGTTTCGTTGTTGTTATTAAAAAAAAAAAAAAAATTTCCTAGACCTCAAATGTCCCTTTGACTCGGTTCCACGAGATAAAATATGGGAAGCTCTCAAAGCGAAGATGTTCCCAGAAACCTGATGGAGGCGATTAAATCCATATATCAAGAGCCCAAAGCAATAGTCAGGCTGAATCAAATTATTTCAATATTGCAAAGGGGTTCAAACAAGGAGACAGCCTGAGTCCTTTGCTGTTCCTGTTGTTTATGGATAAAGTGGCATCCATTTGTACGAGAAGAACGGACAGGACATTCCTGGGACGTAGGAATCTTAACCCTGTAGTGATACAGCGTCTCCTCTACGCCTACGACGTGATATTGATTACGGACTCTGTGGAAAAGTTGCAGCTGGCAGTTATGGAATGGTATGAAGAGCTACAACGAAAAGGGATGCTTATAAATACTAACAAAAGTAAGATCCTGCAAGTTTGAAGAAAGAAGGAAGATATGCTGTAATGGAGAAGAATTAGAAGTGGTAACAGACTTCACATACTTGGGTACAGTGATAGACAGATCTGGGAAGGTGGACGCAGAATTATCTGACAGGATTAACAAGGCGAATGCAGTTTACTGTGGTATTAACACTGTGGCAGGGAAGAGAGAAATAGGAAAAGATGTGAAGCTACACATCTTCAAGACAATATATCTGCCCATACTTTTGTATGGAGCTGAGAGTTGGATATTAACAGACCGACATGAGAGCACAATCACCGCTGCCGAAATGAAATTTCTGCGAAGGACGATTGGAAAAACAAGGAGAGACCGAGTTCGCAATGAAAGGATTCGTCAGGAACTGAAGATAGCCCAACTGAAAGAGCTCCCAGAAACTCGTTAGATAAAGTGGTTCGGCCATGTTATTAGGATGGACGACCACAGAGATCATCTAAAGACCATGGAATATGTCCCAGATGGCAGAAGACCTAGGGGTCGCCCTAGGATGTCCTATCTCAGCTACATTGAACTACTCTGCAAGGCAAGGGGAAAGGACCTCCGACGGGCGAGGAACCTAGCTGGAAATAGGGAAGAATGGAATTCCTGGCTGGATGCTCCTCTACGCTGAGAGGCACTAAAGAGGGAAGCTGAAGAAGAAGAAGTCTGTCTAACGTGGCATTGTGCGTTCTTCGTTTGACTTATGACTTCGTAATAAATATTTAGTGGAGAGTTCACTTCGTGTAGCATTTGATGCTCATGGAATGATTCATGGATCACAAAAATCTACCAGTACTGGAACAATCAATAAAAAAATGAACATTGTATTTCAATGAACGTAACTGGATCATATCCAAACTTGAATAATATTTTAGGTCTGACGTAATCACATGCTCCATAAGGACATTACAATCGCGTTGTTTAAAAGTTAGCACAAACATGAGTTGATTATGAAATCAGATTCTTAATAATGATCATTTTGCAGTGGGCTCCAAAACATGATTGAGGGTGGATGGAAAAAGAATAAGATAGATGAAAAAGTACTCAGTAAATATTATTTTTTTCTACCTCTTAAAAACTTTTTAGAAGTAAACTAATTTAATTTTAAAACGACGAAGATAAATATCGTTTAATGATAACTTTCTATTTTTTCAACTGACATCCATCGTTATTGCATAGCCAAAATTATTACTACTCTCAAAATTGAGGCTAAGAGATGAAAATTGCCGGATTGGCATGGAACAAACCATCAAAAAAATCTCATGGTCTCTCATGGAGTCTAGATAGCAGTCACACATCAAGTCCAGCACATATCAACTGTTATCCCATGCAACTGAAAAGACTACAGCTGTTCCACACTCTTCTTCGCAGGCATAGACATATGATGGTCTTACGTCAAGTGAGAGGTTTTCCTTTGAACCATTCGAATTTCTGAAAAAAAAGCTATTAGCTAAACGAATAATTCTTTGGTAAAATAGTACAACAACTTTGGTGAGGCAACTAATCCTACTATTAATTAGTAGTCTAGTGTGGTGAGAATATCTAAACAAAAATTATGGTTTCAAATCTTTGGATGCACCAATCCATGTGTTAAATAAGAAAAAGTATTTTTTTTCTATTTGTATTTTCGCTAGCGATAAGTGTATCGGGAACGTAAAAATCTGTATAACAAATAATAAAAGTATTTTTCCTGGACTAAACTGTCCTTTTTGATCCTAAACTGAAAGACTAGGAATAACGGACCAGGATTGTCCGTACGGAGAAAGATATAGGAAAAGACTGAGGGAAATCAAGGTTCTTGTGGGGAAGAAAAAATCGAAAAAGGAAGTCGCGTGGACAGAAGAAAGAAAACAAAACCACGCAGAGATAATAAGGGAAAAATGGAAGGAAAGGAAAAACAAAAACAAGAAAAGAACCGAAAGTAATGATATTCGCGTGGTCTTTAAGGCCTTTCCGTGACAAAAAAGTATTTTTATGTGGAAACAAACGCTTTTATGTGACTTTCAAGAATGATAATTTTAATAACTAATGAAATATTAAAGAGACGGTAAAGAAACAGACAATTCAACGATACTCCCTAAAGTACTTAATGACAATATTACACTGTGGTGTTTGATTACATACATCCATTTAAGTAGAAAATATTATCTGTCGTATTCTGCAACACTTTAATCACTGTACCACATGAGGTTCCCCAAGAGCTTTAAACAACACCCCCCCCCCGACAAGCTGAGTAATTAACAGAGTTTAAGCAGTAGATTTTTAAAAGCTTGCAGTTATACTACTGGTGGAGCTTCAAAGAAAAAAAATTGTAGTATTTAACATCCAAACATAGCTCAGATTAGACAATAATCATTTTTAAAAAAGGTACGAAATACGGTGATAAATTAAAGTGGCGTAGAAAGATAGTTACACAAGAAAATATACTTGTAATACTTGAAAAACTAATACATGCTAAGATAAATCTAATCTAATTCAATTGAATAAATCATTATTTCTGTATTAATTAATTACTAGATAGAGTAGAAAAACATTTTATTCTGGGACAACGTCCCCTATGAATAACATTAATGTTGAGATTTCACAACCGGCAAATATAAAGAGCTATTAGATCATAATGAAAATAAAACCAAACAAATATTAATAACAACGTGTAAGCCTCTATATGAATGATCATATTAAATAATACAAATTGTTGAACTGCTTTTAGTAAATAATGCCTTAAACAACAACAATATGCAGTAGTCATTAAGTATGACAATAAATAAAAAAAATCAAACTAATACATAAGAAAAAAGGAAAACATACAAACCAACATGTATCTATAAATAGTAAATAATTATATGCAAAGGTAGAAATCAGAAAATATAAAATAAGAATGAGTGAATCGTTCCCAGACTGACAATGGTTAGAAAGTGTAAAAAGCTTTGCAGGTTCCTTGGGACTGAAGCATGGCAGATATTAGGAGCGAGAGAATACCAGAGAGCAGTAGAGCTAGCAAAAAAGGAGTTTTTTTTTTTTCTTTCTAAACCTCTTTATTGATAATATATATACAATGACAAAAATAAATAAATAAATTTGGAATTACAGTTGTCTCCTCGTGCTGCATTCGCAGAGCATATTAAGGAGTGCATAAAATATAATACTTTTAGATTGTTGTTAATAAGTCCAATACACATACACTCACTAGGTGATGAGGCTCACCTGCAGCTTGCGACCGTGGAAAACACTAACACTAAAACCTAAACCTAGAACCTAAGACTAAAGCGTTCCAGCCGCGACAGCGTCCTGCCATCGATGGGGGAACGGAGCGGGGGTTATCGTGTTAAACACCGGGTTTGTCAAATATTGTAATGAGTCGAACAATTTGATATGTCTACGCTGGATGAATTCATCTACCGTAGGCAGCTCAAATATCTCATGCAGCTCACTGTTGCTCCGCTGCTCGAATGAAGTACCTCTGACCACTTTCATCAGTATACCGTTTTGGAATTTTTGGAGTCGCCGAGCTGTTGTATACGTCAGATAGCGAAAAAGCGGTGCACCATACAGCAGAGTAGGCCTGAGTATACTCTTGTAGATCAGTATCTTCAGACGCAGTGATAGATTGGGGGAGGTTAATAAATGCGTAAGCCGTTAAGACTTCGTGCGAGTTTGCTTCAACTTCTTCGCAAAGTGGTTACTAAAATGGAGGTGTCTGTCCATTTTAATTCCCAGATATACTAAGTTGTTGGCTGGTGAATTTTCCTCCGTTCCTACTATGTAACTAGTAGGGAGCGGGCTTTTTCCCTTTTGAAAAGAGAAAATTACGCAGTCAGTCTTACCCGCGTTTACAGAGATATTGAGTCTCCCCAATCTCTCGCTGATCTGGTTACAGGCAGCTTCAGCCTGTCTTAGAGCTACCTTGGCACTCATGCTGCTGCTGTACACCGCTATGTCATCTGCGAAAGCAGTAACTGTGGTATTTTTGTACCGGGCTCCGACAATCTCAGACGTGTATACGTTGAATAGTACAGGGGATAAGACGGCTCCTTGGGGTACTCCACAGGTCAGTGGCACAGCTTCGGAGAAGCTATCACCCACCCGCACCCGCAACGATCTGTTTTTCAGGAAGCCAGCCAGAATTGAATATAGTTGTTCCGGGCATTACCGGTCGTAGAGCATTTGACACAGTGTCAGAAAGGGGTTTTGTGGGCAGGAGTATAAAGGACAGAGAGACGGGACCTCGTGTTCCGGGAGTGGATTGAGGATTTGAACTGTAGACTATTGTATATTTAACGAATTGATAGTTTTGGAAAGGGATGTACCGAGGAAGCATTATGCACAAAAGGAGGGGAACAGCCACACTAACTCGGTGTAGATGTTGAATTAACCCTGTTACTTTAGTAAGTATTAGCTTGAGAAAAATAATTTTGACAGGCCTGGGGCTTGTAGGGATGGAGCTGAGATTTAGCTATAACATTTTATAACGCAAAGTTTTATTTTCTATTTCCCATTTTGCGTTGTGAATTTCGCTGAAATCCTAAAATCATACAAAAAAAAAAGAAGTATCTAGTAGTTGTAGAAAAAATAGACTTTGGTATTTGGAGCGTGAAAATTCGATCCAGTGGAATGTGTGTAACAAAACCAAGTTGTACACAAATAATTATTATTATCTAAGTGAAAAAATAAAATTACCCGGTCAATTCTCTTTTTTTAAATATTGCCAGGGTTAGTTAAAGTACTTAGGCCCGGATGGCGTCTAAACTATCTTTAAATCTTTAATCTTTAAATGTAGACTACCTCAATCGTACGGTTTTGATGTATTTACTAAATAATATTAACGATAATAATTGAGACTTTCCAAGTTTGGTTGTTGTTGCAACTCCATGGACAAGTCCTTAGGCAAGATATGTTTGTGCAACGACCTCTCCCGCGGTGCAACGGCCTATTTCCGAGAAGAGAACGTTTGACGAAGAGCCTCCAGGATCTGAGACACGAGAGAAATGAGCCGCAGTTTGCCTGCACCGGAGGAGAAGTGCACAGGAGATGATGCACAATGAAAAGTGATGGCCATCAAGATCAATGGATCGGATGCCTCAGCTAATGATGGAGTCAATAGGACCGTTATAGATGCACACTGCAGCCCCGCTAATTACACTGCACTTCCTAAGAACTCATCTGTTTACAATGAGGGCCTCCGCCATTATGTGCCGAGGTTGTACTTTTGACGTTCGCATCAGGATTGATCGCTCGCAATTAATTATCTTCTGAGGTAGGAGGAATTCTAGCATAAGAAAATAATTTTCTCTGTCTCCCCAAGGCCTCAGAAGTGATTGAGTATTGAAGCTGCAGACCGCGTGTCACGTTAATTAACAAGCAGCTTCTTGTTGAACTTTGTATCCTTCCCCATGAGGGTTCATGGCAATTGCTGAGTTCATGGATCACATCTCGTGGAAACACACCAAGCTCTGTATATATACTATAAGAAAAAAATATAATTCACTGAAACTCGCCTGAGATTTCTTTTTAAAATCAGTAAGATTTGATCTCGAAATATTCATTTGAATAAAAATACTTATAGCAACTATTACAGTAAGCTCATGTTTTATTCAAATTGTAAAAAAAAAAACGAAATGCATGCGATAAGCTACATTTAGTGAACAATATAATCTCGTTTCAATTTACGTGCTACTGAGAAAATGAGAAAATACTATCTATTGGCTGGGAGATAAATTGTTTTGGAATTTTAAGTGTTTAAGTATAAACACAATTCTTTTATATACAAAACTCTTGATTACCCTAACTGTATTTATATTGTATTTTAAGTCGGTATAACATGTCTGAATAACAATTGTTCAATTCACATTAAAAGTTTTGAGTAGCGATGTGAAACTACTGAAATGACCTCAAATTTGTAAGAATTTTTTTTTTTCAATTTTTTTATTAGGTTTACACAATTTTGAACTGGCATGTTCTTTAACAACCAGCAATATGAGATTTGTTTTTATTTAAATACTTTTTTCTGGTACGTTTATGCCACAATAATTTCTCTAAATGTATATTTTACATGTTTAACAATATCAATGTTTAATTTCCTTTTACTGCTTTCATTCTTACATTCTCGAACTCATCCTTTCCAAGTTCATAAAATTCCATAGTAACCTATCCAGCCACCCTAATCGCCTAGCACAGCCATAGCACTGCACCACTCATCCCCCTCGGAGACAGTGGGAGTCCTGGCGATTTCCAGTTTTTCCAGTCATGTCCTGACCGTCTGTGGCTCTCGCGCTTTTCGTCAGCCTCCACTGGCTCGTATCCGGTGACGGGGATGACAGAGGAGCGTAGGGGATTTTCCAATACTCCGCTTCCTCCTTCGCATGCAAGCAAGTGTCAACCACGTGGATTTGAGAGGTCTCTGGGCTGTTTGTAAATACTGTATGATAGAGCGAGTGAATGAAGAATTGTAAATATGGTATGAACGAGAACATTTTTTACAAATACTTATTGCCTAATAAGTCAGATTTTAACTTTAGCACTATAAAGAATTATTAATAATTCTTTAAAGGGAGATATATTATGTTCGTTCAATGGGAAATGGTGAAAAACCATAAAGTTTATATGAAATTTGAACGGTAAAAAAGAGTGAACAGACAAGAAATCTGAATGTGGTCACAAGGAGTAACCAGCCCTCTAAATGAAAATGAACACCAGGTCCGCCAAAAGACTTCGGAGGAAACACCACACCGAATGTAAATTACCTCTATACATACCACTCAGCTCCCTGAGATCTATTACTGCTTATTATATAATTATAATAATCTTTATGACACTATTGTATTTAAAAAAATAACATGAAGAACAGAATGAAATGGAGAGAAAGCTCACATCAGTAACATACAAGAAAAAACTCACAGTTCTCCTGGCACTTCGGTTGCTCACTGCATATTCGTCACGAGACCTGTACAAATATTAATATTTATTAATCTTTCATTATAGTTTTTTGTTGTGAGTTTAAATGTAATGTTATAATACATTGTCCAATTGGTTTTTTTATCTATAATAGGGATACAAATATGCAGTATATACCATTAATATGTTATTAATTGAGCACGACTTATTGAAAAGTTACAAAAAACTATGATACATACCAAGGTGTAAAAAGAAATTAAATCATTTTAAAGGGAAAAACGTTCTTATGAACTTTTGTACAAATAAACATTTTTTTTTTTCTGATTTTGATATTCTGGGGGATTGGGTGTTTTATTCTACTTAAACCTCAATAACGCGTCGAAAAATTATCCCAAACCAACGTTGTTACCTTCGTTGTACAGTATGATTTTTTTTTTTTTTTGATTTTTTCTCCTAACCCCTCAAATTTACAGATAATTATATACAATTATAGATCCTCAGGCGAATCTATTAACAAATCATTTTTGTATTTCCTATTGCGTCGCTACATTATATACAGGTTTCGTTATTTTATAAAAATTATATAATGGAATAAACAAGTATAATGATACACATTATACGTGACTGAACTGACTCTAATAAAGGAGATGGGGTCACCTTTTTGATCAAACTTAAAACTAACTTACATACTAATTCTTAACTTAATTTTTTCCCAACAGTCTGTTGCCATCGATGCGGGAGGGGTGGTGCGGTCATATTTGTGAAACACTGGGCAACAGTAATTAAGTTTTATGTCATTATTAGCATGAAAAAGTAATGATTAAAATTAACTAGACTTAAGAACCTAAAACGTTTTCGACTTTGAGAAGCTTGTGTTCCTGTTAATTGTCCCTGTAATGTTTGGTTTGAATCGGCGATTGAGTCTAGAATGATGAGAGTAGTCTAGTATGAAGACAGTAGTCTAGTATGAAGACAGTAGTCTAGTATGAAGACAGTAGTCTAGTATGGAGACAGTAGTCTAGAATGATGACAGTAGTCTAGTATGAAGACAGTAGTCTAGTATGAAGACAGTAGTCTAGTATGAAGACAGTAGTCTAGTATGGAGACAGTAGTCTAGAATGATGACAGTAGTCTAGTATGAAGACTGGTTTTTGGTTTTATAATTGGTTTTTTTATCTATAATAGGGATACAAATATGCAGTATATACCATTAATATGTTATTAATTGAGCACGACTTATTGAAAAGTTACAAAAAACTATGATACATACCAAGGTGTAAAAAGAAATTAAATCATTTTAAAGGGAAAAACGTTCTTATGAACTTTTGTACAAATAAACATTTTTTTTTTTCTGATTTTGATATTCTGGGGGATTGGGTGTTTTATTCTACTTAAACCTCAATAACGCGTCGAAAAATTATCCCAAACCAACGTTGTTACCTTCGTTGTACAGTATGATTTTTTTTTTTTTTTGATTTTTTCTCCTAACCCCTCAAATTTACAGATAATTATATACAATTATAGATCCTCAGGCGAATCTATTAACAAATCATTTTTGTATTTCCTATTGCGTCGCTACATTATATACAGGTTTCGTTATTTTATAAAAATTATATAATGGAATAAACAAGTATAATGATACACATTATACGTGACTGAACTGACTCTAATAAAGGAGATGGGGTCACCTTTTTGATCAAACTTAAAACTAACTTACATACTAATTCTTAACTTAATTTTTTCCCAACAGTCTGTTGCCATCGATGCGGGAGGGGTGGTGCGGTCATATTTGTGAAACACTGGGCAACAGTAATTAAGTTTTATGTCATTATTAGCATGAAAAAGTAATGATTAAAATTAACTAGACTTAAGAACCTAAAACGTTTTCGACTTTGAGAAGCTTGTGTTCCTGTTAATTGTCCCTGTAATGTTTGGTTTGAATCGGCGATTGAGTCTAGAATGATGAGAGTAGTCTAGTATGAAGACAGTAGTCTAGTATGAAGACAGTAGTCTAGTATGAAGACAGTAGTCTAGTATGGAGACAGTAGTCTAGAATGATGACAGTAGTCTAGTATGAAGACAGTAGTCTAGTATGAAGACAGTAGTCTAGTATGAAGACAGTAGTCTAGTATGGAGACAGTAGTCTAGAATGATGACAGTAGTCTAGTATGAAGACAGTAGTCTAGTATGAAGACAGTAGTCTAGTATGAAGACAGTAGTCTAGTATGAAGACAGTAGTCTAGTATGAAGACAGTAGTCTAGTATGGAGACAGTAGTCTAGAATGATGACAGTAGTCTAGTATGAAGACAGTAGTCTAGTATGAAGACAGTAGTCTAGTATGGAGACAGTAGTCTAGAATGATGACAGTAGTCTAGTATGAAGACAGTAGTCTAGTATGAAGACAGTAGTCTAGTATGAAGACAGTAGCCTAGTATGAAGACAGTAGTCTAGTATGAAGACAGTAGTCTAGTATGAAGACAGTAGTCTAGTATGGAGACAGTAGTCTAGAATGATGACAGTAGTCTAGTATGAAGACAGTAGTCTAGAATGATGACAGTAGTCTAGTATGAAGACAGTAGTCTAGTATGGAGACAGTAGTCTAGTATGAAGACAGTAGTCTAGTATGGAGACAGTAGTCTAGAATGATGACAGTAGTCTAGTATGAAGACAGTAGTCTAGTATGGAGACAGTAGTCTAGAATTATGACAGTAGTCTAGTATGGATACAGTAGTCTAGAATGATGACAGTAGTCTAGTATGAAGACAGTAGTCTAGAATGATGACAGTAGTGAGATATTCTGTTTAGCACTGAGTACAGTTATCCGAAGCGATCAAAATCAAGATTTTTCATGCAAATCCAACAGTTATGAGTTCAAAGACGTACAAATTAACAGGACATCCGGCAGTTTCACATTGATCAACTCATAAACTATCTAAAATGAAAACTTGACTGTCGAAATTAAGCTCTTAATTGGTACAAAGTGTACAAAGATAAGACAGAAGTAGGTGCTAAATACAGAGACGGGGATTAGAGACGAGTGCCGTCTGTCCCGGCTGTAGAGATAGCCCCAGTGAGCCACTCACGAGTCCTGATAGTCCTCTTTGCCCTCAAATTATTCCCACTTTTTCCTTTTAGCCGAGTCCTCTTTTGGTTTTATCTTCGGCTATAGTCTTGGGAGATAGTGTGCCCGTGCACGCAAGTCTTCCGGGTATTGGCTTCGCTGTGCAACTGACTCGTCGAGAAGCGTTTAGCCTGCCTCCATTAGTTTTTATAGGCCACAGTTAAATACCTGTAGGTCTAAGAATGAACAGGTTGGTTTCAGTAAAATTATTAAAGTTAATTTAAAAACTAAAAAATTCAAAATTAATTAATCAAATTAAAATTCAAAAAGTTGACCATCAAGCGTAACCAATCCTTTCAATCAAAAGTCTTGAGAACAATAGTAAGTGCCCCTTATTACGTCAGCAACAAAACCCTTCATAAAGATCTTAATAGACCTTACATTCTTGAACTCATCCCGTCCAAGCTCATGAAATTCCATAGTGACTTATCCAACCACCCTAATCCCCTAGCACAGTCATTGCACTGCGCCACTTATCCCTATAATCCTCCTCGAAGACTAAAACGGCAGTGGCCTCGTGTTGCCTGCTATAAATGCGTAACAGTGGGAGTCCTGGCAATGGCCAGTTTCTCCAATGATGTCCTGAGCCTCTGTGACTCTAGCTCTCTTCGTCAGCCTCCACTGACTCGTATCCGGTGACGTGGCTGACAGAGGATGCGTGGGGGATTTCCCAATACTCCGCTTCATCTTTCGCGTGCAAGCGTGTGACAACCATGTGGACTTGGGGGGGTTGTAAATACTGTATGAATGAGCGAGTGATTGTAGGGATGAGTGGTGCTGTGCGATGACTGTGCTAGGGGATTAGGGTGGTTGGATAGGTTACTGGTTATTGATTTGTGAAACCAGAATGACTGGAATGCGATGACTGGTTATATTGCACTCTGTGCCCGCAATGGCGCAGATGTCCGTTTAAAATAAAAGGCCTGAGCCCCTTCCTCTCGGACCTCACGACGACCCGGTTCCCAGAGACGGTCGGTAGGCGCTGTGTGATTTGCCGGCAGCTCCTCCACGACCGGCGTGCGGATAGCCCGGCATTAATCTCCTCGGGGGAGTCTCACGATCTGAGTTCACCTCAGAGAGGGAATTCTAAAAATTATAAAGCGTGAGTAAACAATCTGCTTGGATCTGAGCCTTCGTGCCCGATCTCTGGGTGCGTGTGGCGATCTCATTGTGGAGGTAATTACACAGGGAGACCTTCGGCTGCGATCAGCTAGCTGGTCCGTGGATCCTTCACCATTAGCTCTATCTCAGGCACGACGATAGCGGGGCCTAGCCTCCGTCATATCTTCAACGAGCCAATCGTTTAATCTGCCATCGGGCAGAAATGATGTGAGTTCAATGCATTGTCTAAGGGAAATTCTTATTTGAAGTTCATATCTGCAGGCATCAAAACTAATCTTGTCTTCCCACGAGATTTTATTTGATTTTACAGCACTTGTACTTTCAGCTCAACCCACATCATGCTGATCCACTAATAAATGCTGTCATCAAAACTTGAAAACCACAAGTAGCATAGTTTGGGCTATAAACCATTAAATATCTTTACATATCGGCAGCAAAGAGAGTTGTGTTTTTTTTGTGCTAAAAATTACAAACTGCTGACCAAGATACTCACAAATTTGAAATAATATTCCGGGCCAGTTAAAACAAACTTAAAATAACTTTATTTCAATGACGGTGCTGTTTGCCAGTATGCTAATGGACGAAGCGTGCACTCTCAAAAGATAAAGAATTATTAAATAAAAATCCTTTGCCTTATAACTGCGATCGAGCTATATAAGAGTTGAGAGTTAAATAAACAGACCACAAATTGAAGCGGACCACATTGAAATCTATTATTTGTTTTCTTTTACCCGGATGATTTTAAACTTTTGCCTGTTTAAAATAAACAATTTTTACAACTTATCCACAATATTTATCTTAATGTTAATCTCGTAGAGAATACTGAAAATTGGGTTATTAATTAATAAACCTAAACGATTTGGCTCAACGTCAGAACGAAGGAATCAACATTCCCATGAGTTATTTAGCCAGCGCAGTAGACAGATTTTTTAAATTCCTTTACGAAGACTTACTGTTGAAGAACTAGGGAGGGCTATGGCTCTTTTAAAGCCTCCCCCCCTTTATTTAAAGAACCCCGTTATTGCTGACAAACCTAGGAAGACCAGAATACAACGATAAGTCAGTATCAGATGAGACAAGACTAGACTAGACCAAACCAAACCAGTCCAGTCAAGACATGCCTGGACCACAAATCTTCTGATTGAATCTCTTTTTGGCTGTGAGGATCAAAATAAAGTTCAGAGCTAAATAATACTCATGCGTGTCATGTGTTGAAAATAATGTCGCTGAGATGAGCCCATGCCGTCCTTAAATCGCTTCAAAACTAGATGCCAATATCACACGGATCGAAAAACGGACAGAAAGTGCCTAGTAAAAACAAACGCCAAAGGAAGAAAACAGTGAGGTAAGTCAAGAGAAACTTGAAGGCAAAGAATCTAAGAGCGGCTCTAAACAAAAGACTGGAGCAACTCAGACAAAGGTGCCTCACATGATAGAGTATTGTGGTCAAAACTATGTAAGATGGCGCCTTACCTTATAAAGCTTAAACCATAACACTCCACCCTGCGACAACTACTTTCGTCTGGGTCACTCCATTCCCCTGCGATAGAACTGTTCTTAGATTTTTCCCCTCAGGTTTCTCTTGTCTTGCCTCAAAGCTTTCTTCCTTTGGCCTTTGCCCATGCTAAGCTTTCTCTGCCAGCTCCTCGATCTGTGTGATATCACCACCTAGTTTTAAAGCGGCCTGAGGACGACACGTCCCATACCAGCCACAGTACCTCTAAGACAAGGCACACCCCACTTGACCCTGAGCATTTTCTGGCCCATCACCAGACTTCCTGCCTCACAGATTAGAATACCTGATTACCAAGTCAAAATTATTAAAAAGCAAGTAAACACACTTTCGTTTTATACTGTGCTCATCAATGTGAATCGAAATACCTAATCGCAAATCAAACTTATACGAAAATCCATTTTCGTTATGTACTATCTTGACCAATGAGTATTGGAATATCAACACTAAGTAAAAAAACTTTAGTCACACAATTACCACAAGAGGACAACTACAGAAGAACCAACCCCCAACCTATCTCCACGGGCCGTGAACTGTAACTGAGGCTTAAGGAAGCCAAACAGCTGTTCACCTGGCCTAATCATTTGTATGGAACTTCAAGTTATTATTGATTTATGTGATGGAAATAATTATTTATTTTTATTATATCTATTAGAATTAAATATATATAGTTACTTTACTCCACACACATGTATATATTATACCCAAAGTTGGTACCAAAATTGGAATGATTTTTTTTCATCAGTATTAATGTTGACTTGTGATATTTATTTAGTTTAAATTAATAGTTGACGATAAAAATAATTTAATTCAATAAAAAGTGCAAATTTCTGAAGTTTATACAGGTGGCAGTAGCCATGGGCATATACAGTACTCGCTCGTATACCTGCTTATTATTAAGTTCACTTTAAAATTATTCTTTAAATTATCTAAAAATGTCTTAATTTCATTATATATCCGATTGATACTAAGCTGTAGTCTACATTGTTTGTTAGGTTGCAGATTTAGGCAAAGAATTTTTCCTAATCAATGGGTCTTCGGAGGTGTTTGTCGGGAAGATAAGCAATGCTACATGTATTGCGTGCCAGATCGTACATCGGAAACACTACTGAAAACTATATCAGAATGTATTCACCCCGGTACAACCAATAAATCTGACATGTTGGCATCCTACACCCGCATTATTAACATACAAGGAATGAATTACCAGCATTGTACTGTGAATCATTCACAAAATTTCGTAGATCCCACCACAGGTAGTCATACACAACGAATTGAATCGTTATGGGCACAAGCAAAGGCAAGAAACAAAAAAGAACACGGTACAAGAAGAAGTTTGATAGACTCATATTTGTGTGAATTTTTTTGGCGCGACAGAAATAGCGGTGATAATTTGTTCAATCGATTAATAAATGACATTGTAAATTTTTAGCCACCAGAATATAAATATGTTCAAACACTAAAACATCTTTTAGTAAACACTTTCCCCGAACCTTTCATTTACAGATAATAGACTAGAGAAATGATTCAAAACAATCAGGGGCCCCTATTCCCAAAAATACTTCAATATCATACTGAAGACGTTTAAATATAAATAAAAAACAGTGTTTTTTTTCCTAATTATTAAGGAATAAATGGTTTGTTTCAACACTCGTCAGGTGTCTTTTTTGTTAAACCCAATAACCTAATAAGTAATCTATTTAACTAATAAATGGTGCACTTCAAGATGTGAGCAGTTTAGAAGTTCAATAAGGTGAAGTGCTTTCTATAATAAAACGGCGCTAATGACGAAAAAACTGTGAAATATAGAAGTTCTACAGGGGAAATGACTGGTTCGCCATATCTAAAGTTCATAGTATGTATGATATTTTAGTATGAAAAGGGTAATTATGTGAAGCCAACAGAGAGGGGGGTGAGAGAGTTTAATATTGTATATCAGTATCCATGTAGTATTTTACGTATTGTTCAATGTTATGTATGAGCACCGATTACGAAAACTTTGATGACATTCAATTAAAAAAATTCAATACTTCAATCTCAAGATGGTTCATGAGTTTATAAAAGGAAGTAAGGACTTGTTAATAATTGGGACGAAGACATGGGCAGAGTAAATATAATTGATAACAAGAGGCCAATACACGATACTTTCTTTGAATGACTAAATATAGGCTGAGTAAATATTTGTTTTAGTTATAAATTTAAAAAGCACGAAGCCCTAAGTAGTTTTGAAGATACTTAAATTCTTGTGAATTATTAATTATTAGTAGTATTTTATTTATTGGGATTAAATTTGTAATGCCCTCATTACTTTTATTCTATTATAGAACAAGGGAGAGGGTTCTTTCTTCTTCTAGTCATTGGCATTTCTTTTTTACAAAGTGTATTTACTTTTTAAATTCATTTGAAAACTTATCAACCCTATAATATATTATATACATGTATATATAATAGTGACTCAAAATTATTTAAAAATTGTATTTTTTAATTTCACCTACTCCCTACTAAACGTCAGGTTTTAAGAATAATTGAAGATTACCTGCTTAATAAGATATTTCTATTGTAATTCTCACGGTTCCATTAGAAAGAGATATTCAAATGATATTGAAATCAGAAAATGTTCACGGCATAATCAAACTTCAATCCGTTTTGAATAATAGCCATATTTAAAAAAAAAGTGGTAATTAAATTGTCAAATGAGAGTTCATTAGTTAGTTGTACGATAAAAGTCATTTTGTACTCTTACAACCTGTCCAACGGTAGCATTGGAACGATAATGTTATTCAGATTGTGGAGTTCGGTTTCTCCATTAGGTTCGTACACGGATTTACATACACAATTACACTTGTTTTGTTTTTTCAATTATAAATTCATTAGTAAAGAAAAAAAAGCAGTTTCAACTTGGCATCACTTAACATTTGAGGAAATACAACATGTCAGCAGCCATCAACGCCAAGTTTAAAAAAGAGAATGATTTTCATTCGAGTCAAACTCATCAGATTAATTATAGTCATTGTAGTAAATGACTGTAGTTTTCTAATTTCATCTTGCAATTGTAATACTGCACTATTAGTAGTATATCTATTTTAGCATATAGAAATGTGTTTTTTTTTGTTTACAGAACCGATTGCTGTGGTAGTCAACAAATTATTAACCGAATTTTGGTCACCTTATTAAATATCACCCAGAACATATCTGTTTCGGAGTGTACAGATCTAGTACCCATTAGTAGATTAAATGTTTGTGATTGAACTTACGCCATAGTGGCAGAAAGGTAACATATATGTAAAAAGGAACACATATGTAAAAAGGAACACATATGTAAAAAGGAACACATATGTAAAAGGAACATATATGTAAAAAGGAACACATATGTAAAAGGGAACATATATGTAAAAGGAACATATATGTAAAAAGGAACATATATGTAAAAAGGAACACGTATGTAAAAGGAACACGTATGTAAAAGGAACACATATGTAAAAGGAACACATATGTAAAAGGGGACATATATGTAAAAGGAACTCATATGTAAAAAGGAACACATATGTAAAAGGAACACATATGTAAAAAGGAACACATATGTAAAAAGGAACTCATATGAAGCGAATTTTCCGAATATTTTGAGAATTTGGAAACACAACTTTAAAACACAGGTACTTGAGAGAGCCTGAAGATTAAATACGACAAAATTGCCAGGAAAAAATATATGTACATATTTACAAGTTAACGATCGTCAACGAAAAACGAGAAGAAAAAGGAAAGAGGTTGAATGTAGTTACTGAACGAGAGTTGTCACAAGACTGTTTTTATTTGAGCTTTTAAAGCCTCTCTAAATACATTCGGGATGTTTACATCCCGATGACTTAAGGATTAGGCTGGCTGCCTACGACGTCCGAACCTTAACTCCCCCCTGCCAGTTTACGCATATCTCTTCGTAAACTCCAAGGTCCGCCGCACTCAGCACACAGCCTGTAATCCCTTACATCACGTTTACGGTCTAATATATTCATAGTCCTCACAAAAAAACAAAGAAAAGAGATAATACAGAAATAAAACAAAAATAATAATAACAAAAAATAATACATTCGCCCTGGACCCGGTGGCTGCCAGGTAAAAAAAAATGGAACATCCACAATATAAATAATGAAAACAAAAACTCTCTCTGAGCAGCACATGTGAATGTGAACATGTGAAACATATGATTCCGGATCAGTTGCTCCGTATCGGATCGAGGGCACACCATCTTACGCACATTCAACACCCTCCCCCCTGTGTTGGGAGTTTCAACTGTTCAATGTGAACGGTTCGCCTCTTCTTTGGGGTGGTCATACTCTCGATGGTCACGAGATTATGTTCCCGAATTATGATGACCTTAAAGGGCCCCTCATACCGAACAAGTTCCTTACTACGATTTGACACGACTTTTCTGTACACAACGGTCCCAATCGATATTGCTCCTATGCGATCACGCACCTTCAAATTTGCCCGTGCCACGCGCTTGGATTTTTCGCGCATAATCTTATCGCGTACTTTGTACCACATCTTTCCGAGCTGTATGTGGGTGTTATGGAGCTGTGCCACCATTCCCTCATCCGCCACCGTCTCTGGCCAGTTCCTCGGTCTCACTCGTAATCCAAACAAAATTTCGAAGGGTGCTAACCCCGTCGTGGCATGTATCGAGTGGTTGTATGCCGCCACCGCCATTGGCATCGCTACGTTCGCCGACAGGCCTTTATCCACCTGGTACACGCGTAAGTGGTCGCTGAGGGTGCTGTGTAACCTTTCGATGGTTCCCCTGCTCTTGGGATGCCCGGGGGTATTAAAATGCCATACCACATCCCGTTTTTGCATTTCGGCTCTCACGGTTGCATTGTCAAACTCCCGTCCCCCGTCCGACGAGATCCTCTCTGGTATGCCGTAGAACTGAAACCATGTGTTGAGGGCTTGTAATATGGAATCTGATGACTTGTCTCCCACCGCGTAGGCCATAGCCACTTTGCTAAATGGGTCGATGATAGTGACCCATTTAAAACCCCGCCACGTGAAGGTGTCCACTTGAATCTCCGTCAGTGGTGCTTCTGCCGTGGGTGATTCCTCCTGGAGTCCCTGCGGGGGATGTCTATCATATTTCGTCTTCTGACAAACTTCGCATGCTCCGATTACCTCCTGAATAGTCCGCTGCATCCCCCACCAAAAATAGCGCCTTCGTAGTGCTTGTGCCGTCTCCTGCCCACCGCGGTGGTTGGTTTTTCCTTGGTGATACGCCAGTGTTACCTCGCGTTGCTGCTCCTCGTCCCGCAGGGTTTGGACCACGGAAAGACACCGAATGAACGAGCGATCCACCCCCAACAGCTCTTTCTGCCACAGCTTTTTAATTTTGTCCCACACAGTCTCGTTGCCCACGAATAAATGGTGTGTTTTGCCGGGTTTGGACACGTCCTTGAGAGCCTGACAAATTTGATCTCCTCGAACTCCCGGTGGTGACCAAATCGTCGCGATCTGACTCCTACCGTACGTACTATGGAGTATTTTCAGAGCACCCGATGTTTGAGTTTTCCATATGATCTGCCTCCGCTTATCATTGATAATTTCGTCCGTCGTCTCCATATCACGCGGTCTCTCTCCTATAGACTCGTCTGATGGTGTGTCCGCACTCCTGTCACTATCTTTCCGCGTGCTGCTCCTGCCCGCTTCTCCAGGCGTCCATTCCTCAATGAACTGCCTCATACCGCTCGATGTTTCCCCTTCTTCTATGGCGTTCACCATAATAGCGCGCGACAGCCAATCTGCCACGACGTTGTCTTTGCCTGGCTTATATACAATATCCAGATTGTATTGGGCTAAGAATTCCTTCCACCTTGTTACCCTTGAGGAGGATTCTTTGAGTTTTCCGACCCATTGAAGAGGTCGGTGATCCGTATGTATTCGAAACCTTCTGCCAAATACATACGGACGGAAGTGCCCAATGGCCCACACTATCCCGAGGAGTTCTCGTTCCAGAGCGCTGTACCGCGCCTCCGTGTCCGTCAGGCGTCTGCTCGCGTAAGCCACCGGTCTTTCCCCGTCTTCGCCTTCTTGTGACAATACTGCCCCCAAGGCATAGTCGCTTGCGTCGGTGGTGATCGTGAAATCCTTCTCAAAGTTAGGGAAAGCCAAAATCGGCGCCTCCTGCAAACGTGCCAAGCATTTGCGGATATTCTGCTCTATCAGCGGCGTGATCATTATCCGTGCTCCTTTCCGTAGTAAATTGTTAATGGGTACCATATATTCTGCCATGTCCGGCACGAAACGGCGGTAGTAATTGAGCGTGCCCAGTAATCTCCGAATCCCTTTTACATCTTTTGGCACCTCCATTCTCTGGATCGCTTCTACTTTCGTCGAGTCTGGTTGAACCCCTTCCTGTGAGATTGTGTGCCCTAAAAAACTAATCTGCTCCTGCCCCAGTGACGATTTGTCTATTGACAGTTTCAACCCGAAATCCCTTAATCTCTCAAATACGTTCCGGAGGTGTTGAATATGTTCCGATTCCGTTCGGCTGAAGATCAGCAGGTCATCCATGTAAATTTGGCACATATTTTCGTCCATTCCTCTCAGAAGTTCGTCCATGAGACGCTGAAAGGTTATTGGAGCATTTTTGAGACCGAACGGCATTCTCGTGAACTCAAAATGCCCTCTTTCAAACGAAAACGCCGTTTTATGTTGGTCATGCGCAGCTAGTTTGATCTGATGGTACCCTGCTTTTAGGTCCAATGTGCTAAAAATTTTTGCACCGTTTAGTCTGTCTAGGATGTCTTCGAACCGCGGGATCGGATATTTTTCGTCCAGGGTATTATCGTTAAGTTTCCGAAAATCCACCACGACTCGGTATTTTTCCTCACATTCTCCCGGTCGACTTTTCTTTTTCACTGCCCACAAAGGGCTATTATACGGAGACGTGCTATCTCTGATAATACCTTGGCGCTTGAGATCCTCGATCTCCTTTCTAATGTGTTGTCTGAGCGCTTGCGGATACCGCCTCTCCTTCACATACGTCACCCGCTCTACTTTTAACGGGATCTCATGTAGCGTTTTCCCCGTTGCTCCTAGCTTGTCCCCTTCAGCGAAAAAAATATCCCTAAACTCGCTCCTCAGACTCTCCCTCCAATCCTCCACTCTCTTAACCGCTCCTATTTGCTCCGTTTCGCCCCTTACGCCCCCCCGGCTTTGATAGGTTCGCTTCCCTATTTTGATCCTCCAGTTCTCCCCCTCGTTTTTGATGCGCGCGCCTACTTTTCCCAGTAAATTACACCCCACTATTATCTGGTATTCCCGTGGCATGTCTTCCACGACGTGTACTTTTATGTCACCCATTACTTTCGCCCATTCTTCCAGCCCCACGACCGCTTCTCCCATTACTTCGCAGGGTCCCCCAAGAGTAAGTAATTTACACTTACATACCTTGATCTGGTGTGCCCTCTCTCCTCTACGCAACCTCTCTAACGCACCACGAGATATTATTGTATTGGTGCTGCCAGTATCAATGAGGCACCTCTCCCCCTTCCCGAACTCGATAATTGGCAAACCACACATCCTTCCCCGCACTGTATTGCACCTTAGGATGCGGTCGCCTCTCTGCTGCCACTCTCCTCAGGCCTCCGTACGCCGCTCCCATCTGCGCGAGGGATTCTTCTGCCACTCTCGTCGTCTGCTCCCGATGCGCTTCGACTCCTCTCCGTCTGTCTCCGACGTCCCTGATGACTCGTCGCCCGATGATCCAATTTCTCTTGGTGTCGCGCTCCGCCTCTCCCGGATTTCCTGGTTGTTCACCTCCATTGGTTCTGCTTTGTGAAATTCCCTTCTACGAAACAAGTATGGACATTGTCTTGCTATGTGTCCTTCTTCCCCACACTCAAAGCACTTAGTGCGAGGGCACTGAGCTACCAGATGGCCCGTCTTTCCACAACCATGACATTTCCTTTCTTCTTTCCGAGGTGCGTACCTAGGCCTCGTCACTCCCAATCTTCTCTCTCTTGTCGCTCCCCTGTCTCTACCGGCAAACGGCGTTTCCTGTCTCCTCCACACTGCTTTTGGGGTCCTGTTTCTCCTATATGGGATCTGGCTCCAATCGTTGTCATCTTCGTTCATTTTTACTTCTTCTTCCCTTGCGCTAGCATCTATCATCGCCTGGGCGCATTCGAGGAACGATCGCTCATTAGGGAACCCTTCCTTCCTTCCCGTCTCCTTCGCTAATTGTACCTTTAAGATTGTTGACAGGAATCCCATCCTGCCCTCCACTTCATCGGCGCTAGTTGTCTCCCTCATTTTCTCATTTATTTTATTGTAGCGGACAACCAGGACTGCAGCATACTGTCCACTATTCTGTCTCGGAGATTTCATTTCTCGAAACATTTGGAATATATCCTCCTCTGGGGTCCATCGTCCCCCCCATATGCTTTTTTCAGTCTCGTCTTTACTATCTCCCACGGGGTTTCCTCGTCCGCCTGTATCAGGTTCAGCACCTTCCTTTTCACCCTACACACCAGGTCTGCCTTTATTGACTTAGCGTCACCTGGGTCGAGTAACCCTTCGTCCATCTTGGCTTGTATCCTCTCCATAATCCTATCTCCACCTTTGAGAAAATGATTTAACTCACCTATTTCCCCAGAAAATTTTTCGAGGTCTGAGATCATTTTCCTCATGTCCTGTGACGTCACTGCCCGCACCTTCATCCACGCCAGTGTGTTCGCATGGGCTTCAGCCATGGTTTCTTTAGGTAACTGTGGAACTTCAAACGCTGCCGGCCGCAATTCCACCATTACCTACTTTAATTAAATCACACGAAAGTGAATAAGAAGGAAAAAAAAAACAAAAACCAACTCGCACGTTAATGACTCGAACCCACTCCGCTCCCGGGTTTCGGCACCAGTTAACGATCGTCAACGAAAAACGAGAAGAAAAAGGAAAGAGGTTGAATGTAGTTACTGAACGAGAGTTGTCACAAGACTGTTTTTATTTGAGCTTTTAAAGCCTCTCTAAATACATTCGGGATGTTTACATCCCGATGACTTAAGGATTAGGCTGGCTGCCTACGACGTCCGAACCTTAACTTACACACACCCGTTTATTCACATACAAATAAGTAAATACATGCATATGAATGCAGTTTGTAGATATTCATAGGATACTGAATAGGGATTTTGTGTGTGAGAAAAATATGTAATCAGAAGCGGGCTGTGATGACGTTTCTCACATTTGTTAGGAATAGTGTTTTATTTTTCCCTTGTTGTGTAGTGGAACCAGCCTAGCTGATGAGTGGAACTGGTGCGCCGCCGTCTGGCTATGGTCTTAGCCCTTGGTTGTCGATCAACCCTCTTTTACTACCAAGGGCTTCTTGATGAACGGTCGATTATAAGGATTACGCTAATTCTAAAACCTGATTTAATTTTCAATAGGACCATTCCTCTCCCTGTATCCGAGATAGTACGGTACTTAGGGTTAACCTTGTATCACGACAAACAACTGACCTGGAACCCACACATGAGCCTAAAACGACAAGAACTAAACAGACTCTTCGGACAACTGTACAGACTACTTCGAAGGACATTCAATCTCTCAATAGAAAATAAATTACTAATCTACAAAGTTATCTACAAATGCCAGCGGCCTCGTGACCTGATATAAATGCGTAATAGTGGGAGTCGTGGCAATGGCAAATTTCTCCAATCATGTCCTGAGCGTCTGTGGCTCTCACGCTCTAGTTCAACGCCCACTGCCTCGTATCCCGTGACACGGCTTACGGAGGAGCGTGGGTGGACTTCCCAGGACTTGGGAGGTCTCTGGGCTGCTTGTAAATACTGTATGAATGAGCGAGTGAATGATAAATTGTAAATATGGTATGAGATCATTTATCTCAATTACTTATTGCCTAATAAGGCAGACTCTTTAATTTTTTTTTTCCTGATCTCTTTTTAGACTTTTGTATATAACTTCTTATAAACACCCAATATCCTTGGTGTTGGAACAGTGGTCTGATCTGTAGATAGTGAACAGCCCTTCATCGTTTTATTCAGTGACGCCTGAGGTAATCCTGTGTAAAATATTCGTAGGTGATCCACCCTTCCTGCCCTGTGCGCACATAAGGGCCATCGATAATGTAAAGAGCGATATAGAACGCAGACCAGGGCCCTCTTGGCTGCATAGGAGGCACAGTCCGGCCCAGTGAGCCGAGAGAGAGCACGGCCGACTGCACATCCATCCACACATAACCTACCTGCTCCTCAGAGGGTTTCTTCATAACACACATCTTACAACACCAGGGGGGGGAGGGGTAAGCTTCTTAGGAGTGATTGTATTATTAGCTGCGAGTTTTCCGTCAACTGGACAACGTTTGAGCAAAGTAGGCCATAACAACAATCTAAGATGTGTGGGTAGCTGATGAATTCATATTACTAAATGAAAAGTACTAAGTATACACAATATATATACAAATATACACAATCACAAATAAAAGCTAGTGAAATAAAAGCTTTGTTAGGTCGGAAACTTTTCACACCACCCTAGTAATATGTTTTGAGTTATACAAAGCGTGCAGGAAACAATTATCTACTTCAGTAAAATAGTATGGGACACAAACATTGTGTACATATAATCATTATATGTTTATTATTATGGAATGGTATCTTTGAAAATCGAATTATAAATATAAAATAGTCAAGAAACAATTAAAACCCATAATAAAAATCTTTTAATTATCTTATCACCACTTATAAATTATATTAAATATTCAATCCGTTCGTTGAATGTGAAATTGCATGAGGTGAAATAGTTATAGAACAGATAAATCATGGAGAGGGGAGCTTTCATGTCAAAGTCAGTGAATCAGAACTATTAAAAGCAGCAATTATTACTGGTCTTGCCGAAAGGGCCGAGAAACGGGTACCGGAAGAACGACGTCAGTATTTAGGTCAGTATTAATTCAAGTAATATGCCCATTTCTCACATAAGATGGCAGCAGTGACCAAACCAACTTAACTAGTTAACCAGTGACATTGGAGAACCAGCAGTTACCAAGCCAACTTAACTAGTTAACCAGTGACATTGGAGAACCAGCAGTTACCAAACCAACTTAACTAGTTAACCAGTGACATTGGAGAAACAGCAGTTACCAAGCCAACTTAACTAGTTAACCAGTGACATTGGAGAAACCGCAGTTACCAAGCCAACTTAACTAGTTAACCAGTGACATTGGAGAACCAGCAGTTACCAAGCCAACTTAACTAGTTAACCAGTGACATTGGAGAACCAACAGTTACCAAGCCAACTTAACTAGTTAACCAGTGACATTGGAGAAACCGCAGTTACCAAGCCAACTTAACTAGTTAACCAGTGACATTGGAGAACCAGCAGTTACCAAGCCAACTTAACTAGTTAACCAGTGACATTGGAGAACCAGCAGTTACCAAGCCAACTTAACTAGTTAACCAGTGACATTGGAGAACCAGCAGTTACCAAGCCAACTTAACTAGTTAACCAGTGACATTGGAGAACCAGCAGTTACCAAGCCAACTTAACTAGTTAACCAGTGACATTGGAGAACCAGCAGTTACCAAGCCAACTTAACTAGTTAACCAGTGACATTGGAGAACCAACAGTTACCAAGCCAACTTAACTAGTTAACCAGTGACATTGGAGAACCAACAGTTACCAAGCCAACTTAACTAGTTAACCAGTGACAGTGGAGAACCAGCAGTTACCAAGCCAACTTAACTAGTTAACCAGTGACATTGGAGAACCAGCAGTTACCAAGCCAACTTAACTAGTTAACCAGTGACATTGGAGAACCAGCAGTTACCAAGCCAGAGCAGAACCAAGGGTAATCTAGCGAGAGCCCAGTGAAGAAATGTGTTGTCCGTCTTCAACACTAGATATTCTTATTTCTAATCTCCTTGTGCAATAACTGAGGACACTTTCAAGAGACACACTTCCGCTGTCCAAAAGTAAGAGCACAATTTTATTCTCAAAAATATCCAAATCTTTCGTAAAAGGCGAAAGATTTATTCGTTTACATTACATTTACATACATTACCTTCACCCTCTGTTACAAGTCTTGCCCACTATTTTATATTAATTACATTCCTCTCCCTGTATCCGAGAGGGTGCGGTACTTAGGCTTCCATCTCGACAAACGACTGACATGGAACCCACATACGATGCTGTACAGACTACCACAAAGGACATCCCATCTCTCAATAGAAAATAAATTACTAATTTACAAAGTTATACCTAAGCCAATCTGGACATACGGAATAGAGCTATGGGGGACAGCAAAAAAGTCGAACATCAAGCGTAACCAATCCTTTCAATCAAAAGTCCTGAGAACAATAGTAAATGCCCCTTATTACGACAGCACCAAAACCCTTCATAACAATCTTAATATACGCTACATTCTTGAACTCATCCCTTGCAAGTTCATGAAATTCCATAGTAACCTATCCAACCACCCTAATCCCCTAGCACAGTCATTGCACTGCACCACTATAATCCTCCTCGGAGACTGAACGGCAGAAACCTCGTGACCAGCTATAAATGCGTGACAGCGGGAGTCCTGGCAATGGTCTGTTCTGTCTATCTCTAATCGTGTGCTGAGTGTCTGTGGCTCTCGCGTTTTTTGTCAGCCTCCAATGGTTCAAATCCCATGACGCGGCTGACGAAGGAGCGTGGGGGACTTCCTTAGACTCCACTTCCTCTTTCGCACGCGAGGGAGGTGATAACCATGTAGATTTGGGAAAACTCTGGGTTGTTTGTAAATATTGCATGAATGAGCGAGTGAATGATGAATTGTGAATATGGTGTGAATGAGAACATTTATCTCAATTACTTATTGCCTTACAAGTCAGATTGTAATTTTAGCACAGTAAAGAAGTTTGTTTCAAAAGAATATTCAAAGACAATTATACGAGGTTTTGCGATTTTAACTAGTTAGATTGATAAATTTTCGCAGTAGCATAATTTTCATTCATAATATTAATTCAGTCTTGTATGTTGTGATTCATTTTAAATCATTCATTCAAGTCAAATTTTAGTTTATAAGTATACAATAAATAGCAATAATTAATGCAGTTCTTAATAAAACAAAATGGCCATTTCACTGACTGACAACCTTCTTAAATCACAGCTTAGGTGCACAGCTTAGATGCAATCATAAATTATAATTATGACAGGAAATAAGTTGCGAACGCTTTTCGATTAACCACTAAGTGTTTTTGAAACTTCATACTTCTCGTTTCTGTCCACAGTCCTTCGCGTATAAGGACATGATGCTCTCCAATTGGTAGGTGGGATTTTGGCCTATAAATAAATTTGGTAATAATCTATCATCATAAGCTCAAATATATCCAATTATATTTGTCCTTGAAATTTAACGATTCTCAATTCGGATGCCAATTTTGAGATGACGTTATGTTTTTCACTGTTATTTCCATGGTCATCAAAGCACGCGTTACTTGTCAATAGCAAAGAGGGACAAATTGTGATTCATTTTAATGTGATTCAATTTTTTTTTCTTAATTAACAAGGAAAGAACGTTGAAGGAAAGTCATTCGAATAAATATTACGAGTATCATCTTTTGTAAACAAGCCAATTAAGAATTCCTAGAAATTAGGCTATTATTTTCGATTCTGCCCACTCAACTCAGATTTTTTAGGTTCAAAAAGCTCAGTTCATCAACAGTGGGTAAAAACTCTGATATGATTTCGAGGACAATAAAGACGAGAGCGACATGAGTAAAACGAAGCAATATTTTATTTTACCTTGGCCCACTTTCAGTTCAATGGCTCCTAAATAACAAAAATAGGTTTTAAGAAGAGTTTCATAAATATAGGGCATACACCACTGCTCCTTAGTGAAAACAGGAATCAAATTCTCTACCACCATAGACCAAAAATATTTTACAGCTATATACAAAATATACCCTCCTTCGTTTGTAACATATAGGTCACAAAAACTATATTTAAATAATAATATACTAGAAATGAAGCTAACAAGGACCATATGTCAGATTGTCACGAGGGGGTGCCTGGTCGCCCTAGCCCTAGTGACGAAGTAAGGGTTGATCAGGCTATGACCTGGACAATTGCTTCATGACGGGTCTTACTACTTCACTATCTGACTCCATATCTGATAGGTATGTGCCCCGACAGTGCACTATGTTTAGGAGAAGAGGAATAGGTTAGGTATTGTAGGTAGTTTATGTGGTCTAGGAATGACTACGAATTCACGAATTTCGGTATCTGAGGGTAGGCGAAAATCGTGCGGATCACAAAGGCGAATGTGAACCGGAGAGAGGCAGACTCGATTGCCGTGGGAGAAACTACTAGGTAAAGTTTGTAGGGCCACGGCAACCGTTGTCCGCGAGGGAGAGGTCTCTCCCAAGGAGCTGCTAGTTTTAGCGAGGTGAAGGCAGAGAATCCCACTAGGAAAGTGTGGGGTCTGACAAGGCCGGACTAAAACATAGCGAGGTTAGGAAGAGAGATGCAGAGGTTACGAAGTAAGGGTTGATTATAGATATTATCGAGAGACAACTCTCACAGCTAGCGAATGAATACTAATAAAAAAAAAATTAATTCCTCGAAGAAAATAGGGGTCCCCCTTATCTTACTTAAACTCGATTTGGATAAGTCAAATTTAAACAAAATAGCAACAAACATCGACGACGACAACAAGAAAAACAAAAAGGTACCTACCAACAGCACGCGGTTTTCCCAGGCGGTCACCCATCTAAGTACTAACCACGCCCGACGTTGCTTAACTTCGGTGATCGGACGAGAACCGGTGTGTTCAACGTGGTATTATGGCCGTTGGCGAGAGCTCGAGAACATTGTGGAAACTTAGCAGGGCGGTCCCGATTACTTGTGGTTATCGGCTAGCCGGAACAGAGCTGCTCTACTTACTTCCAGACATCTACCTACTCGTCGTCAATTGTCAGTCATCTGCGAACGCGGCCGTAAAAATGATGACGAGTCGGTCTCGCCATCTCGCCATCTCGCCGGCCGTCTGTATATGTTTCCGTTGAGCTTTACTAACGGGAAGCTGGCGAAAATAAATTGACGTCATAACTGCTAAATAATATAGTATGTCATAACCAGTGAAACTCTCCATCTAATGCGAATACTGGCGTCAAAAACGGATTTAATAATTAATTCCGACCTCTCCGATTTGGATCCTTTGGAGAGGACTGGCTGATTTGATGGGCTCTCGTGTCAACGGTTATCGGTTATGCTTAGTTCAGAAAATGAAAATGGCGATGAGGCTGACCAGAGGAAAAAGGGGGAGGACTTTAAATAAAAATTTTATTTATTAAATTTTAAAAACTAATAAGTAATACGTAGTTACTAACGGGTCTGGTCCATTAAGTGAGGGTGGGGGTGGGAACCTCGAGATTATCAGCAGTGGCAACGATTTAAAATAAAGTTTAATCAAAATAAGAGTTTAAATAATATTTAAAAGACACGAGCCGTCGCCCAACCAACAAAAAAAGGTACCAACAGCACGCGGTTTTCCCAGGCGGTCACCCATCGGACGAGAACCGGTGTGTTCAACGTGGTATGGCCGTTGGCGAGGGACTAGGAATCTTTTGTCTACTTGACTCTCTCACCCCGAAAAATTTTACCAATCATTTTCAGCCCTAATAGGGAAAATATAAAGACTAACAACTAGGGAAAACCTTCCTACTAGCAGCCCTCACCCTCTAAGGATAATTTTTCATTAGTGGTAGTAAAGAAAATGTCCTTTCCCACCAGGAAATCTGTTTGAAAACTATCGACTACTGCTTGATTAGAAATATTGAGACATTTTTTCAAATAGAGAAATTTGAAAAAATTAAACAAAAACATTTAAATAACAAATTTTTTAAATAAATAATTTTCATCGGGAATAAAAATGATATTTCTCATTAACATTAGAAAAAACTGAAATGATTTTTTTCAAATTAACATTTAATATTTCTTAATGGTCCCCTGTACAGGAAGACCGCTCTCTCTATTTAACTGGAAGGAGTTCCTCACAAGACAGCTTTTTTTTTTTTTTTTTTTTTTAGTTCTTTATTGTGCAATAATTACAATCTGCCTTTTATAAGGCAATAATAATACAGATAAATGATCTCATTCATACCATATACAAGACAGCTGGAATACATTTCTGAACCATTTTTATATAAAGGATAAGGCTATGACCTGGACAATTGCTTCATGACGGGTCTTACTACTGCACTATCTGCCTCCATATCTCATAGGTATGTGCCCCGACAATGCACTATGTTCAGGAGAAGAGGTATAGGTATTGTAGTTAGTTTATGTGGTCTAGGAATGACTACGTATTCACACTCGGTATCTGAGGGTAGGCGAATATATACCTATATTATATAGACGAATATTATATACCTTTTAGGCTCTTCAAGGGCTGGTCCCGTGTGTCGTATTTATATTTTAATAGTTTATATAATTATTACAGTACAAACACGGAACCGTTTTTTCCGCAAATTTATTCATTTAGTTTAACTATTTTTCCCCCCTTCCTGAGGACGATTCCTCATCCGTGTGCTTCAGAGACTAACCATCATTGTGTCTTCACCAGCAAGTATAATCCATAGTTAAGATATTAAATAAATAATCCTCGCTCCCTCGATAATATTGTTTATTACGATAAACTTTTTCGACAGTTATAAGCTGTCATTTTCTTGTACTAAAATAAAAATTATAAGTTAAACGTTAAAAAATATTGTACAATTGGAGATAAATATGATTAAATATTGAAAGTTAAAACATGAATGATAAAATTTATATATGAAAATTTAAAATTTCACAAAGGCATCAAGTTAACTAAGCACTGTCTTACTTTTAATTAATAATTCTAAAAAATATATAGATTTATTAACGTTGTGTTTATTTGCATGATTTCGTGTATTTATTCGCTTGATTTTAAATCATTACATTATGAATTTCTCACAATTGTATAGCGCCTTTCATTTAGCACTTTCTGTCTTTAAATTTTATTAAAACAAAGCGTGTGTGAGATATCATTGAAATTTTTTATTCGTTTGAAAGGCCTATCAATGCCATCATGGAATATAACATCTTGCAAATGTCCGCCGCGGCTTCGCTGGGTGGCGCGCATCCGAAATGTCCAATTTTCCATGACTCTGGCGCATAAATCAGGCTGAATTTGACCCATGGCATCGGTTATGTTGGCTTTGAGGGCTGTGATTTGTGGCTTATTCGCATAGACCTGCGACTTAAGAAAACCCCACAAGAAAAACAGGGTCAAATCTCACTATCTTGGTGGCCAGTTCACATCACCTTCACGTGAGATGACCACACGTCGTTGTCTATGGTCGTTTACCTTCAGCTCCTGGGTCAGTTGAATTTAGTACGGGTGCAGGTCCAAGTCACGACGCAAAATTCACCAAGGTGTGGTCTGTGAAAGACCGAGTTCTTGTGAACGACGCGAAATCGACTCCCTTGGATTCTCCTGCACAGTCTTACGGACAGCGGGGATGTTTTCTGCAGATCTTGCGTTTCGTCGACGTACGGGTGTTGCTTGATTGTTTACTAAACCACTGGGCTCAATATTATCCACCACACTACGAATAGTCCTCTCGGTAGGACGGTTATAGTGACCGTGGAACATAGCCCGAACAGAACACCCATATTGATAAAACAATTTTATCATTGGCATGAGTTGTTGAAGGCTATATCCATTCATGGTGATTTGGCAAAACAGACTAAATAAATATGGCCGCTATCAACTGTCAAAGTTTGGAAGTCCCTATTGGAAGACGCTATCTGAGATAATAAACTTGATGTTTTGTGATTAACATTATTTTATTTTAGCTATTGGGAGGCTGTGGTAATGGAGTCACCAAAAGCGAGACATTTTTAATCAGACAAAGCTTCCTGTCATTATTCAAGAGAAAACATTTGTTTATAAGTTGCGGCGAGATTCGTTATTTCCCATAAATGCACATTACTATTTGAAAAATTCGAAACCGGAAGTTTATGACCGTCCAGGGCGCCATCATTAGACTACCACTAGAGTTATAAGGATTTTAAAATGAATATTCACTGGTTTTATTACCGTTTAATGACGATAGTAGTAATAAAGTCATACTATATGAACAAAGGGCTCATTATGCCAGGGGCAGTGAGTGATAAAACCGTAAAGCCGACTTTAAAGGAACTTCCTCGCCTATGACGACCCATTTGGGACATTTATCGCCCGATAAAGTCGTGTTTATTGCTTGCACTTTATAACAAGTTCTTATCCAAGGAGTCTCGTTTCTTTACGAGGAAATGTGTCTCGCGCGTATCTTCAAAATCGACATTATCTGTCGAGTAAAAGCTTTAAACACTTACTGGGAGATTCCAAGGAACATGTATATAAATATATACTATTAATTAATTAAATGAATGAACTTTACTGTTTATTTAATTACACATCAAAGTATATATTTACAACTAGGGAATTAAGGGAGTATAAAGCTCAGAGAGACGCTAACTGTAAATAGAAAATATTATCTGTCGTATTATCTACACTTTAATCACTGTACCGCATGAGGCTCCCCAAGAGCTTTAAACAACACCCCCCCTCCCCGACAAGCTGAGGTCAATTAGTAATTAACAGAGTTTAAGCAGTAGGGTTTTTAAAACCTTGCAGTAATTCTACTGGTGGAGCTTAAAAGAAAAAAAAATTTTAGTATTTAGCATCCAAACATAGATCAGAGTAGACAATAAACACTTTTTGAAAAGGTACGAAATGCGGTGATAAATTAAAGTGGCGTGGAAAGATAGTTACACAAGAAAATATACTTGTAATACTTGAAAAACTAATATATACTAAGATAAATCTAATCTAATTCAATTGAATAAATCAATATTTCTGTATTAATTAATTACTAGATAGAGTAGAAAAGCATTTTATTACGGGACAATGTCCACTATGAATTACATCAAATGATAACGTTCACATCTGGTAGATAAAATAAACTATTACATCATAATAAAAAGAAAACCAAAAAAATAGTAATAACAACGTCTGAAGCCTCTGTATCAATTATAATAATAATTATGATATAACTATATAAATTTTTGAACTGCTTTTAGTAAATAAAGCCTTTTAAAGGATCTACCTATAAGAAACCCCCCAAAAAAGAAAACATACAAACCGACATCCAAAATTTATCTATAAATAGTCAATAATTAAATACAAATAATTAAAACAAAGGTAGAAGTCAGAAAATATAATATAATAATTGAATGTATCGTAGCCAGGCTAACAAGTGTCACTCTTAATGATGAGCTGTTCGAATAGGAAAGCTTCGAAGATTCGCAAGGATGAAGAATGGTGGATGTTAGGAGGTAGAGAATTCTAGAGATTTGTGCAGTGATCGTATGCTCCAGTATTGTGGGCAGGTAAAGGTCAGAAAGAGGCTAGCTGTAAACTTTGTATATATCAGGTGGGTGATTGTTGTGGGCAGGTACAGGTCAGAAAGAGGATAGCTGTAAACTTTGTATATATAAGGTGGGTGATTGTTGTGGGTAGGTAAAGGTCAGAAAGAGGCTAGCTGTAAACTTTGTATATATCAGGTGGGTGATTGTTGTGGGCAGGTAAAGGTCAGAAAGAGGCTAGCTGTAAACTTTGTATATATAAGGTGGGTGATTGTTGTGGGCAGGTAAAGGTCAGAAAGAGGCTAGCTGTAAACTTTGTATATATCAGGTGGGTGATTGTTGTGGGCAGGTAAAGGTCAGAAAGAGGCTAGCTGTAAACTTTGTATATATCAGGTGGGTGATTGTTGTGGGCAGGTAAAGGTCAGAAAGAGGCTAGCTGTAAACTTTGTATATATCAGGTGGGTGATTGTTGTGGGCAGGTAAAGGTCAGAAAGAGGCTAGCTGTAAACTTTGTATATATCAGGTGGGTGATTGTTGTGGCAGGTAAAGGTCAGAAAGAGGCTAGCTGTAAACTCTGTATATATCAGGTGATTCAAATTAATTGTTTGGCAGAGGAATTAACTAGAGAATTATTGAGCACGGAAGAGGGGAACAGTCGTTATGCCGATAGAGGTGACATTTTGGGTTGTTGGACTAGATAATAAGTAATACAGGTTTAAATATTTAAAAACATGTAAATATAAACATGCTGTTAAACATGAACACATTAAATGACTTATCACGTGATTAAAATGACACTGCAGCAACATGCTGTTGAACATGAGCACATTAAATGACTTATCACGTGATTAAAATGATACTGCAGCAACATGTGGTTGAACATGAACACATTAAATGACTTATCACGTGAATAGAATGATACTGCAGCAACATGCTGTTGAACATGAACACATTAAATGACTTATCACGTGATTAGAATGATACTGCAGCAACATGCTGTTGAACATGAACACATTAAATGACTTATCACGTGATTAAAATGACACTGCAGCAACATGCTGTTGAACATGAGCACATTAAATGACTTATCACGTGATTAAAATGATACTGCAGCAACATGTGGTTGAACATGAACACATTAAATGACTTATCACGTGAATAGAATGATACTGCAGCAACATGCTGTTGAACATGAACACATTAAATGACTTATCACGTGATTAGAATGATACTGCAGCAACATGCTGTTGAACATGAACACATTAAATGACTTATCACGTGATTAAAATGACACTGCAGCAACATGCTGTTGAACATGAGCACATTAAATGACTTATCACGTGATTAAAATGATACTGCAGCAACATGTGGTTGAACATGAACACATTAAATGACTTATCACGTGAATAGAATGATACTGCAGCAACATGCTGTTGAACATGAACACATTAAATGACTTATCACGTGATTAGAATGATACTGCAGCAACATGCTGTTGAACATGAACACATTAAATGACTTATCACGTGATTAAAATGACACTGCAGCAACATGCTGTTGAACATGAGCACATTAAATGACTTATCACGTGATTAAAATGATACTGCAGCAACATGTGGTTGAACATGAACACATTAAATGACTTATCACGTGAATAGAATGATACTGCAGCAACATGCTGTTGAACATGAACACATTAAATGACTTATCACGTGATTAGAATGATACTGCAGCAACATGCTGTTGAACATGAACACATTAAATGACTTATCACGTGATTAAAATGACACTGCAGCAACATGCTGTTGAACATGAGCACATTAAATGACTTATCACGTGATTAAAATGATACTGCAGCAACATGCTGTTGAACATGAACACATTAAATGACTTATCACGTGATTAAAATGACACTGCAGCAACATGCTGTTGAACATGAGCACATTAAATGACTTATCACGTGATTAAAATGACACTGCAGCAACATGCTGTTGAACATGAGCACATTAAATGACTTATCACGTGATTAAAATGATACTGCAGCAACATGTGGTTGAACATGAACACATTAAATGACTTATCACGTGAATAGAATGATACTGCAGCAACATGCTGTTGAACATGAACACATTAAATGACTTATCACGTGATTAGAATGATACTGCAGCAACATGCTGTTGAACATGAACACATTAAATGACTTATCACGTGATTAAAATGACACTGCAGCAACATGCTGTTGAACATGAGCACATTAAATGACTTATCACGTGATTAAAATGATACTGCAGCAACATGCTGTTGAACATGAACACATTAAATGACTTATCACGTGATTAAAATGACACTGCAGCAACATGCTGTTGAACATGAGCACATTAAATGACTTATCACGTGATTAAAATGACACTGCAGCAACATGCTGTTGAACATGAGCACATTAAATGACTTATCACGTGATTAAAATGATACTGCAGCAACATGCTGTTGAACATGAGCACATTAAATGACTTATCACGTGATTAGAATGATACTGCAGCAACATGTGGTTGAACATGAACACATTAAATGACTTATCACGTGATTAGAATGATACTGCAGCAACATGCTGTTGAACATGAACACATTAAATGACTTATCACGTGATTAGAATGACACTGCAGCAACATGCTGTTGAACATGAACACATTAAATGACTTATCACGTGATTAGAATGATACTGCAGCAACATGCTGTTGAACATGAACACATTAAATGACTTATCACGTAATTAGAATGACACTGCAGCAACATGTTTAGTACACAGCTTTTTTACTATTGTAAATTTAATTAGTTGGTTTTTTTTTTTGGTTTTTTTCAGCCTAATGGATTTTATTCATTGTGTTTTTTTGTTGTTTTATGGATCCACATATGATTTTATTTGCTAAATGCAGTTATATAATTTGTTGTTATTATTATTGCCATTATATGATACATTATATGATACACAACCTCTATTCTGAACAGTATTGTTATTCATCGAGGGTTTTGGCCCGGAATAATTTTTTTTTCTATTCTATACATTACGGTAGGTATTCAGGGATAAAACCAACGCGGAATCCACACACGAGACTAAAAAGGCAGGTACTAAACTGACGTTTTGGACACCTGTATAGACTACTTCAGAAGACATGCTACCTCTTAATAGAAAATAAACTACTAATTTACAAAGTCATACTCAAGCCAGTCGTCTTTCGATAATCAACATACAATGCATCTTATTATCAGCAACAGGGCCTTCTTAATGATTTCAATATACCTTACATCCATGTTCTCATCCCTTCTAACTTCACCAAATTCCATCAAAACTTATCAACTGACAGTAATCCTCTAGTCACCATACAGCTTCACACATCCCTATAATCCTAAATCTAAAATCCCTATATATTAAAACGGCATCATTGTCGTCATGTGATGTAAATTCGTGACGATGCGAGTCCTGTCAATGGTCAGTCTCCCAACTATGTCCTGAGCGTCAGTGGCTCTCGTGCTGTTGGTCAGCCTCCACTCACTATTCATGCAGCCATGCCGTCGATAGAGGAGCGTGGCGGAATGGCATCCAGAGCCTTCCCATCCGTTCTTTAGGGAAACTATATTCCAAAAATCAAAAATAAATGGTCACTCAAAATTCTTGATCCGCTCACATACCGGACATTACTAATTTATTACAATAATACCAGCTGTTCAATATAAATTATTTATGTTACTTCGACGTTGAGTTGCTTGACTTAAGGCCTTGAGGGTGATGCCGATGTGATGGCGAAACATCTCATGATATCAAAAACTAATTGAGCATAATTTTTTTCCTTCTGCCCAATAAATTACATGGAATTTTATGCATTATGTTTAGGTCGAGTCATAAGTAACATCTGTTTTATTATCAGTCATTTATTTTGCTCTCAATAAATAACAAAATTATATTAATTTATATTGTATTCACCACTATTATATATAACCTTCTCCCATCTTCCTGGCAGTTTATCAATTCCTTTCTCGTAAAATGTGGTTGGTAGGTAAAATTTGCCTTCAACAACTCGTGGTGAATTATTCCTTGACAATCCCATCATACACATAATAAAATCTTTTTGCCATCGATGTTTGCTTTCGGATCTGGTAGGGGTGGTTGATCCTTATCAAACCACTTTTCTTTGCGGACTATATTGTCATAGGTAACCCAGTTTTCATCACCTGTTACAATCCTGTTTAAAAAAGGCTCAATTTTTACCCGTAAGAGCATACTCGTGGCGATTGACATGCGATCTTCTTTATTCCGTTCACTGAGATTGTGAGGTACCCACACTCCTAACCTGCTGACTTTCACAAATTTCTCCAGGTGGTGGTTGATTGTGATGTATTCAACATTTCTGCTATACCTCTTGTTGATTGACGTAGAATTCGCTTCAATATTGCCTTTAAAAGGTTGTCAAAGTCGGAAGGACGTCCCGCCCTCGGTTCGTCTTCTAAGGTCGTATCTCCAGAACGGAATTTTATAAACCAATTTCTAACTGCCCGATCAGTTATTAGTCCTTCGGCATGTACACTGCATATTTTTTTCAGCTGTCACCCTAGCACTATTGCCTTGTTTTTACGAATATATACTTCTTGACTCTCCATTTCAGAGGTTAAAAAAAAAACAGTTTAACGTAACGTGTATCACACAAAACAGTTGACAAAAGACTAACTGAAGCCTCGTCTATATAGTGAAAACAAAAACTTGTCATGGTAACACATAGCGGGTAGATACGAACAATAGATTCTACTTAGCTGCATCGGATGTTACTTATGACTCGACCTTATAGAAGCGATAACAAATAGAACCTTGATTGTATGGTCTGACGTGTCGTGAAATTTTGAGATTGTATCGTGTAGTATGGCCTTTAATCAATACCATCATTAAATCAGTGGTGATATATAACACAGATGATAGAAGCATCATTTGAGAGAATCCATAGAATCTCTTTATGTACATATCATGATGTTTACGATGTACAATAGGGGTCTTGTGTGAAGGTCATACACACGCTTCCTCTAGTACACACATGGCGCTTTCATGCTCTCTATTGTTCGCGAACCTTTTGTTCACCGGGTGGGATTTGCAAGATGGCGCGAGAAAATATGGCTGGCAATATGTTGGATATTTTCCATATTTGAGGGAGGGGCAGTTATAATAATGTGCCCTTATAAACAAATATATTACATAATAAACATAAAATACATAAAAATATTGACGTAATAAACGTATGTAATAATGATTGAGCACAGAGTGCGATGGAATGAGGTCACACACAGAGGAGGTTGTGGATTGAATCTTCATAATTGAATGCATCTGTTTCTCCCCAGAAGCACCGTAGAGGATTATGGTGTAAACCATTTAGAACCTTCGGGTTTTATAAAATGGTAGTTACATTATTCTCCACCATTTTCTTACTGTGCCTACTTCGTACGAAACCAACACATGCCAAAAATTCGAAGTAATATTTTATAACTCATAGTAAATTGATTGGAAAAAAATTTTTTTTTCATTAATGCATAGTGTAATTACCTGATTAATAGCACTTATTATTTTTTACAGGTTTACATTTACGTTCAGCACCGTCAGAGGATAAAATAAACCAAAATATCACTTCAATGGTTGAGTTAAAGCTAGTAACACGATCTGCTTTACGAAGGGCTTTGTGTACTTGTAGTTGCGAAATAGAAATGACGATTTTCTGGTCAATATAATAGAAAAACATTTATTTTTTTTTTTATTACAAACTGATTAATTAATAAACCTTAACTAAGTTTTATGTAGTTTAAAATATTTGTCATGTCATCTGGTGAAATCATATTGACAGACAGAGAGAATCCCAGTTCATGGCATACGAACTTCCGAATTCCAAAAAAATTCAACGAGACTTTCAAAATGTTAGCACGACAAAATATATACTGGCTTAATTGGGACTCGAACCCATGAGTTCTTTAATATTTGTTCGGGTGCTTTAATAACTGAGCTAGTCCTCGATAAAGGACAATGTAGTCCCTGCAATACGAATCTTCTTGCAACATGGTTCTCTTCAATGCCAATTATAAAGTATATGACATTATTAAATTGACACCTGGTCCGACAAGAAAGAAAAACAGCAATTTTTTCATTACTATAAAAAAAAAAAAAAGATACCCATTAACTTGTACATCTGCTACTAATAATAAAAACAGGTTGCAGGGATCCTCTCAGATTCTTAGTTAAGTTGCTAACTGATCTGTGAGAGAAACATTAATCGCTAATTATCCAGCTCCACGTGCGAGGAACTGCCGACCACAAGTATAATAACTCATTATGTGGTTGATGAAATTAAAATCGCATGGAAACAAAATCCCATTTGATGGATGTATAATCAAAGCTTGTGAAACTCTCTTGAAGACTACTGAGTATGATGATGTCTGAGCTCAGCAATTTTGTAAGAGGTCGCGTGTTAAATATTAGGACTATTTTTGTTAATTTGAGACCTACTGGTTTCCTTCCAGCTGATATTTAGTTATATATGCACATTGTATCAGTATTATCCAATAAAAATATTTAAAAAGCATTACCTTTTAACGGGCATTTTTTTTTTAAATATAATATTTTATTCAAAAAATTCAAAGTACATTTGTAATTAAAGGATTGTTTTTGCCATGTAAAATTTTTACGCTATTAACAAAACCCTGTAGTATATTACTGTATCTGTAAGTGTTTTGCAAGTGGAAATTGAATAAAATGAGTGTTTGAAAAAAAAAAAATCTTTTTATGTGAAGCAAATTTAAATTTCAAGTTTAGGGTGTGCTTGTGTTTCAGAGAATTTTAGTGTAGCATAGGCTGAATGAACATGACAAACACTTTATTATGGGAATATATTATTCTAAGAATAACAAAACGGAACAAAATAGGAATGTCTATCTTAGAAAAAGAATCTTATAAATAAGATTTGGATGTACTCTGTAGACAAGTCATTCTATGGATCTCAGTTTTTAAACGATACGTTTACAGGTAAAAGGGTGCGTGATTAACGTGGCATAAACATCACAAATGATCAAACATGACATTCACGTTACGTCGTGGACATTTCAGACCCAATCATCCTTTACCAAAAACAGGAACATTAATGTACGTTAGGATGAAACTCGTTGAACCAGTAATGTGGAATCCTCACTGTCGGGTCGTTACGAGGGAGGTGCCTAGATACCCTAGCACTAGTAACGAAGTGAGGGTTGATTAGGCTATGACCTGGACAATTGCTTCATGATGGATCTTACTACTGTACTATCTGATAGGTATGTGCCCCGACAGTGCACTATGTTCAGGAGAAGAGGTACAGGGTAGGTATTGTAGGTAGTTTATGTGGTCTCGGAATGACCACGAATTCACACTAGGTATCTGAGGGGAGGCGAAAACCGTCTGGATCCCAAAGGCGAGTGTGAACTGAAGAGAGGCAGGCTGAATCGCCGTGGGAGACACTACTAGGTAAAGTTTTGTAGGGACCGTTGTCCGCGAGGGAGAGGTCTCTCCCAAGGAGGTGCTAGTTTTAGTGAGACGAAGACAGAGAATCCCACTAGGAAAGTGTGGGGTCGGACAAGGCCGGACCAAAACATAGCGTGGTTAAGAGAGAGAGATGTAGAGGTTTTCATAAATGAGAAGGCCAAATCTTGAAACATCAGTGCAGCTGCAAGTACCAGTCAGAAAGCCGTAGTTAAAATGAATTATCGGCTAAAATTAGGGGGTATATATAGCCCCCAGTAACCAATGGGCTGGGGCTTTATTCTGACCAACCACACCGCTGGGTTGCGGTGACGCTTACATGTTGACGCAGCCTTGTAGGCTGGGACTCACTGAGGCCTGGGTCGCTGCTTCCTGCCTCTCCCTTCAAGGGCCTCTGACTAGTTTTTTGCAGCTGCGTCTTTTATTGTTTACAATATTTACATTGGTATGACTTATGGTTTGGTAATTTTATTTGCATTTGTTTAAATTAATTTACAACATATTATAACCAATTTAAATTGAGTACAGGGTGATTTATCTTATGTAGTTAGCGGTCGCTACACTCAGATTCTATTAGAAAGAAAAACTTCGAAACGAAGGCTAAAACTGCTGCCTCTGACACGAAAACTGAAGACATGAACTTACTCAAACCCATTTCAGACCAAAAGTCAAACCTAGCGACTATAGAAAGATTTCAATCAAAACTTCTTCGACGAATGCACTGATTTATAGTATGTCAGAGAATCGCAAATTCCTCTGATGCAGCAAGTGTGCAGACAATGTCATCTGGAACTATTCGGGAATCGAACCCTCGTGTACTTGGACAGGCGACACGAGACTCACTGACACGCCACGATGACTGCTAAAGAACTGGAGTAGGTTTTTATTAATTCGAATTACCTGTAACATAATCCTTCATATGAGGAGGTATCACTTGATTGACCCATGTTATTCATTGTCTATTCGTTTACCATTACCTACTCATAGCGAAGAATAATGGATTGAATAAGCTGAAGCTCAACTTGGGAGATCATCTCTGTAGGAATTAATTAGTTTCACTAAATAGCTATATGATATAATGATAGTTTTTAAAGTCCATTAAAATGATTGAGCACAATAGTCAACGTGCCTTTATCTGTTGTCCCTCAGTTAAATAATCTTTGTAGAGGAGAGTATTTTAAAAGAAAAGAAAGAAAATCTTTATTATGAAGTACAATGAAAACACTGGTATGTACAAATATTAAGAGTTATGTTACTGCATACTGGGTAGAGGGTTTAGAGACGAGTGTCTGGGAAACAAGTGGGGACTGAGGCTAAACTGAGACATACGTGTATAAGAGAAGGGTAGTTCTGGGAATTGGGATGGAGGTCTTGGAAGGAATGCGGTTGCTTACATAAAAATAACAGGAACCATCAGTGACTTCCATGAAGTCACGAGGCAGGTATACAGTTCTACTCAAGCCCTTTCTACTTTTAGCATTATAAATAATATTAGCATTATATACCTCCTCGATGGTGTTGATACACACTCGTCGACAATCGTTCTTTGGTGCGCAAACTGCCGTGCACGATGGTTATTAACCACCGGCAATGATGAATCATACATATATATATATATATATATCAAATTAAACTATTCCGTGTTTTTTATCTGCGGAAGGTTTCACGGAACTGACATGCGTGCGATCTGGAGTAACGAACGGGAGTAATGCTCTAGGCAATTCCAGGAACAGTTCCAGAATCACGCCGCAGAGTTCACGAGGTTCTGGAGCGTTACTGTTCACGTCAGTGGATCGTGTGACTTTCAAACATGTATGGGCTAATCAACATTCGTCAGTCTGCATGGTGCCTGGTGCCTGGTGACCAGCAGTCCTTTAACTTTTGGAGAACTAGTTTTCAGTCAGGGTCCTTCAGGTATCTGTGTTTTTCCCTTTGATGCGCGTATAGTTTATTATTTATTTTCAACATTGTTTTCCATTTGTCTGAAAACATATTCAGTAGGTCAAGAATCATGACCTATGCTCCGGTGAGGTTAGTTCGTGCAGCAACCATGGAAACGACAGCTGGGGCTTCCAGTCTTTCATCTTGCAACATGCGAGAATAAACTTCAAGCTGCCCCCATGCAAAATTTTTTTTCAACAACAGCCATGTAAAAATTTATGAATAAAAGGGTTTTGAAAAAAAAAAATTCCCTTAGAATTAGTCTCAGGACGAAAGTTACAGGGTCAGACTCTCGCAACATCCGAACGCCATCCCGGTCAGTAATCGGTTGGCTTCTATAGTCAATAACATAATGTTATGCCCACTTGACTGACAATACAGCCAAATGTCTCCAACATTTCCAGAATGGGATCATGCGAAAAGTGGTCCGACAAACCTCTCTCCAGAGGTTGAAGAACGCTGAGCTGCACCCGTTGCTTGGTGTGCCGTCGGTAGGTGAGTTCATCCGCCGGAGACACATCAGGTTTTTTGACTCGTTGCAACACCTAACCAACCCAGTGTTAACACTATGGCCCCACCACCCCTCCCGCATCGATGGCAACAGACTGTAGGGGAACATTAGGTTAAGAATTAGTATGTAAGTTAGTTTTATGATTGATCAAAAAGGTGAGCCACATCACCTTTATTAGTCAGTTTAGTCTAGTTACGTATAATGTATATCATTACACTTGTTTATTCCATTATATAATTTTTATAAAATAACAAAACCTGTATATTATGTAGCAATGCTACAGGACATCGGTGACGCCACAACAAACATTAGAAATGTATAAATTCCAGTTATATCTCCTGCATCATCGTAAATCGTATCTTCAATCAACTTTTCCCCACCATAAGCTTTACTGGCTGGAACGTCAGTAGTATATTCCATCCACATCACCAACATAATGTCTAAAAACTTCGACGATTCAAAATTTAAACTTTTTCACAACAGCCCCGGATAGCGATAATATTGCACCATGTCTCATATGAAGTAATAAGAGTTACTAGATCTTTTTTATTGTTTCTTTCTTGTATGATTCTTTTTTATTATTGTTCACGTTGAAAGCATCAAAACTGCATCGGATTTATCTTTAGAACACTTTCCGGTGTACCTTGCACCCAAAAAAGGGTGGGAAACCACCCTTATTGAGGATTCCTCGGTGTCAGAACATATGACTCACGCTAGGATCGGCAGAATGAAAATATTTTTAGGAGTTACTGAACCAAGCATTCCTTTTCTTCTGAAGCCTAGACCTTGAAGAGGCTGTACAATTTCTAACTATGCAAGCTCAAAGGTGTCATATGAAGCCACTACTATTCTAGCAGCCAGATAAAACGACAACTTATCACTGACAAACGAAAAATAAAGAAAGGTAATATGGAATATAAAAGATAAATAAACATAGATAAAAATAATCTAGATATTAAAAAAGAGTGCACCAGCCCAAATCTTAAGAATATATCCGATAAATTAGAGAATATTTTGAAAAAGGTGTAGCCTTCAAAAGTAAAGTAACTTAATTTCCCTATATGTTCTACACCAAAGACCCGATTATTATTGGAATATATATTCCAGATTGGGATGGAATTATTTCCCACACCAAAGACCCGATTCAATTCAAATATAGATCAGGCGTGTATAGAATAGAATGTGAGGAATGCAATCAATTTAGTTTTGCAGAACAATCAGATGCAAAGAACATCTGAAACAAAAATCAAGCCAATTCTACCAACAGCAGCAGGATGAAGAGCACCATGATGCACCACATAAAGTTGGCAAGCTTCACCATAAAAACGATAAATTATTAATTAATACCCTTGTAAGTATTGAAATAAAATTAGATTTGTTAATGTCGGATAATATAAATAAAAAAGAAGACATAGCTAACACAAATATGCTAAGAACAACACAACCTCCTCCATACCTTCTAGACAAAGCCAGTGGTAAAGTGCGTGTATGTAGCAGCCCTGGTTAAATAGATAAGAATATACTAGTGTTTTAGATGAGTTATATATCCCACATAACCAATTGGGTAAATAGCCATAAGTAGATAGATATATAGAAGATATATATATGTATTTGTGTTTTAAGTAGGTTTTTACAATTTTATGACAACTATTAGTAATTATTTTAATAACTTATTTGTTGGTTTTTAATTTTTTTTTTTTTTAATTTTAACAATTTTTAATTGAAGTAGAATATAAGAACATTTCAAACTTAATTCAGTTCAGCACTTTTAGTAGAATATATTTTATATTTTACTTAGTGACTGTGGCCATTGTTAGGTATAATAATAGTAATTAGTTTGTCTCCATACGTGCAGGTAAATGTTTTTTTGTTATTCGACTTTTTATTTTATTGTAGAGATAACTGAAGATGACAGCTTAGAGCTTTCGAAAGCGCTATTGCAATAAAGAAGAGGTTATAAGTTGTGGAAATAAAATAAAGCTATTTTATAAGAAAACTTTGCCATAAAAGACAAACGGGACTACAAATATCTAAACAACGCACTTAAATTGCAGATTATAAGATACAAAGAACATATAGACGACAATTACTTATCTTCCATCATGAGGACTGCAGACTAAGAAGGTCACCCCTTACAGGTACCATTGAAGCAGGAACAATACAATAAAGAATAGCATGGAAAAGAGCACATTTTTACAGCTAATGGATAACTGATCAATATGATACAAAAACTATTGAGACACCTTAAAAGAAAAGAGAATTCAAAGAAACAAGAACAGCTGTCTCCGGACCCAAGTTACGACATAACAAATGAACGAGCTTTGCAGATCACCTGATCAAAGTATTCACACCTCACCATCAGCCTATCAACTAACAGCATGACCAAGTTGTCAAATCGACAATGGGCATACATCTACAGCTATTCTAGACCCTCTGCATTACATAGACTTCACGACTACATAGTCATATCTAGTAGTCTTACATAGTACACATAGTATATGCATACGACACAGCCATTCTTTCACAATATGCCAGCACATGCCTCAGTTGCATTTCAAAACCACTTAACATAGCACTCAACTTGTGGAAAAAAGTCAAAAAAATCATTACACGCAACGTTCACGCTTCGTCGTGGAGTCACCCTCCCCCCCCCGTTTTTGTATATAATCACTCTCAAAAAGAGATTGTAAAATTACTTGGGTGGGCTCTCAATAAACCCCCCCCCACACACACACACTTGATTAAAATGAGTGACTGTTCTTTCCCACATGTCATTCATGGCAATTTCTTAGTGTTATTCACTCACCGTCTCATTCACTAGTTCTATAATTTATTCAATGTATACAGTTGGGAATAAACCAATATACAAAAAAATATGTGAATAGTATTCAAGTTGAAAAGGAACAATATCCGAGCTCGGTGTTTTCTTTGCCATCTCCGGAAATTAAAAATACCGTTTTTGGGAAATGTCTTCAAAACTCCTTTAGCATTACCGAATTTAACCAAGTCAGAAAATGCCGGCTTTCCTCACGTTTAATTTTTTTTTGCCGGGTATGAGTATAACGACCGCTAACTATATAAGATAAATCACCCTATACTCTATTGTAAATTGGTTATAATATGTTGTAAATTAATTTAAACAAATGTAAATAATATTACCAAACCATAAGTCATATCAGTGTAAATATTGTAAACGATAAAAGACGCAGCTACAAAACCAGCTCAGAGGCAGGGGTCAGGTATAAAGGGCCCTGGACCCTTGTAGAGGGGATGTGTCCTGGTCTAGAACATTCGAGCTTCATCCAGGCCTGCAATGTGGTTGGTCAGAATAAGACCCCAGCCCATTGGCTACTTGGGGCTATATATACCCCCTAGTTTTAGCCGATAATTCGTTCTAACTACGGCTCTCTGGACTGGTACTTGCAGCTGCACTGATATTTCTAGATTTGGCCTTCTCATTTATGAAAACCTCTGCATCTCTCTTCCTAACTTCACTATGTTTTAGTCCGGCCTTGTCAGAACCCACAACTTCCTAGTTGGATTATCTGCCTAAACTACCTATAAACCTACCCTATACCTCTTCTCCTGAACATAGTGCATTGTCGGGGCACATACCTATCAAATATGGAATCAGATAGCACGGTAGTAAGACCCGCCATGAAGCAATTGTCCAGATCATAGCCTAATCAATCCTCACTTCACCACTAAGGCTATGGTAAATAGGCACCCATCGTGACGACCCGACAATGAGTACACTAGGCAATCCTATTGTTAAATCGTAACTAATTACTCTGAAGAAATGGGAATTCGGACGCTATCGAAGAACGTAAATTGATTAAATATTTCTCGAGCCTGCTTGAAAGTAAAGCCTTGGCAACCTGTGCCTCTTGTATATATTTTGAATTGCAAGGTGGTGGGATAATCGATATGGGGTTTGCCCACGCACAATGAGAGCCCTCTTGGCTGGCAACGTGCGCCAATAGATGCGGGCACTGACCGTCAGCTGTTTGTGATTCTGCACGTGGAAGCTGTTGCCGGGCAACGCTCTTCATCTTCATCATCTTGCAGAAGGTGACAGCTCTTCATAGCTGCTCTCTGCAGAGGAGTGAGCCTCTCAGGTCACAAGCTTTTAGGCTACTGGTCAGAAATAAGTTTAATTTATTAAATATTTCTCTTGTCGAATTTTGTACATTTTTTCCCTTTTCATATGAAAATAAATTTATGCTTGAATCAACTAATTACATAGTGCTATAGAAAGAGGCACAATACGAGGAAACCTTAAAAAAAAATCGTTAAATTCAAATTTTTAAATATGTATTTACTCATGTATTTCAAACAGAGATTTTTTCTAGTAAGCAAAAATGTACTCACTGTAGTATGAGTCGCTCTTAAATAAAATTACTGACCAAATCAGGAAGAGATAATGATTTAAATGTTCTTAATTAATTATTTGTCAGAGAAAAACTATGAAAGGACGGGAAACGAATTTTCGGTTTGTTCAAAAATCTCTCTAGCTGTACTCATCCAAACAAAGTTTTATGGGATACAGGCTTAAAATTTCGAATTGATAAATTTCAGTATTGATGTATTACTGATGTCTGGTACATCATCGGGTTAGATGGGACATGAACCCGACACTATAGGATCATGATGAACAGATAGAGCGCGAGGCAAAAAAAAAAAAAAAAACGAGACAAATTTGAGGTAGTTGATTCGGAGATCCGGTCAATTTGGCGAAAAAATTCTGGCATTTACAGTTAGAGTTGTTACAAAATAAAAAAAAAAGTACTAAGCGGTCGAAAAGTAACTTTTGGCCGTTAACACGCGTGGCTCCGTGCCTAACAACCTGCCGACCTGGGAATCCCTCCTGGATAATTACCATCGGCTCTGGAGCATGACTGGAAGAGAGGACGAGCGGCCAAGGCTCCAGGATCAGGAGACTAAGTGGCCTGGAAGAGTCGTGGCATTTGGTCCAGGGATGAAACAGACGACGCAACAAGCGGAACAAGCAGAGAAATCTATGAGAGAAACTCTCTCTTAATGTGCTGTTGTTAAATTAATAATTTTAAAAAACCATAAATTTGACTGAATCAAGAAAATTACATGTACTCAATCGATATCAGCTCTGTTTCACAATCATTATGAAGTGCTTATAAAACATTGAGTAATCGCTTCAGAACATTAAGCAGCCCTCTCTTGTAGCGTAATTCTCAATTGGAATTCTTAATATAGCATTTTAAAGTTAACTTCAGCATTTTTTTGAAAGTGCGTTTAAAGAAAAAAATAATGCAGAAAATATTTCATTTCAGGGCTACAGAAATAATGAACTCAGTGTTGACCATGGAATTTATTGAATCAAATTCCTTAGTTATCAGCTTTTTTGAGTTATTAAAATGTTTTTCAGGCTATTTTAAAATATATTTCATTCTTTGAGTATTTTGACTACGTATCTCTTGCGTTTTTTTCACTCGTACTTAAAAAAGTTTTAACTTGCAGTACAAGTCGAACATCAAGCGTATCCAATCCTTTCAATCAAAAGTCCAGAGAACAATAGTAAATGCCCCTTATTATTTCAGCAACAAAACCCTTCATAACGACCTTAATATACCCTACATTCTAGAACTCATCCCTTACAAGTTTATGAAATTCCACAGTAGCCTTTCCAACCACCCTAATCCTGTAGCACAGTCATTGCACTGTGCCACTCATCCCTATAATCCTCCTCTGAGACTGAAACGGCAGTGGCCTCGTGACCTGCTATAATCGCGTGACAGTGGGAGTCCTGGGAATGGCCAGTTTCTACAATCATGTCCTGAGCGTCTGTGGCTCTCGCGCTCTTGGTCAGCCTCCACTGGCTAGTATCCGGTGACGCGGCTGACGGAGGAGCGTGGGGGACTTCCCAAGACTCCGCTTTCTTTTCGCATGTGGACTTGGGAGGCCTCTGTCTATAAATATTGTATGAATGAGCGAGTGAATGACGAATTGTAAATATGGTATGAATGAGCGAGTGAATGACGAATTGTAAATATGGTATGAATGATAGTATATCTTAATTACTCATTGCCTAGCAAGGCAGATTGTAATTTTAGCACAATAAAGGAATTAAGGATTAAAAAAAAAAACTTGCCGTAGAAGGTTAAAAGCGCTACCTTGGCACAACCACCATATATGACTATCAACATATGACCTATGACTTCCTCTTGGTGGTTCAATTCTCTAAAAACATCCAAAATTTCCCTATTTTTTGAAATCAGAGTAAGTTGCAGTTTTTTTTATTGTCAAAAGTGTGGGATTGCTACTGTAAAAAAAATACTCTCATCTCGGACTCGGCAACGATTGTAATATTTCTACTGTAGAGCCTAACTAGAAATATCAGCCTAAGCTAAATATCGCTTCTGCAGCTGAGGCTTTTGCAGAGTAAGCCTCTGGGAGCAGGCACGTGGAGGCTTTGACCCTAACAGTAGACAATCTTTTTTCCTCTAGGGGTCTGTTCCCGGAGTGAGGCAAGACTCTCTTTGTTGTCGGAGGTTTCTTATCCATTAATGACCAACAGCATCAGAGGAGAGAGAGAGTGTGTGTGTAAAAAGTGATCGTTGGCTGGACGACTCAGTCTGACGCTCCGAGGTCCTTTCACGATTTCACAGACCGGAGTCTCCAGAGAGTCCTAATCGCTCCGACAGGACTAAGGACATCTTTCACACTCACGTACCGTGGCAGGGAACGGGGGGGAGCTGCCATTCACCGTCTCCAGCCCATTCATGCCTATGTCGCCACTTATGTCTCTGTAGCTTGTCCTTCGTGTGCGTTCTCGCGTGAACTGCTCAGGTCCCCGATTCGGACTACCGGGATTTTTTTCGAAACATTACTGCTGTTTACGAAAGCAAAAGTTTCAGTGACACTAACAATGATCTAAAATTTGAGAGAGATAATAATAAATCAAAAAGTGACAACCAATATTTATGCTGTGTCGACATTTTTTTTTTCAAAATAAGCTTTTTGTTTTCAGGGCACGTCGTCCACAAGGTTCATTGACAGCCGAAATGGCTTATAAATATTTAAATGGCAGTATAAATATTTAATGGGCCATTTAAAAAAACTCGGAAATTTCTAGAACCGACAATTTAAATCACTACTTCCATTCGTCCGAGAAAATTTAAATGTGTTTTATTTATTTTGTTAGCAATATGATACAATTTGATTCTTTCTACAAATTAAATCATTTCGTCATAACATTTTATCGAAAAATGAACCGGTTTCGGGGCGAGTGTTTTAAATAATTTCTTAAAAATTGTTCCATTTATTTTTCTAATTTTATTTTTTGTTCGAGTTTAGCCGAAGAATGACTAACTAAGCCTATAAAATTCTACTTCAGTAGTTAAATATCCAGAGGCGATTCTTAAAATTCCGTTTTTCCCAATTATAATTTTTTTTTCGAATAGTCAAATTAATGGTTTTTTTTACTTACAAAAAAGAAGTTGCTGTCACGTCGCAACGGCCGTTTTGAATTCTGTGCGTTGATAAATTGACAATTTAGTCTTAATAAGTCTCGAGCGTGAGCTCTTCTGTCAGCAGAGGGGTTTTAATTGCCACGATCACTTAAACAAAAAAAAAACTTAGTAATTTTAATTGCGATAATTTTTTCATAGGTTTTTTTTTCAACTCTTTTGATCGTAGCCGCCAGAAATATAGTTACCGATGTGTCTAAATGTATACTATTCACTTATATGATACTATTCATGTATTGTTTAAAATATTTAGTTTGAAAAACTGTCATTGGTTGATAGGTTTATGTATTGTGATTTTAATTATTTATAAAATTTTTACTTTTGATATTATGTGATTAATTTTTATTTTTGTCTTTGTGTAGCTCTTAGCTAGGATTGGAGTTTTAACTATTGATAACTTATAAACAATAAATACCGCGGACATAAGCCAATGGTAGAAATTAAATCGAATCCCCAATCTGGGTAGAAAAGGGTAACAACTTGTGGATAACCCACCAAGCCTCCGAGTAGGGTTGAACCAAAATATACCTTTCGCGTGGCCTGTGATCGTTTGGCACGAGATTGTAATTGGGCAGAGAAGACGCTACATTACATTGCCATCAGTGCCATTAGGAACTTGTTAGTTGCCAAACCCACTCGACAGACGGACGGACATTATTAAACAGAAGGTGTGGTTAGAAGAGAATTAGCCCTGGCTGTCAGTAAACAGAGGCAGGCAGGGCACGCGGTCCTCCGGACACACGTGGATTGGGAGAGGATCACTGACCTCGCCTCTCCTGGAGGCACGATCGCCTAACTTGCCAATCTTTATTTCATCGACCGGTGGTAGAGGATGTACTTTCTACGGTACAGAACAATCCTGTCAATCTCTTATCTATGACAATAAAATAACATCAAACGAAAGAAATAAACAAATACGATTTTAATAACTTTTAGAATGAACAATCATTTATCTATACATTTGTATGATGTCAAGTGTAAAGTGTATATATGATAAAAAGGAGATAAAACAAGGTGAAATCGTGCCTTATATATTATTGTGTCCGATGTATAACCGAATAGTCAACAGTTTGCGGAAACCAAAAGATTTCTGTCCACTGTGTGCCTTCAGGTAACTACAAAGCCAATGAATACGTAATACTGCAAGCGTGGTAAAGAGTGGGTAAGTCGCTGTCCAACAGATCTATTCTTAATCTTAAAGTTATTTACTCACTCAGGCACATGCCATTCGACAATCTAACTAAATTTCCTAGCTATAAGAAGTTATATACAAAAGTCTAAAAAGAGATCAGGAAAAAAAAATTAAAGAGTCTGCCTTATTAGGCAATAAGTAATTGAGATAAATGATCTCATACCATATTTACAATTTATCATTCACTCGCTCATTCATACAGTATTTACAAGCAGCCCAGAGACCTCCCAAGTCCTGGGAAGTTCACCCACGCCAAGAACACGAGAGCAACAGACGCTCAGGACATGATTGGAGAAACTAACCATTGCCAGGTCTCCCACTGTCACGTATTTATAGCAGGTCACGAGGCCACTGCTAATCTCCGAGGAGGATTATAAGGATGAGTGGTGCAGTGCAATGACTGTGCTAGGGGATTAGGGTGGTTGGATAAGTTACTATGGAATTTCATGAATTTGGAAGGGATGAGTTCAAGAATGTAAGGTATATCAAGATCGTTATGAAGGATTTTGTTGCCGGCGTAATAAGAGGCATTTACTATTGTTCTCAGGACTTTTGATTGAAAGGATTGGATGCGCTTGATGTTCGACTTTTTTGCTGTCCCCCATAGCTCTATTCCGTATGTCCAGATTGGCTTAAGTATAACTTTGTAGTACAGTTGCCCAAAGCGTCGGTTTAGTTCTTGTCTTTTTAGCCTCGTGTGTGGGTTCCATGTCAGGATTTTTGTTTCACTATTAAATGACTGCTTTAGGCTATTAAACCTAACATTATAGCTCCTAAATAAAACCAGTCGTAGAATGATGTCTGTACAAGTAGCCAGCCATTTTTAACCATTCATAAAAAGAACATTACATGTTTTCAATTATTCATATCAGCAATTAAGATGACCATAAAATTTATGTATTATTGTGTTTTTTTTTATTGATGTACTTAATTTGCTGCAGTATAATACATAAAATGGATAGAACATTTTTGACTTTACTGAAAATTGCTCCACGTTTTTATAATATGACCTTTCATTTTAGAAATTAAAGGTAAAAAAGTTTTAGGTCGAATAAATTATATCGTGGGCAGATAAAATAATATATTTCATAGAATAATATATTTTATGATATCCTTCTACAACCGGCTCTAACTGTATAAAATGAATAGCTAACGTATTTACAAAAAAAAATACCGAACGAAAAAAGCAATTATGATCTGTTAAAATATCTTAAAACGACTTAGAAATTTTTTAAAAATAATAATGCTAATGTCATTAAAAAAAAAACATTGTGAATATCCTAATACATTTTTAAAAAAAACGTGAATAGCTGACAAAAACACTATTGTCTGTAAATGATATAATGAAGTCGGAAAAAAACGAGAAATGCGTGTTTTCAAAACTCATTTGTTATTTGTCACTACGCACTCCTACAGGCTCTACTTTATTAGAAGTACATCCCAACACTTTGCAATACTCACATATGTTATTGGTCAAAATGAGGTACAGATTTTCTTAGAAGCTACGTTGTATACGAGGGCGGTCTGAAAAGTTTCCGACCTAACAAAGCTTTTATTTATTTTATTATCATCTTCATGTTGAGGTCGGAAACTTTTCAGACCACCTGTGTATAATGCTAAGGATTTTAACGCAAAAAAAAAAAAATGTTAAACTTCTTGCGGAAACAAAAGAATTTATTTTTTATTTCGTTTATTTCTATTTAAAAATAGAATTCAGCTCACCATTTGTGTAAAAAGTTGGTAAAAAAATATAATAAAATATAACCAAGCAACTAATGTATATATCAGCAAAGTTGATAAATGCATGACTGTATGCCGTGAATACAGGTTCAATAGATCGAGCGAAGAATTCAATATGGCCAGAGCACAGACATTTCCCCTTCTGCTGCGCTGGCCTCAAAAAAAGTATGAATATGTATGATAGAACAAATAATGTATGATAAGTCAAATAAAACATGACTGTCTGATGCTAATGAATTGCTTTAAAAAAAAACTGGCTTCAGCGAACAGTGATCGTTTTAAATGAATGAGATCTAAAACCACTCATTCTGTATTATGTACAAACAGGCTCACTTATGATTGACTAATAAGGCAGACAGCTTTCAAACAAAAAAAAGCTCTCAAAATGGAAAGTTCAGTGTTCTTCCTTTTGGAGAGGACCAGTAAATAAACAGTTGTTAAAAATTATCTAGGAATGTTTATAGAGGCGAAATATACAATCAAGGAATTGTTTGTTTTATTTATTTATTACATTATATACATGTTTTGTTATTTTATTTTATTTTTTTTTTTTTTCTAAGCTTTCTAGTTAGAAATTCAGGATGAGGGAAAATATACAATATTTAGGTTAATCGGATCCTTATACTAGGAGAACCTGCTTGAATGTGGTGTGAGAGGATTAAAGGGTGTGAGAAGGGAAGAGGGGGGGGGAAATAATTGTTATTTTATAAAAATTACATAATGGAATAAACAATTATAATGATATATATTATACGTGACTGGACTGACCTGACTCTAATAAAGTTATTAGGGCTCACCTTTTCTATCAAACTTAAAACTAACTTACATACTAATTCTTAACCTAATTTTTCCCCGACAGTCTGTTGCCATCGATCCGCGAAAGGTGGTAGGGTCATAGTGTCAAACATTGGGTTTGTGAGGTACTGCAGCGCGTTGAAAAACTTGATGTGTCTCCGTCAGATGAACTCGCCCACCGACGGCACACCAAGCAACGGGTGCAGGTCAGCGTTCTTCAACCTGTCGAGAGAGGTATGTCGGTCCACTTTTCGCATGATCCCATTCTGGAAATGTTGGAGACATTTGGCTGTATTGTCAGTCAAGTGGGTGAATAGCGAATTTGCAAAAATACTTGCAAGAAGCTATATTGTCGAACAAAATATTATATCAGCGAAACTTTATATTATTAATACGTGTTATATTATTAATACGGAGTGTTTGTTTATCGGCTAAGGACTGTAAGAAAACAACAAACTACAAACCCTTTTAAACATTTTTCTAGTCATCAGAACTTGATGATGCCACCGACAAACGTAGCATACGTTGAAACGTTGCCCATAAACCCGATGAATAAATAATTATTGCTTTCATAAACTTATGCGATTGTCAAAAAAATACACTGGTGTAGACGACTGTGTATGTATGAGATAGAAGGAGTCAGATATTTTTGAGCCAAAGAAATAGTTAACAAAAATTATCTGTTGGTCCGTTTGTCTAACAGTGAGTGACTGGGGTAACAATATTATATAAAAAAACAATTATTTGTTAACACTAATCTTATTCATTACTTATATTAAACAGGCAGTCCTAGATATATTAGGGGGACCGGAAAGTAATGTCGTTTTATTTACATTAAATTCAAACAGATAAATTTTTAACAAGATTTTGTTTTTAATCGTTATCAGCAACCTTTTGCTATTTACTGTGCATATTTCCAATGCCGAATCGATAAAAATCAATTGGTTTTTGTGTAAAATGTCTGGAGATGGCATTTCGGACAACATCCAAATTTTGAAATTTTTTGCCACTTAGAAAATGTAGCGATCGGAATAAATGGAAATCCGATATCGGGCGAGTATGGTGGTTGAAGCAATACCTCCTACCCAACTCATTAATTTTTTCCAGGGTTCCTGCGGAAAAAATAGGCGCAGTGAGGTCTTGCATTGTCGTGTTTCAGAATAACGCCTTTTTCATTGACAATCGTTGGGAAATTTTCAATTAAATATTGATTTAATCGATCCAATTGTTCACTGTAAAGATCTTCATTCACAGTTTTTCCAGGTATCAGTGATGAACGACCCCGCAAATACTCCACCAAACACACAAAAGCGCCTTTTTGGAGTGTAAACCTGGCTTAGCTGTACTTCGTGCCGATTCATGTGGAGAGAGATTTTTTGATTATCATAGAGGACCCATTTTTCATCTCCAGCCTCACCCACCATAGTCGCCCGATATTGCGCCATCGGATTTCCATTGATTCCGATCGCTAGAAAATTTTGAAAATTTGGATGATGTCCAAAATGCCCTCTCCAGATATTTTGAACAAAAACCAATTGATTTTTATCGATTCGGCATTCAAAATTTGCACACTAGATGGCAAAATGTTGCTGATAACGAGAGTGATTACATCATTGGTCAAAAACAAAAACATTACTTTCCGGTCCCCCTAATATATATATATATATATATTTATAAAATTCAGAAAAATTCAGAAAAATGTATTGTCAAGGACTTATTTTTTGCAGTGTGATAAATTGTAGCAGGTTGTTTTGACGTTAATTGTACTTATGTATCCGATTCATAAATTATGTTTTGTTTGTATTTGTCACAAGTATGAATGAAGAATTCAACATTGAATTGTATGATACTGTTATCATATACTGTTATATGATACCGTTATATATATGATACTGTTATATATATGATACTGTTGATGGGTTATCAGATATACTGACTGTTATTCAAATGAGGACCCCATAGACTACCCTAGGGCCCCTGACTGTTATGTTAACATAAGGTTATATTAAAATAGAGCGCTAATCTCAACCGGGTCTTGCATATATTTGCATCTTAGAAGCTCCTGGCCCTCGACAGCTGTTCGAGCCGAGCCAACACTGTAGCAATATCTCTTTGTTATGTTTACAAGCATCATTGTACTCATTTCGATGGCCCTTTTGACGTCAATCAATTTCCCTTAAGGTTCATCAAATGTTGTTAATTTCAAAGCTAAAATCAATATTCAATTGATTAATATGGCTAAGAGTGAGCACAAGTAAGTGTCTAGTGTCTAGTGAGTGTTTCAATAACAATAATAAATGTGTATCATACATTTATATAAAGTAAGCAAGTGGTATCTAGAAAGTTAACATTTTTCTTTTATGAGCTCTCATATTAACAATCTTGATAATATATCGCCATATTGATTTACCACATATTTGTAGTTGTAACCATTTCACAACCGAAGAGCCATTCATAATTGTACATGTATTATATACGTATTAAATATGTATTAAATGCATTATTTGTAAATTTCTACACTAAGTTCTAAGCAATGCCCCTCCGTAAGATCGTCGACAGAAACTTGACGTGATCAAGTACAATGTCCTTCTATGTAAAAACCTCATCTCCTCGACTGGCGAGTTGAAAACGCAAAACTATCATCAACAGTCCGAGAGGAATAAATTATAACGGGTTAATCCAAGGATCAATTGCCTAACCATTTATATTTCTCATTACATCGTAGATTATTTTTTGGATATGAAAATTTTATATTGAACAAAAACCTATTGAATTTGGTTTAGTTAAAAATTGGGCCAACTATAGATATATCTTATAGGATTTGAGAGTAAATGGAATATTTTTACAGTCTGACAGAGGCCGTAAGGCCGATGCTTTTTCGTATCACTTTTCATTTTAGCAACTAAAGAAGACGAATTGTCGAAAACGATTTTTTCGAATAAACTATATTGTGGAAAGACAGAAGAATATCATCTTCCACAACTGGCACCAACCATAAACGTATTTACAAAAAAAAAAACTACTAATACACACTGTGTAAAGCGATTAAATTAGATATTGTTTAAATATAAAAATGGTAATGATGCCACTTAAAAAACAAGAACATTGTGATTGCTGTATATATTCCAAAAAACAACTACATTGTGAGTGCCAAATACATTCCAAAAAACAACAACATTGTGAGTGCCAAATACATTCCAAAAAACAAAACAAAAAAAACATTGTGATCGCCGAATACATTAAAAAAGACCCTTGTGATTGCCGAATACAATAAAAAAACAAACAACAACATTGTGATTTCTGAATACATTTAAAAAAACAACAACATTGTGAGTGCCGGATACTTTAAAAAAAAAAAACATTGTGATTACCGACTACATTCCAAAAAACAACAACATCGTGATTCCCGAATACATTTAAAAAAAAACACATTGTGTTTGTTAAATACATTTAAAAAAACCCACATTGTGATTGCCAAATACATTTAAAAAAACAACACATTGTCATATGTTAAAATTTGATCGCAAATCGAAACAACAGAATTTCTTTTTTACTTCGTTTTTTTGTATTTAAAAATAGAATATAATTAAATATAACAAAGCAACTAATGCATATATCTATCAGCAAATTTGATAAATGCATGACTGTATGCCATGAATACAGGTACAAAAGATCGAGCAAACCATTCAAGATGGCTAGATGTCCTAAAATTTTCTCTATTTCTAAAAACCATGCAGTGTGTACTGTGTCCGTATGATTCCATGTACGAATGGTGGAATATGTCATTGAATAAATTTCGGAGAAGGTAATTTTAATAACTAAATGTACACTGAAACTAATAAAATAAATTAAAAAATTAAATGTTATTTTAAAATTTAGCCAGTACCAGTCCTTGTACTGTTTATCACTTTATTCGCCAAATTCATGAAAATAGCGAGCATATGTTATTTTTTTTAAATTAATTTCAAAGAACATTCTTTTAATTATTCTTATATTATTTTAAATAACAAAATTTTCAAGCATCATGCACCTGGTTTCAATCTTTATGTTCTCTCCATTATTCCAATCCATTAAAAACTACTTGAAAATTTCTAACAAATCTGAAATGTGAAACGACGAGGCCACTCCAGGGATGAGCTAGATCAAGTTCTTCCTGAAGCGTGGCTATAGAGAAACCATGTTTCCGGTCTGTGGCGGAAAAACCACGGCTGCCTACATACATCCTCCTTTGGCCGATAGGGGAAAAAATGTAACCAGGCTTACTTTCCGCTGAAGTTAGCTTCCGCTTCTAGAAGATAGTGAGGAAACAGAAGTGCGTAGAAACAGCCCAACTCTATTATTTATTGAATGAAATGAACAAGATTCTGGCAGCAGGCGAACGGCCGCCATTGAAATGGGACGACCAGTTTCCGGTTCTTGTATATCTAATGGCCCATGGCACCAAATTCTGGGTTAGTGAACCTTTTTCTGAACCGTTTATTGATAGAAGAAAAAAAAAAACGACAACATAACGGTTCGATTTTAAATCGATTATATCGCCTACCTCCGAGAGATTAATGGACTGCTCGTTTTATCAGGCTGTATAATGATAAGCCAATTATCACATTAAATCTTTATTACCTGTGATCCAGACGTTTTGAATGCTGTGGGCACAAATGGCCAGTGGACGTAAACTGCCTTAGACAGTTACAGCGCCTTGAGCTAGGGTAATACACTTTACTTTAATAAGAGGCTATTTAAATGCTATTATGTCTGTCTGTATGTTTGTGTAACACCGCACTCAAATATCGTCACAAATAAAAAAAACAACAACTCATTTTTGAATGAATAGCACATTTAGACTGGCACTGTTCGAATCAGTTCATGCAAGTAGAAAGTATAAGGATTCTGAATTTTATTCAGCGCATAATTTACTTTTAGTTTGCACCAGTACACTGAGTTATGGTTAGCTTCATTGATTCTTCTTATTTTGGGAAGGATTTAAAGATTTTGAAGGGGGCTAATTTTGATTCTTATTATTTTGGGAAGGATTTAAAGATTTAAAGATTTATAATATTATAATTCACATAAGGATTTAAAGATTTTGAAGGGGGCTAATTTTGATTTTTCTTATTTTTGGAAGGATTTAAAGATTTTGAAGGAGGCTAATTTTGATTCTTTTTATTTTGGGAAGGATTTAAAGATTTTGAAGGAGGCTAATTTTGATTGTTTTATTCGAGGTTTTACAATGCGCTTGCAAACTGAGGTACTTTCAGGTATTACTGATATTTCAAATTATATAGTAGATTCGTAGGTTTTAAGAGTACTTAATTTTATGTTTGATTCTACATACATATTGTGATGAATAAATCACAATTACTGATACCTTAATGTAGATTCATAGTTTATGAAAAGAACTTTTCTTACTTATTTCTTCTATAACTATTTTCTCAATTTCATGATAGATTTATTATTCGGTAATACGGTTTGTATTTTAAATAACATATAAACCAATAAATTTGTAATTATTCGCAAAGAAAACAGGAAAAAGTTTGTTATTGAATTCCATTCACATAAAATGGTTGTTCATCATTAGTCATAAAATGATGCATTGTTTATATATATTTATGGTTCAACATATTTTTATTGATTGAATTATGAATTGATGCAGTGAGAAGTTTCTGCAGTAGCAAACCTTGCGTGGCATTATTTTAGGCAACGCGTAATATTGTTGGTAGAAATAAGTATTGATCCATCAGAATTTTTGTATTAGTAAAAACACAAGTGAAAATTTTGCAATCTTTGAGAACTGCAAGCTAGAAATAGGCATCTGGCGATTCTAATTTTGAATAATAAAACACAAATAGAAAACAAATTGTTAAGTTTCATTAAGTTTTTTTTCTTTTCGCTTAAAGAAGGAAATTATAATAGTTGACTAACTTTATGATAATTAAGGTTATTCTTGATATACCATAAGTGATAACCTGAAAACTTATAGCTAAATGTATGGTTATAATTACAATATTGAAAATATTTCCCACAGTCATAAACTGCCCAAAGGTAAAAAGGCTTAGGGCATAATATTATAGTTAAAAAAAGTGTATTTACATTTTGGCCTTAATTAAAATTTGTATGCAATTCAATGAAGACTTTTTTTCATATTCAACAGTGATGATGTTAGTCTTCTGTTTTTAGACTAGGTGCATTAATTATTATCATGAGTTTATTTTTATTTTGTAAATAAATTAATTTTAAAGAAAACAATCGCTTTCTTTCGGCGATTTAAACTGAAATAGCTGACTACATATAAAATAAAATTATTGTTTTATACAATTTTGAAGGAAGAAAACCAAATTATCTCAGTTGAACTATAAAAAAAAAAAATGAAGGAAGCACGATGAGTATTGTCCACAATGAGAGTCCATTGTGCAGCAAAGAGACTCTTGCGACAAAATTAAAACTGCTTTAGCTGAGCACGCGAAATTAAAGTGGAAATTGCAATGGACTGTGTGATCCAGGGATACAGAACGAGGAATGGTGGGTTAGCGAATCAAATTAATGTAAATTGCAATAAATAATATTTAATATTTACCAGTAGTTAATTTGTACAAAACTGAGGTTTATGAGGAAAATAGAGTTTTTTTCTATTTGTATGCGTTAAACCATTGAAATGGCTAATTGCTTTAATTGATCTGAACTAAAATATAAACAGCATGACCCGGGTTGTAGTGCGGTATACTTTCAAAATGAATTATTTTTATACCAATTTTGTATTAGATACATACAGTATGACAGGGAGGCGAATGACGATATCCTTGCATAAAGTAGAGCCTCTCCTTTGAGGCTAAGGAATACGCTAAAATATACAATTTGTTTGAGTTTCATTATGCTCAGAAATGGTTAAGCGATTTGAAGATATTTTTTATTATTAGCACCCGAAAAAAACCAAAATAAAAAAGCAGTGAATATATTTAAAGCCATCTTGAAAACAAAACAACAAAAGACATTCAACGATGTTTGAGAGGATGAGGCAAAATTTGCTATTTATCCTTAAAGACATCCTTAATAAGTGGATACTATTTTTTAGTATTGATATGATGATGGGATGTAAAACATTAAATGTATGTGTCGGGTCGTCACTAGGAGGTGCCTGATCACCCTAGCGCTGGTGACGAGTGCGGATTGTTCGAGTTTATAACTCGGACAATCGTTCCACGACGGCGTTACTATCTGACTCCATTTTATGATAGGTATGTGCCCCGACAATGCACTATGTTCAAGAGAAGAGGTACAGTGGTTTCATAAAGAATAAGTCAAGTTTTCAGAGTTTCGAGCGGAAACCAAGCGATCGTCACGGGTACAAGTCGCCAGAGAGTCTGCAAGGAGACTGAGAGACTGGCGAGGAGTCTAAGAGACTCATGTACAGGGCCAGGAGCCCTGGCTTAAGGCGTCCCCGAGTAAAGGTCGCGAGAGACTCAGAGGTTGATGAGGAGACTGGCCTTACAGGTCCAGGGGCCCTGGCTTAAGTATGCTCTCTACTGGGGGGGGGGGGGGGAAGGGCCTAGGCCGGCGTTGATTTTCACAGCTGTCGTGAGGAAATGCGACCGCAGCCCGATTACCTGACCCCTTGCCCCTGGGGGTAGTGCCTGCACAAGGGTTGTTATGTTTATGACTGTTTATGAACCGTGGTACCCTTGCCCACCTGGCTCTTAGGCCGGTGGGTACCTGACTGTTTAAGACTGCCAGCTGCTGACCCTTTCTCGTTTATGACTGTTGGCTTCCGCTTTTTATTGCTTAACACTTTACAATGATTTACATTTAATTATAATACATTTAGTTCATGTTATTTTACTTTTGCTTACAACATATATGCACTAGAGTATAGGGTGATTTAACTTATGTAGTTAGCGGTCGCTACAGTATGTTATAATACATCAAGAAATCATAAATGCTATTTTTTTTTTTTTTAACAGCAACAGATTTTGACATGTCGCCATTGTCTGGAGAGTCTGTAGCACTGACATTTTCCCAACTTATCTGTTTGAAAAGTAAACCTGTATATTTTTGTCATTATTAGATATTATTATTAGTATAAATCCATGACATAACATCTAACGAATAGATAAGCTTGCCCAGTAGTTGATGACACTGAGTAGCGTGGTTGATGCTAGGCTATTACCTCTTAGCGTTTGTTAGCTTAGAATTCCTTTAGTGGGAATGTGGAAATCCCCCCCCCCAAGACAGTTTGTAGAGAAAGAGACTCGGAGGGTTTCAGTGGTCGGTGGGCCTTCATGATTGTACTCGTATCTTTCCTTACTTTACAATTTACCTCAAACTACACAACATATCAAACACCCGATTTGTTTCTGTCGGAGACGCTCAGATATTTTCCCCTGTTTTTTTTTCTTTCATATGCCCTTTAAATTTACAGGAAATTATAGATCCTTAGGCGAATCTATTTACAAATTATTTTTGTATTTCCTGTAGCATCGCTACATTTATATACAGGTTTTGTTATTTTATAAAAATTATATAATGGAATAAACAAGTATAATGATATACATTATACATGACTGGACTAAACTGACTAATAAGGTGATGGGGCTCACCTTTTTGATCAACCTTAAAACTAACTTACATACTAATTCTTAACCTAATTTTTCCCCGACAGTCTGTTGCCATCGATGTGGGAGGGGTGGTGGGGTCTTGTGTTAAACACTGGGTTCGTTAGGTGCTAGGATCCTCGGTAGTATAGTGATAAGTTTTATTTGATGCAATTGCTAATTGTCTCTCATTAGATGAGGCATGGTTAACCACGGCCACCCACCCTTCTCTGAAAAAAATCTTATTTTTTATTTTTTTATTTTTTCTTTATAGCCCCTTTAAATTTACAGATAATTATAGATCCTCAGGCGAATCTATTTACAAATTATTTTGTGTTTCCTGTAGCATCACTACAAAAAAAAAAAAAAAAAAAAAAATCTTAACAAATGGAGCGGGTATTTAACAGTCTGGCTCCCTAACTACTAAAGGCTAGTCAGATAATCGTGTAAATTTGAAATATAAATAGTTGATAATTTTAAGCTCGATGATTTTTATTTCTAGTTTATGTATTCTTCTACAAACAAACCGATAAATCGGGTTAACCCATTCGTCTCAATTTAGAATAATTAATTTATTTTTTTTTTAATTTCTCATGTAAGATACGGATTGATATACACATAACGAATCATGTGCTTGCAGATTGTGTGCTCAGGGGAATGAGCAACGAACTTAATACCTATCGACTTTTGAGTGATCCATTAAGTGAATAAATATTTGCATGCTTCCTTATTGTTTATGTTTGTTGTAATATTTTAATGATAAAACAGTCTTTATTATATTTATAAATATTTGACTGTATTATAATTTTTTTTAGTATATTTGTAAGGCGACTTATATTTTATAATGCTCCTGAAAGTTCAACTGACTAAATATACAGAAATGACTTATAATATATTATACTAAAACCACTTTGATATAAAAATAATATATTTAGTGTTGTGTATGTTTATTATATGTACGTGTAAATTACCTAGGGTTTAAATATTTTTTTTTTTACTTAATTTGAATAATTACTGATCAATTTTGGACACTGGTCCAAAATTTAATTTTAATTTCCAATAGGTTCTTTTAAAGAATGAAAATCCAGCATAAAATTTGCTTATCTTATTCTTCATTTTTGTTCTTAAAATACCATTAGATGTATGGATCCATGAAATTGCATTTAAAAAAAAAAAAATTAATTAGTTATGTTATGAGTAAATTATTTTTTAGTATATCAGTTTCAGTTATCAGTCAGCTTATTAACAATTGATGTTTGGAAATATACATGACGGTATCAGGCATTTGAAAGCAGTTAAGTAAAAGAAAGAATCTTGAAATCTATAGTATACATTCTATAATCTAAACATAATGTGGGCATTGTGATTAAGACCTCGTGCAGACATGTAATGCATTATTAGATTTGATGACAATCTAGATCTGTCATCGTCGACCGAAGCAGATATCTCAACAGCTGCTCACTAGATTCACTACGTACTAAAAAATTAATTTATTAAAGCTGGGACCACCAGGTTAGTTCTAGGGGTTATGTATGACCTCATTTTATTGCCTTAAACCGTGAGTCCGAATGACTGCTGCACTAGTCATACTTTACGTTTGCAGTAGACTATTCTGTTTTAGTGAAAATAAGCTCCTTTGTCGGTGACGAACCCAGGTCGTCTAGAACCTTCTTAATTGTTTTCCGGTCAGAAAGCCAAATGTCCAAAGGTCAACAGAGCTGTTTGTTTACTGTAGTAGGTACTAATCCCACCTCCTCTTACTTCGTGTTTTTTTTTTTTTGCAAAATATCGTACAAAAGGGTTCTATTTATGGCAGATGCTGAAGAAAATATGTTTTGCAGGCTACTGGACAAACCAAGATAAAATTTAACAAAAATGACAATTTTAAAAAATCCTTAAACGGCCTGTTCGAAAGAAGTAACTTTATCAAGAAATTATTTCTATAAATAGATTAATTGTTCTCATAGGCTTCAATCAACTAAATTGTTTTGATATGAATACGATTATATATTATTTGTAAAAAAACAAAAAACAATATTAAACATTAAAACCGAAGACACAAGTTTTTTGACTCGTTGCAGCACCTGACAAACCCAGTGTTTAACACCATGACCCCACCACCATTCCTTCATCGATGGCAACAGACTGTCAGGGAAAATTAGGTTAAGATTTAGTTAAAGTTTTTATTGCTAGATGTAAGTTAGTTTTTTAAGCCTATGATAAATAAGGTGAGCCCCATCACTTTTAATAAATCCAGTCCATAAATGTACAATATACGTCATTATGCTATTGTACAATGCAGATCACTGTTTTGTATACTAGAATTCGTATAATGCAATGAAGCAATTGTAAATAGATTCGTGTGTAGAACCTATATTATGTACATATGTAAACTTGTAACAAGGGGATATGGAACATAAAAAAAAAAATGTTGTATATATTATGTTGTTGTTTTAAAATGCTTTATTATTATACCTTTATTAGACATTTATCTACTTTATTTGTTAAAGAAACAGGTATCATACGAAAAAAAAAATACAAAAAATGTGTATTTGCAATCTACTTTCAAGCAAGCAACCATTTTCTTTGTGACACTTTGTTCCTTTGTTTCTCCTCGACAGTGTGCTAAAAAAATTGACAAAATCTTCCCGCTTTATTTAGTTAACGAATAATTATGAATAAGTATGTCAATAATATAATTTAATACATATTATTTTCTTTTTAAGTCATATATTTAAAAAATGAGAGGTCGGAAACTGGAAGCTATAAATTTCTGGCCATAATCAACAACCAACCTATACTCAGACTGTTTTCAGCTGAGAATTAAATTAATTGAGATGAATAAATATATTATTGTTTGAATAAACCAGTGATGGAGACCAGACTAATTACCATTAATAACAAACTGGATCTGCGATTAGGAGATGCTGTGGGATGGACTTGTGACTGATGTAGCTCCTGCAGGCTGCATCATAGCAATACTGCCAATTATAGGGGAGTTGTTTTTTTAATCTTTTTGTTTTATAATTGAACCTCATAAATTTAATAATGCTAATTAGTTACTTTTTAGGTTTAAGGGTTTTTTTAGTTTTTTTTTTCAAAAACGAAACCCTTCAGTTGTCATTCCATTGTTATTCGGCTGATGGTGGTTGGTGGTTGCCGTTCGGTCTCTCCTGGCAATTAAATTCATTCTATTTGTATTTAACCATAATAACCATAGACATGATTCGTTTATTTACGTAATGATAAAAAGTGTTCAATGTTGAACCGTCTGGGCTTGTCAGAAGAACTAGAAAAAATTAATTATTAAATATTAAATTAATACTTCTTATATGTTTTGAGTACTGGTTAAAAGATTATCAGTCAAAAGAAAAGGTTAAAGAACATTACAAATTTACTAAGTCGGTTGGTGTAGGTATTGCTCAGTGGGCCGAGCACCTGGCCAGAGGTCACGAAAAAATTAAAGATACTACAATATTTATTTATTTTATTTTTTTTTATTACTATTTTTTTTTCAAAATCCCTTTTATTTAAACATTTTTACAACATATGAACTGTACAATTGAACAAAATTTACAGAAAATTTCTCCTCTTGCTGTATACTTAGATGCATTTGAAGTAGGGTAGAATTACAAAACAAAATTTCTTTTTACAATTTGTATTTATGAAATTCAAAAGAGATTTTATTCACATACTTGTTATAGTTATTCGTCAACTAAATAAATCGGGACGATTTTGTATATTTTTTTAGAAGACTGTCAAGGAGAAACAAAGAAATAGTGACAAAGAAAGTGATTGCTTGTTCGAATGTAGATTGCAAATACATTTCGCTATCAAAAGGATTGCATCCCCCCCCCCGAGTGATATATATTTCTTTAACAAATGAAACATATAAATGCAGGAAAATGCAATAATAATTAAATGATGTATTAAAATAAATAAATAATGACAGGTTATAAATCTTTTTTTTTTTTAAAGATAGGAATGATGAGGAAATAATGGCCATAGCTGAAATATTAGCCATCAGATAATGCTAGTGATTTATTGATAATTAATTTACTGTTTAAAAGAAATTAATCACTTTGAAAGTATTTAGTCAATTAACAAGGGTGATACAAATTGGCCCACTTGTATTGAAATGCCTTTTCAGGCATTTCAAAAGTATTTGAGGTATAATAAATGTTTTTATAGATCATTTATTTATTTATTATTGTTCCCTTAATTGCTAATTTTAACGGATTGCTATCTTACTACGATTTGTTACTCATTAGTCTTAGTGATTGGGTACATTTTTATTGGCCAATCGATCTACTTTGAAAAACGTACGAAGCTGTATTATGTCAGTGTGTTTGTATTCGTGAAAGTGTCTTCCACGAGATCAATTATACATAAACAATAATCTATAAATAGTTAAACAAAAATTCAAGCTCAAGGGGCTGGGGATTTTACAGTTTAATGACAATTGATATTGACAATAAATTTTTTTTTTTTCTTGGTCGTTTTATGTTAGTTTTAAAAAAAATTATTTATATATTTTGTAGCATTATTTATTTATATCGCCAAAAAAACTAGACTTTAATAAAAAAAACTTTAAATGTATTTGTGTTGATTATAAATGAATAATCACGTTACACAATAATATCTGTAGTGTTATCTAACCTTCAATTGCAATAGCTTGTGAGCACACAAACAGAAAAAAATGTTTATAATATACAATTACTTCAGTATCGTTTAACATCATGTGTTTCCAGAGATAGTTTAATTTTATGTTGTAAATATGTATAATTGATTTTAAAAACACGGTTATTTAGCTATTCATTTTTTTCATTATTATTATAATTGAGTAGATTTTTATTTATTTGTCCTGCCATAAAAATATCATTAAACATGAGAAGTGATACCAAAACGTATATTAGTTTTCTGGATTCTCAAAGAATATGTGAGAGTTACCTATCACAGATAATTCACAAACAAGCGATCAAAAATAAAGCATTAATAAGCCAAAATTTCAAGTTGTGTTTTTTTTTTTTAAATTATACTTAAAACTATTTACGAGACTCATATGAATTCCCGTGTTTTGTTTATGTATACAGACGAAAAAGATAAAATCTTACGTAATTATTTATTATTGCACTTAAAGTGCATAACGCATTAAGCACGTTAGTTATACACTTACATGAGAAACAGATTGTACACATGTGTGTGATGTTTACAAACAAAATTTAAAAGTCATTATTTAAAATCTCGTCACTGATTAGGATCACATTGGTTTTTCGTGCATGTCAGACGATATTTTTTTTCTTTTTTGGCAAAACGGTAATTTGGCTTCCTGAGAGAGAAGTAGGAATGAAATAGCAGACCAGAATTGATGGTTACAGATCTTTTTGCCTGATAGCAGACATTTTTACTCAATTCTGAAATAATTGTAATAAAAAGTAATTTATTCGTGAAAAAAAACAACAAAAAAAAACTGAAAGCACCGTTGAGATACTTTGAAGTGATAAATTGAAGTGGGAGATGAATTGTCACTACTAGATGAAGTGTCACTACTAGATGTAGTGTTGTAACGACCCAACTCTAGAACCTGTAACGGATTTGTCGGATTAATTGAGTTGTGTTTTTTTTATTATTAGTTTCTAGAAAATAATGTCTGAGGCTAATTAAAAATAGATTACTTCCATACTCCATCATCGCCACGTAATAAATACTTATAGATTTATATAGATTTCACGGAGTACCTACGGTGGTAGTGGATTTCTTCTTAGGAGTTAGACCTGTCCTTTCCGACCACCGTTCACCAATTTTACATGCAATTTCTGCCCTTGCAGCAAAGCTAGAAGCATTACAAATTGCTTTAAATATTTATTCATTATTCATCAGCCGAAAATGGAATGCACTAATTTCATTATTTATAAATTTAAAAAAATCTCTCATTTGGTGTAGTGATCAGCATAGCTGCAAGTGTAGGCTGTTTCAAACATAAATATTAAAATTCGCCTCATAATTTAAGAGTATGTGACCAAAACATTTTCCCACACGATACATAGGAGAATGAATTTCCATCAAGAGGATTACAATTATGGCTGCGCTATTTAGGGATAATTACACAGCACAAAGGGCGAGGCTCTACTTTCGCTATCGCTTGTCTGTATGCCAACTTTAGTCCTTTGTAAAGCCCAAAGGATGATTCTGGGTGTTAGTATGTTTATTTATGTTTTCGCATTATTGCCTACCTTTTTGAATGGCATAAATAGACATTGATTTAAATCAGTCAGTAGACTTGACATGTCTTCATTCAAGTATGTTTGTGGGTTATTATCATGACAAGGGCTGCCCACCAAGTAATGATACTGCAATTAGGGTAATGGTTCATAACTGCTACCTTCAATCAATTACGCCTCGACGGCCTGATTGATTAACCACCTGCAAATAATTGTTATAATTTGTTGATAAACATTGTTATTAGTACATTATCTTTCTGAAATTCATAAAACAAAAAAAAAAACGTACTTAATTTGTTTTTATTCTTGTCAGAGTAGAACATTTGAAGAATTAATCGAAATTGATGAATAAATGCAAATAATAATAATTATTTTGTATTCTGTAATAACATGCTATGAAGGCTAATACTATAGTTGTCAGTTTAATGGCCAAATAAAGGCGTTTCTTTTAAATTAGTCACACGTACTCTAACCCAAAACGTAGACAGCTATCATGAGCAAAAAAACAATTAAACAGTATTTAAAATATCAAAAACATTACAGAATATGAATCTGGATCCTGCCAATCTTTTGAGTCTACCCAAATATCTTCTTTTTTTTTATGATTCCACATCACTAGCCAACGTTTCTCCTGTCATCCTCAGAACAATGAATGAGATTATCCTCATATTATATTCGTTTATTATTGTATCCTGACAACGAGGAGTATCATGATGTATACACACATATGTCCACCTCATAGGAAAATATGAATTACTGTGTTGGAAAAGGTTGTATAAACTTACTAGATTTAAAAAATACAGATATGTCGGAGAGTTTGCTCGTTATAATATTACAACTGTACATCAAAAACACAAATTCGTATTTATAGTTCTTGATTTTTCAAGTATAATAAAGTCAATGAAGATATATGAACATTAAAACAATACTGCAAATAAGGGTATCAGCGACTCTTACATTACCATCACCAAACAATATATCCATCCATCCAAACTAATTTAATAGTCTGGAAAATAAAGGGTTCCCAGAATTAACGCAAGATTTGCTTTAAATAGAAAGTACAATTTTTTGTTGTTATTTTTTTATTGAATTATAAAGTAAATAGGATAGGGTTATTCATGGAATAACACATCGGGCAAATGGCCTCCACGACTTTGCTGGCACATACGCATTCTTTTGTCGAAATTTTTCATGACAATTTGGCATAAATGTGGTTGAATTTCGTTGACGCAGCGTTGAATTTTCTCTTTTAATGCACGGGTGGATGTGGGCTTGTTTACTTACACCTTTGACTTCAAATAACCCCATAAAAATAAATCTAAAGGTGTTAAATCACACGATCTACGGAGCCAATTCCCACCACCAAAACGAGAGAGTACACGACCTGGAAATGTCTCATGCAGTATTCGAATTGTTTCATAGGCTGTATGGCATGTGGCACCGTCTTGTTGAAACCACATATTGACCACATCAATATCTTCCAATTCCGGCACAAAGAACTGTGTTTTCAACAACACTCGCACGCACTGCTTCGATATTGACATTTGAACGGCTTGTTTTTGGACGACCAGCGTGTTAAGTGTCTCCAACTGATCCAGTCTCCCTAAATTTTTCAATTAATCTCTTCACAGTTGATGAAGTCAAAACACTATTCCGACCATATTTTGTGTAAATTTTCGAACTGCGGCCGCCAAACTTTCATTATTTTTGAGATAATGTTCAACAATAAAGCACGTTGTTCTATCGTGTAACGCTCCATTTTTACCAATCTTAAACTGGTAGCTGTCAAATTGTTTTTTTTTAGGCTTGCCAGCACTTTACTGCACAACTGGTGGCAAATTCAAATCTTGAGTTAATTCTGGGACACCCTTTATATTAGTTAAATATATCATATTCCTTATCTTCTACGATATAGTTTCCTGTAGTTTAAATATATCAATCTGGTAATAAATATAAAAATAATTATCATCCGATTAAAAAAATAAAATCCATTAAAAGTTTTAAATTCTTATTATCGTTTGAATCCGTACAACACGGACTAGTTGATAAGGACAGGGCCAAAGTTATGTAAAGAGAGAGGATTGAAACGTCAATCTCTTGAAAGATGGATGCGATAAGACTAAATAGAAGAGTGTTGAGGTTTGCACCATGCGCCAAACAGGCGCCTAAGCAACCTCTCTTCTAATCTGCGGATCGCTAATCAGTCGTCACTGCGAACTGTACAGCTTCAGTAGTACTTACAGTTCGAAATTGAAAAAAAGGTATATTTTATCAGACTTCATTACTTTTAGACTATCTCCTGTTTTGAAAATTTTCGATTCACTGGCGATGAATCCTTTAAGTCGATTTCAGATGACAGGCTATGGTTTACGTTCAAAATCGCCATGCTTCGTTGTCTCAGCGAGTATTGTAAGTACCCCGAATGACCCGGAGAAATTTGATGTTGAGAGCCTTCAGTCGATGTTTCTACAATGAATACAAACATACTGACTCATCACCACTCAGTCAGACCCTTATCAACGTAGGGATTGATTACCATTGATATTTCAGCTTCGTGAAGGAAAATACACTTATTTATATTTATATTATAATTATTATGGTTTTCCTCTTCTTTGTAAAACAATCAATAGTGTTTTGGTATTTAAATAAATTCAATATAGAAAGTTTCAATGATATAAATGTTAAGTCTGCTGAAGTAAGTTGATAGATGGCACTGAAGTCCTAGCTTTTGTTTTTTTAGGTTAGACTCCCTACTTCTTTATTCAAGTAGGTATCTATTTTCCTTTGAAGGATGAGCGAACTCACCCGGAAATCGAACCTGGGCATCTGTATTCAGTTGTCTCCAGGATCGCATCCGTTAAGGCTTGTTCTTCGAAAAAACCTGTTTTACCTACAAGCATAGATTGGGGTGCACCAACAACACCAAAAATGAAACATAAAAATTCATTTGATAATTTATAAATATAGCATTTTAACTGGATTTGTCATTTATTATCTTATCCGAGAAATCTTCGTTTTGAGAGTTACAAAGGGGTCGGGCTTTCTCGGGAATTGAACCATCGTTATTTGTATGATAAAACTCTCAGTTCTTCGGAGGATGCCCACACTTGAGAGCAGACAAGTAGTTAGTTATTTTGTCCGGTGTTAAGATCCTGCTGTAACGATATACCGTGAACTAGAATTATCGCTATAGTCGGTGTAGACTAAATTTTTTTTTTTTGTAGGTATCTGGAGATTGTGGACTTGGACTTTGTGTGAGTTCTTCAATATTTGTAAAGATTTGCCGAAGAAGTTTTGAAAAGAAGGAGGGTGCAGTTTTTATTTATTTGTTGGCAACATATTTGAAATTATCTTTGAGTAAACGCCTTTAACAACCTTAAGGAAAAGTCAAAAATCTGCAATATATTGTGAGTTATAAATTTTGAATGTCAAACAGAAGCAGTTTAGCTAAGAATTAGTGTTCTCATGCTTCCCGCCATATCTTGACCTACACGTTCACAGGAAATTTCATATCTATATAATTTTCGGGAAAGCGGGAAAAATACACTTGTGACTCTGGGTGATACGGGGGACCTGATAAGAGAGGTTATGTGGAGGGGGTAGAGCGGGTGATACCTGGCAGAGAGCTGATAAGAAAGACCGGTGGTACTCACTGTGCGGCATGGACAGATGCACAAGATGCAAGCTGCAAGCTGCAAGATGCAAGATAATGCGAGCACTGACCACGGACCAGCTGCTAAGCCTGCGATGACTCCACTGAGACTGAGACTGCTGCCCCTTCGAAGGCAGAGCCCGCAGCTCAGAGCACCTCCTCCGTGACGTCACTAGCACACGTGTGGCGGAAGAACACTCACGTGATGACAGGACCTCGGCTGTTGTTCTGGTCCGGGGCGGGGCTTGGCCAAGGATCAGGGCATCGACATCTTCGCCACTCGGCGTCTCGGCTCCTCTTTCCCTCATGTGGGTAGTCATCTCAGCTATTGCCCGAGGTGTATCGGTTATTCTGTCGTCGAAAATACTAAACCAACATAGTTTGAGGAGTCAATGGAAGCTAATACAGCATTTTATTAGGAACGAAGGCAATAAAAGTACTATACAACAAGCTTAGTGTCTACATAGGGTGTCCCAGAATTAACGCAAGATTTGAATTTGCCACCATTTGTGCAGTAAAGTCCTGGCAACCCTAAAAAAAACAATTTGACAGCTGACAGTTTAGGGTTAGTAAAAATGGAGCGTTACACGATAGAACAACGTGTCTTTATTGTTGAACATTATCTCAAAAATAATGAAAGTTTGGCAGCCGCAGTTCAAAAATTTCATTCAAAATATGGTTGGAATAGTGTTTGACTTCATCAACTGTGAAGAGATTAATTGAAAAATTTAAGGAGACTGGATCAGTTGAAGACACTAAACACATTGTTCGTCCAAAAACAAGCCGTTCAAATGTCAATATCGAAGCAGTGCGTGAGAGTGTTGTTGAAAATCCAGGAACATCAATTCGGTGTCGTAAATTGGATGATATTGATGTGGCCAATATGTGGTTTCAACAAGATAGTGCCACAAGCCATACAGTCCATGAAACAATTCAAATACTGCATGAGACATTTTCAGGTCGTGTACTCTCTCGTTTCGGTGATAAGAATTGGCCCCCTAGATTGTGTGATTTAACACCTTTAGATTTCTTTATATGGGGTTATTTGAAGTCAAAGGTGTATGTCAACAAGCCCACATCCACTCGTGCATCAACGAAATTCAACCACATTTATGCCAAATTGTCATGAAAAATTTCGACAAAAGAATGCGTATGTGCCAGCAAAGTCGTGGAGGCCATTTGCCGATTCCATAAATAATCCTATCCTATTTACTTTATAATTCCTTTAAAAAATAACAACAAAAATACAAAAAACTGCCTTTTCTATTTAAATCAAATCTTGAGTAAATTCTGGGATACCCTATAGTTATGCTCAATGTTCTAATTCATATCATATTTACAAAGAGTCCAGAGACCTGCCAAATACAAATTGTCACCCCCCCTCCCCCAGAGGAAGCGGAGTCTTGGGAAGTCCCCACGCTCCTCCGTCAGCAGCGTAACCGAAGACGAACCAGTGGAGGCTGACCTATAGCGCGAGAGCCACATACGCTCAGGACATTATTAGAGATACTGTCCATTACCCGGACTCCCACTGTCATTTATTTATAACAGACCACGAGGCCAGTGCCGCTTTAGTCTCCGAGGGGGATTATAGGGATCTTTATATTTTATAAAACTTTATTGTGTTTGGTCATCGGTTCTAAGCTTGCATACGCCAAATCTGGGAGAGCTTTCGAATCTTCAGCCATCAATGTCCAATTAGCCAAAAGGACCAGAGGAAGGTTCTACAACCATTAAACCACAATCTTCCTTCTTGTTAGCATAATTTTGACTGGTTAGTACTAGGTGTGGGAGGATATTAATAAATAAATATATTTACTATCCCAGGAGTAATTCCCTTGAGAACAAGCATTTATTTAACATAAAGTCTCGCTAAAAGCACAGAAATGAAATATAAAACGATTTAATGTAGCTATGTATGCATAAACATAATATATACCTATTCATCAACAATTAAAAACGAAATATCAACATATACAGCATATTGTCTAGTATACCTCTGAGATTTCAGATCATGTAGCAGCTGTAAAGAGAGAGAAAGAGAAATATATTTATCTCAATTTCTACATACATTTATGTACAATGATTAGGACAGACCGGATACATCAGTTTTTTTGTTTTCTTTTTGGCTGGCTTTTAACAGTAGGTAAATAATTAAATATTTTAATTTAGAGGAAAAAACAAATAAAAAACCTCTCAAATAATTAATAATATTTAATAAAATACTATTTGTTTTAGGCTTTATGTTATCTAATAGTAAAATCTATAAGTGGAGCTAGCAGGCAATAAATATTTATATAAGGTAAAGAGAGACTCAATTCACAATAATATACATTATTTTTGCTCGTTTAAATGTATGAGGGTTTTTGCGGGGACAGAACTGAATAAATAAAAATGATAAATGCTTAATATATGTATTTGTAGTTGGCATTCGTAATTCTTTATGTGTATTTCTAATTTTACTGTTGTAGTCCTTCTCTGCACAATATTGCATATTTATACAAAAACCTTTTCGACATCTCTCTAACCCATTATCTTTAGTCGCTTAAATGAAAATTCATATGATGAGAACGTAGCACGTGCATACGGAGACTGACAAAATCAATTAAAAGGAACAATAAATAAAAACAAATTCTAAAAATTTAAATTGTTTTACCTATTCAAGAATAACAATGAGTATAGAAAACACACATCTTATGGACAACGTTTCCAGAATGGGATCATGCGAAAAGTGGTCAGACATGCCTCTCTCGAGAGGTTGAAGAACGCTGACCTGCACCCGTTGCTTGGTGTGCCGTCGGTGGGCGAGTTCATCCGCCGAGACACATCAAGTTTTTTGACTCGTTGTAGCACCTCATAAATCCAGTGTTTAACACTATGACCCCACCACCCCTCCCGCATCGATGGAAACTGACTGTCGGGGAAAAATTAGGTTAAGATTAGTATGTAAGTTAGTTTTAAGGTTGATCTAAAAGGTGAGCCCCATCACCTTTATTAGTCAGTTCAGTCCAGTCATAATTATACACATTATACTTGTTTATTCCATTATATAATTTTTATAAAATAACAAAACCTGTATATAATGCAGCGATGCTACAGGAAATACAAAAATAATTTATAAATAGATTCGCCTGAGGATCTATAATTATATATCATTATCTGTAAATTTAAAGATGGGCTATGAAAGAAAAAAAATATGGCATGCTTCTCATACAATGACTGGTATGAAACATTCACATGTTATTCTTACGAAGCAAACTATTAAAAAAATTGTGCTATTTCAACTGACATGCTCTACGAGTGGGTTCATTAAGGAGGCCCGAACTCACAACTCCTGACGATACCTTAACATATGTGTGTTTAATATTTCAAGGCTGTTGATCAATATTAGATCATTCGTAATCATATAATTCGCAAGGTTTTATAGCCTCTGTTTCCTGTAATCCTTTTGCTTTTGCAGATGTTTGACTTGTTCATTGTATTCTAACAGTTACTAACATAAAACTTGGGGCTTGCAAATTAAACGAATGGCTAACTTCATAGGTTAACTGGCTAGGAGTTGCTAAATGTAATGAGTAGGTTAATAATTATTGTTTGCGCTAGGGCTCTTGAGAATCAAGAATCCTACAAACGCCAGAAAATTGCGCCGGTTACGTCGTGAGAAGTTGGATTGAGTCGGTTAGTGTTACGAAATTGCCAACACTAAGGCAAAAAAAAACATAAAAGCATAAAGTACAAAAAATAATAAATAAATAACCATTCATTTTATTCAAGACAAAAAAAAAATAACTGATCAGCAATTTAACCAGGCCTGATTGTTAGTAACTACAAATATAATTTATAATGTATAATAAGTAATGAAAAAAAGTTTATATTCACGATACGATGTTTCGGAGAGGAGTGCGTATAGTCAACCGGAGGGGGATCTGTAGACGAGATAGGCCGAGAAGTGCAAACTTGTAGTAAACAACGACTTCTTGTTCGCAGGGGAACAGGCCCGTATTCTGCTATCTTCAACACTGACTAAGCCAAGCTCCTTGTCCTCTAATAGGCAATGTCCTATTTCTTCACTTCCTCAAACTTTATAGTACTTCAAACTCTCTTCTGTTGATGTCAACTATCTGTGTGTTGATGTAATAAAATGAAAACTGCTGTTAGAGAGAAAAAAACAAAACACACTTCATAACCTACATTTTCTTTTGTTTTTTAATCTTAAACACATGTTCGTGTATACAATATTTACATACGCTTATTTTCCTAATTTTCTCTAGCCGAAACAATCAGAAGATAAAGAAAAAAAAAGAAATTTACAATTTTCCACTCATCTCATACCACCATAAAAGAAAAATAATAATAAAAAAAAAATATTGCTCAAATCCTCTCAAACAAAAATTAAGTCTAATCAAGAACTCTGTGGAGCCCAAACAATTATAATAATTATTATTAATTAAGATTGTCTTTATTTAGAGCTTCTAAAGCACATCTGCTCATTTTCCTAACCTGGGCTGTGTGGCCCTTACCAGACCCTTCACCCTGAAAAATAAATGAGCTTGCATGTTAGTCAACAAAACGCAGTCAAGCGACAAGCGAGTCATAAATTGATGCTAATTAATTAACTACAAATAAACCGAAAAAGTACCCATTTAATTTAAACTACAAATAGAACTAATTGAAAATAAAGAAACGAAACCTTTAAAAGAAATTAAATTCTAATCTCAATTCGGTTAGAAATTAAATCATTATCTTGAGATGAATATCCACACACACACACACTCTCATACTTACATTAAGACCCAGAAGGTTGCAGCAGAGAAGAACAAATGAATACAACAACCATACATTTATAAATATCAATAAAAAATGTTAGACAATGTTAAATAAATTCGCTTACTTTAAAATCTGGAGTGAATATTAACGAGGATAGAACGCTTCTCATCAGAATGTCCCGAAACCACTTTAAAATAAACAATTATGACTAACGGTCTCATACTTGTTCCATGTCCTAGCTCAACCTACTTCCAATAAACAAATTTGGTTTGATTCTGAAATCTCATTAGAATACAAATGACTGGCAGTTAAAATTGTCATTTCTGCTGAACGAACAAAACTGACCAGTCAAAGAACGAGGTACAAGTCAGGTCATCATGACTGCGCAACGAACCGAATTCCATTATAGGTGAATGATCGACCCTTTGCCGAATCTCGTTAATTTCGTCGAGCTGTGAGGTCGTAGTGTTTCAGCGTGCCTACACCGTAAGCCTTGTAACATTATTTTTTTACATGTTTATTGGTTACAAGTACCCTATGAAAGTATTATCATGTTTGTCATAATTGAAGGGTACTAGTCAGCCCCTGCATTTACTCATCTTTCTTGGCAGCTAGTTGACTATTAAAGATCTTACTCACAGCTCATCAAGACTGAAGAAGCGAACGGAATCACACCCGCCCCCTGCTTAGCTTCGTGTACCATCTCCTTTGAAACAGCAATTCCAATTACCTGCCAGAGTAGGTAATTACCACGCATCAAAAGCCTAATAGATTTTTGACAAGCGTGCATTTAATTAGACATCACTCCATTCTGAAGGACATTAATTAAAGCAATTATATTAACGCTAACGGATCAAAGGACTTTCATATATATATAGATATGTATATGTAATGTTGTTGTATTTTTACATTAAATTCAAAAAAAATAAATTTTAACGATTTTTTTGTTTTTAATCAATGAAGTAATCAACCTCGTTATCAACAACCTTTTGCCATTAAGTGTAAAAATTTTCAAAGCCAGATCGATAAAAGACAATTGGTTTTTGAGAAAAATATCTGGAGATGGCATTTTGGACATCATTTCCAAATTTTTTGCCACTGTAGCGATCGAAATAAATGGAAATCCGATGGCACAATATCGGGTGAGTATATGTGGTGAGGCAATACCTCCCACCCCAATTCATTAATTTTTTCCATGGTTCGTCTTGCGCAGTGCGGTCTTGCTCTATCGTGTTGCAGAATAACGCATTCGGTTGATAATCGCTCTCTTAAAATTAAATATTGATTTACTAGATCCAATTGTTCACAGAAAAGGTCTGCATTCACAGTTTGTCCAGGTGTCAGCACTTCAAAATGAACGACCCCGCGAATACTCCACCAAACACACAAAAATGCCTTTTTGGAGTGTAAACCTGGCTTAGGTGTACTTCGTGGTGATTCATTCGCAGAGAGACATTGCCTTTTGCGTTTTGGAGTAACATAGAGGACCCATTTTTCATTTCCAGTCTTACCCACCATACTCGCCCGATATTGCGCCCTTGAATTTTAATTTATTCTAATACCTAAAAAAATTTGGATGATGTCCAAAATGCGATCTCCAGATATTTTGCTGAGTAGCCAATTGATTTTTATTGGTCCGGCATTGAAAATTGCCACACTAGATGGGAAAAGGTTGTTGATAACGAGGGTGATTACATCATGGATTAAAATAAAATTATGTGTTTGAATTTAATGTAAAAAACCTACACTACTTTCCGATCCCCCAATTATTATTATGATAACTCGTTGGAACATTAATTACTTTTGATGTAAGTGCTCTGTAGTCATCATTCGGTGAACTTTAATATCAAGTAAGCGAAAAAATATTTGCTGATTCGATGATAATTTCGATTTAATGGACATTGGGGGGGGGGGGGTATTCTGACACTTGCTGTCCCTTTGATGTACTTGATGGAGTTGACCTTTAACACTGAAGACCCAGGTCCTCGTGATGGAAAATGACCAGCTATTTTACAACAAAAATTTTCCATCTGGCCTAGAAAACCAAATCACATAATATGTAACTATTTTTTGTATTTTATTGCTCTAATTATTTCTATTAATTAATATATTTTTTAATAATTATTTTATGAAGATTTTTATTTCCTTATGTTTGTTCTGTTACGGATGAAATTATTAGAAATATAACATTATTTTGTAACATAATTGTATAATAATTATTATTAAATAATTGTCACCTCATATTTGTTTGGTCAAATGTTCAAAGACGCCCTTAGACTTTAGTCTTTAATTTTGAAAGCCCTCGCTGCCGTCAAAGATAGTTAATAATTATTAATTAAATAATTTAATATAATAATAATGAATATATTATTAATAATTATATAAACTTCAAAAATGGTTTATTGATTTCAGCTACTCAAAATATTCTTTCTTATTCTGCAACTTTCAAGACAACCATAAACTTCTATCTGATGTAACAGTTGCGAATTGACAGGGAATCATGTTCGTAAATATTTTGATTATACAATGTTTTTCAGGGAATTTATTAGAATATTATTTTTTTCTAATATCGTTTTTTTTTTTCCACTTTCGCATTATAAGCATTCAAGTAACTCACGCGAAGTTCTTTAGTTATATCTTGACATTGTTTCATGACATATTTTATTTTGACATTTATTTCGTTTAAAAACACAGAATTTGTTTGAAAAATTTTAAACATAAGTAAAAAATACTTAAATACAATTATCTGTGTAACAGCCTGTTGATTGTGCTTTGGGAGAAACGAACTTAATAACTCTGTGGTTAGATAGATTATTTATTTCATCAATAAATACGATAAATTTTCTTTCCACTTGGCCGTTAAAAGCAAACAGACAATAAATAATATCGCCTGGGTTATTACATTACATTACATTAGTGCGATGACCACTTAGTGACGGTTTAATGAGCGCAATTATTATTATTATCGAGAGGTGTTAGCAGTTCGTGTCACGCTTTGACGCTTGTTTTGATTGAAATAAAAAAAAACGCTACAAGATGCTCTACACCACGATTAGTGGCTAAACATTATTTATTAAATGATATTTTATCACTTAATAATATTTATATTATTCTTATACTAAACATAATTGACACAATGATTGAATTTTTTAAAGGCGTGGTAGGCTTTATTGTAGAGTTTTGCCTAACATGTATTCAGATTTGAATGAATGCATGAATGTCAGGTATGCTGTTATGTATGCATGTCCAAATCGTGTAATCCAAGCTATTTCTACACTTCTGTAGATGATTAATTTATCGGTTGATCCGAAGATGTTTGTTGCATTGCGAGTTTGTTGGACGTTTCATTTATTGGCTTCTCTTATTAATTTTATGATTAATATAAAGGATATCTATGTTTTTGGAATATTATTTTGTATTGTATTTTCTATGTTTATGTAATATTGTTTTGTATTATATTTTCTATGTTTATGCAATATTGTTTTGTATTACATTCTCTATGTTTATGCAATATTGGTTTGTGTTATATTTTCTATGTTTATGTGATATTGCATTGTATTTTCTATGTTTATGTAATATTGTTTTGTATTATATTTTCTATGTTTATGCAATATTATTTTGTATTACATTTTCTATGTTTATGTAATATTGTTTTGTATTGCATTTTCTATGTTAATGCGATATAGGTTTGTGTTATATTTTCTATGTTTATGTACTATTGCATTGTATTATATTTTCTATGTTTATGCAATATTGTTTTGTATTATATTTTCTATGTTTATGCGATATTGTTTTGTATTATATTTACTATATTTATGCAATATTGTTTTGTATTATATTTTCTATGTTTATGCAATATTGTTTTGTATTACATTCTCTATGTTTATGCAATATTATTTTGTATTACATTTTCTATGTTTATGTAATATTGCTTTGTATTATATTTTCTATGTTTATGTAATATTGTTTTGTATTTGCAATATTTGATTATTTTTTGAGTATTTAGAATATTTTTATGATTGCAGCATAGTATTTATTATTACGGTGTATAAATCACACCTGTCAAACCCTTCCCCACCTGACCCTCTTTTGACAGGAGACTTCGTAGTGTGAAGTACATGTCACTGTGGCTTGTCATATATGTGCCTGTTCCTGGCTTGGATCAGCATATATATTCGCATATGCCGATGTATTCAAGTCTTAGGGATTTACCCCATTCGCCATAATTGGCTATTATTTCATGAGCTATTTGAAACTTCAAGTTGCCTCAAATAGTTTTGCATCTCCTACCGTTCCTAAATCCCTTCTTCCCGTTTCTTTTTTTTCCTTTCCTTGGAATACAGCCTATGCCTGCAGCGGTTAAATTGTTGAAAAGAAACTGTGCTGTTATTTACATATACATATGTAGCCAATGTGCAGAAAACCGACTATAAAAGTAGGTCATAAAAGCAGGCTTGCATCGACAGGCTATAAACCTATGGGTGACCCTATGAAGCTACAAAGCAGTGTTCCCAGCTCGGTGAGACACGTCCTAAGCTCATTCGTAAGAAGGTGTTAAAAGATACTTTTTTAACACAAAGCCATAATTAGGTACGGCTCAAATGAGGGTTTCTATTCGTTTTCAGGGAGGTCCCTTTCATTGGCAAACCAAGTAAATTCTGGTTCTTCTAAAGGGTAGAAGACTCAATCGCTTAATAAGCCTCACTCTGATGAAATCATGGCCCGGTCTTCCCATCTAAGAAGACAACTTTGTTTAGTAAGAATAATTTTTAATTGTTAGTAAGATATATGTACTTTTTTTGATCGTATGAATCCACGTTAGATTTTTTTTACTTTTATTTCCCTCCATTACTGCAGATATAAGAAGGGTATGTATCCATAGAAAGGTACGTATACGTAAAGGTTTAAATATTTCATTACATTTTATATATTTCGATACAGTTGGCTGTAATAGCAAATGTTGGGCCAACTTCTTCACCACGAATAAATAGAAGATCCCCTCTTCTCGGCCCAAAAAATATCCACCTATGTTTCCATTTTTTAATAATAAAAACCTTCAATAGGCGTCAGTTAAGAGAGGGGGAAACTGGTGCACCAAACAGATCAAGCCACTAGGGGGCGCGGCCCTTATTCTATAGGGGTGGAATATTCTATTGGAGAACATAATGAAAATGTTCCTTCTTGGATTACTTTAGATTAATAATAGCTAGAGGTCGCATATCCAATTGTGATATTGAATTTTCACAACCTACTATCATTCCAAAACATCATTATCTGTTACATTTTGTTGATTCATCTGCGACTAGGCTGGGCTGGTCCTCATCAGGTTTAATATTGACTTTATTTGGATTCGGAATTATTCGGCACTTTCCGATCCATCATCCATAAATGTGTCGTGTACTTAAGGGGGACAGCCTTCAGATCAGTCTTGTATCTTGCATGCTTGCTGAAATCCGACAAATTACCTAAACTTTTAGAGTTCGGACGATAATTATAAACATATCGATAATAACTTATTGGTCGAAGGGTCCACGCATTTATCCCAAGGGAAGATCTCTCATCCAGCTCCTTTTCAACCTTTTTTCTGTTACGACTTACTAGTGGGTTGTGCATGTGAGAAATGTTTACTGAAATAATGAAATTCGTTACATAGTTCATGAGCAATAACACTTCATATTTTGGAGAATAATTTAAGAAGGACGAGATTGGGTCATTTGACCCACTGCTTTTTATTATACTCTACATTCTCAATTCCATTTTTATTGTTTATATTATAGTTTCTGCACATTCCAAATTATAATAAATTAGGAGTTTTAATAGTTAATAATTATTTTAAAAAATACACCAAATTAACAAAACTTAGATTTATTCAAATTATTCTCTGATATTATATTAAAAGACGAACATCAAGCGTAGCCAATCCTTTCAATCAAAAATCCTGAGAACAATAGTAAATGCCCCTTATTATGTCAACAACAAAACCCTTCATAATAATCTGGATATACCCTACATTCTTGAGCTCGTCCCTTCCAAGTTCATGGATTCCATAGTAACCTATCCAACCACCCTAATTCCCTAGCACAGTCACTGCATTGCGCTACTCATCCCTATAATCCTCCTCGGAGACTAAAACGGCAGTGGCCTCGTGACCTGCTTTGAATACGTGACAGTGGGAGTCCCGGCAACGGCCAGTTTCTCCAATCATGTCCTGAGCGTCATCATCCTGATCAAATTTTGCATTGTTTTCTTTTTTGCGCCTTTCTGCAATAATTGAAATATACCATAGCTTCAGACATTTATTCAATTGAATTGAATTGGATAATATAATTCACTGGTGATCTGGAAACCCCAAATTTCTTGATTTTTGATCGATATTATTCAATTAGTTCTTTTATTAACGAATACTAGTCTTCTTATTTTTTCATTTGTTGCTTCTTTGTACTGAATAGTATTACTTTGTACCATTGCTAAAGTAGATTTTTTTGCTTAGCCGTCGATCTATGATGCGTAAGTCCAGACTGATTTCAGAAAGTTATTTGTACAAAAAACAGTCCAAGAGAGGTGCCACTCCAATAGCCATAACAAGAACAACTGAAATCACTAGAGCTGGGAGAATTATATGTATCTGCTCATTTTTTGTAGAGCAAAGTAGTTCGTTCTATTACTCTACTTTCTACTTGGGTCCTTTAAGTAAATTTAGGTTAATTTTATTTTACATTATTACTTATTTTAGTGAAACTATATATTCTTCCACATTGTATTCCATACTGTTTTTGTTATATTAAAATTAATGCGGTACATTCAATTGAAAGATGAAAATTTTGCGTTAGATTCTAGAAACAACGGGCCTTATTTATTTAGATAATTAGTCGTTTTGTGAACAGGCTTATCTCCATTGTTAGCTGACTAGCTCAATAAATGACCATTATTCCGAGTTGATTGTTGCTATGAACGCATTGCTGTAACTATGATTTAATAACACGTTATAATATATATCGGCACAAAATTAATTGTATTTCAACAAAGTAATAACATCCGCCAATGTAGAATTCGGAACTAGTGAGCATCTTGGCCTGTGGTACAAAGATCAAACCCACGGACCTGTCCGAACCTGTCACCCAGCTTTTTCCAATACTATGCAATACCTCAGAAATCCTAAGATTTGAAAATATCTGTTGGGTTCGTATATTTTTTACAGTAATTGCATTTACTTTTTTGACATGCACATATATATATTTTTTATGTTATTACATATAAATCCCAGCCCTGGTTATAAATAAATAGGTATACGAAATCGTCATATTGACCAATCGTGACAAGGGCGATTCTAATTGCTCACCTTGGCTAGAGATATCACCTCAGATATCAGACAGTCAGAAAGCTGTAGTAAGAGAAAGGATGATCCAACGAACCGTTCCAACTAAAAGGGCACTAAACCCTTAAGGGCTAAAGGATGTTCCTCGTTTTTGCTGTGTCGATAGGATCTCAAGGCACCTTGGCAAAGAAATCATTAAAAGAACGCAATCCCATATTCTGCTTGACCAGCCCAGACCAAGAAGATACAGCAGATCCCTGGACCACTAGGCTGGCGTGCGTAGGACAGTAGCCGGGTGTGTCACAGCAGAGAGGGGTCACAGCAAGGGGTATTTCAGACCCTATTTAAATAATATTGCCAGACTACTGTAAAGTTCGTCTAGACCATTCACGCCACATTTAAACCAGATACGCACAGAGTCAGTCAAAGCTATCCTTCTCACATTTATCTATAAGTTTTATAATGCTAAGAATATTATAATGCTAATATTATGCATAATACTAAAAGTAGAAGAGGCTTGAGCAGAACTGTATACCTACCTTGTAACTTCATGGAAGTCACTGATGGTTCCTGTTATTTTTAAGTAAGCAACCGCATCCCTCCAAGACCTCCCTACTTCCCAGAATCTTATCCTTTTCTTATACATATATGTCTCAGCTTTAGCCCCAGAGCTCTTTTGTGCCTAGACATTCCACCCAGTATGTAGTAAAGTAACTCTTAATATTTGTATAAACCAGTGCTTTGCTTTTACTTCATAATGAAGCTTTTCTTTCTTTCCTTTTCAAAGACTCCCCTCTACAAAGGTTATTTAACTTATGGAAACTGGAAGCTTGATAGTCAGAACAAATTACACGTTTAGATTCCTTCTAAGGCTCTAGACTTGAAATAATCCAAAAGAAGTATCTAAGAATAATATATTTGACACTGCAGTAGTTACGTTGCAAGAACCATCCACGTAGCTTCAAAATAATCCTAACATAAATAAATTACCCAAACATAAGGGCTTGTTTTTCATTACTTTTTCCCACAATAAATTATATCTACTTCAATGAAGACTTTATTCACAATTAAGAAGATTTTAGGCTAGATGCATGGCATATTATCATTTTAATGTAAATATTGGAAATAAAATGATTCGGTTTGAAAAAAAAAATCTTTAATTTTTTGTTATCTCAACATTTGGATTAGTATCCCGGACAGGGTTCCCTCAGAGAACTGATGGGTTTACTCTGCACCATGGGGTCGTAGCCTCCTCAGCACACCTTGAGTCATTTTGTTACGATCATTTTTTAACTTAGGTATAAAACTTCGGCTGTTAGAATATTTCATTTTGACCTGACCAGATATAGAATGCCTCGACTCCTTCAGATAAACGTCCAGACAGGACTACACCGTCTACAAGAAGACAAGAGGCGCCCATTAGGCCGTAAGTGAGCCGTCGAAGCGCGCATGTGGGGTCGGTGACTCCCGCCATAAATCTCTCAGCAGCTGTCAAAGCGGGCCCGCCTTAACAAAACCAAAAGCGGATCTAAGTAGCCCGTAGGCCGAATGCTCATGCGCAATAATCACCTCTGCCCATAAAAATATTTAATACGCTCTGTCTGCCCGAGGAATGTCGGGATTACATCTTGAATTTTGATATCAATAATAAAAGATATATTGGAAGGGACTTCAGAAATTTTATTGTTTTGATATAAAAAAAACAACAACCGATATTCACACAATTTAAATATCAATACTCTGAAGAATTACGTTTATTACTACATCATTAAATGTAAACATAATCAATTACATAATTTCACATTGAAACATTTTATATCCTTTTTTTTGGGGGAGGGGTCCTTTTTATTATCAACTGAATTATAATTATAATATGTATTTAGGAAACAACGATATCATCTCTCAAAATTGTTCCGACACTTTCTAGCTCCTTGAGCATATACTGATCCTTTACCATACACATCAGGTCTTGGTTATTTATCATCGAGAGGCTCTATTTAATAGAGATTTCGCCCTGTGGGCTTATTATATAATGTCATTATTTAAATATACATGCATGACAATAGAAGTCTTAGCAATGGCCAGTTTCTCCAATCATGTCCTGAGCGTCTGTGGCTCTGGCTCTCTTGGCCAGCCTCCACTGGCTCTTATCCAGTGTCGTAACTGACGGAGGTTCGTGGGGGACTTCCCAATACTCGCTTCCTCTTTCGCATGCGACAACCATGTCGATTTGGGAAGTCTCATCTCTGTTTGTAAATACTGAATGAATGAGATCATTTAACACAATTACTTATTGCCTAATCTCTGTATCGTTCCAATTTTATTATATGTACCCCCGGAGCGTGGGGGACTTCCCAAGACTCTTCGCATGTGGATTTGGGAGGTCTCTGGGCTGTCTGTAAATATTGTGTGAATGAGCGAGTGAATGATGAACTGTAAATATGGTATGAATGAGAGCATTTATCTTATTACTTATTGCCTTATAAAAGGCAGATTGCAATTATAGCACAATAAAGGAGTATTTTGGTCTCCAAAACTATTGCCTAATAAGGCAGGTTGTAATTTTAGCACAATAAAGAACTTATAGAATAGTAAATATATTTGAAAAAATACTCAAGGGGGTAGAAAGTGACGGAACAACTTTGAGAGATGACATCGGTGTTTCCTAAATACTTATTATTCTTTCAATAATAAAAAGGACCCCCCCCCCCAAAAAAAAAGATATAAAATGTTTTGATGTGAAATTTTGTAATTAATTATGTTTTTACATTTAACCTCATAGTTTTCGTGACAATCGAACAAAGTCAATTTTCCACTACAGCACAGAAAGCTTTGGGAGTTTCTGAACACATTTTACAGGCTTGAACAATGATGAGGAACAAATGGATTCGTGGTACCTGTCCGATAGTAAAGCCTCTTCGTTCGGACTCGGCAATTAATTTCTCGTTTTGTGTCAGTTGTTAATTATTTTACAGCCATTCGCATTCGAAAGTGGAATTTCAAGGCGAAATGCCTTAGCTCTAGTTAATGAAAAAAAAAATTTTCTTTGATTGATCTGACAGGGTTTTTGTAATTACAATCAGATAAAAGTCGGAATCAATTGGTATATTAGCATTCGAGACGTCAATGTTTTTTTATTTTTTTTCCCGGTTCAAGACGAATGTTCGACTTTTTGTCTTAGGCTATTCAGTCATCGGGCCAACGTTTGGTTCATTCGAGTAAATTAATTATACATTGAGGTCTGACGCTTTAAATACATCGAGATTATTTAATTCACATGGAAAAAATTTACTTCCCGAAACAAATCGATTTTTTTTGTTGTTGTTTACGAATGGGATTATTACTTAGAAATCTGTGAAAAATCTGTAGATCCAGCGATCAGTTGTCTCTGAGATAATTTTATTGAGTATTGTGATTAATAATCAAACTATTTCCCATGGAAATAAATTAATATTCCTCAAGGAAGTCTAACTATACCAAGCGATCGCCCTATTATTAATAATGTAGGTAAAAATATATTTACGAGCAAGAAAAAAGATTAATGGGACCAGTAAATGTGGCAATTTAAGACCGACGCTTGCTCATACAAATTCTAAACGAGACAGAAGAAAGAAGATCTAGATTATTGTGGGAAAATGTTGAAGACGAGGACAGACTCACTGCGGCAGGAAGATGAGGTAAGTCTCACAACAAAAAAACTAATAATACTTTAATGCAGAAGCAAAATGTTCCCACATTACCTTCACCCTCTGCCACAAGTCTAGTCCACTAGTTCCTTTTAATCCCATTCCTCTCCCTGTAACCGAGACAGAACGGTACTTTGGCTTCCATCTCCTGGAACCCACACACGACTATACATACACCCACATACACTATACAGACTACTTCAAAGGACGTCCCATCTCTCAATATAAAACTAATTACTAATCTACAAAGTTATACTTAATCCAATCCGACATACGGAATAGAGCTATGGGGGACAGCAAAAAAGTCGAACATTTAGTGTATCCAATCCTTTCAATCAAAATTCCTGAGAACAATAGTAATTGCCCCTTATTACGTCAGCAACAAAATCCCTCATAACGACCTTAATATACCCTTCATTTTCGAACTCATCCCTTCCTAGTTCATAAAATTCCATAGCAACCTATCCAACCACCCTAATCCCGTAGCAGAGGCATTGCACTGCACCACTCATCCCTATAATTCTCCTCGGAGACTAAAAGGGCAGTGGCCTCGTGACCTGCTGTCCTGAGCGTCTGTGGCTCTCGCGCTCTTCGTCAGTTTCCAATGGCTGACGGAGGAGTGTGGGGGACTTCCCAAGACTCCTGCGCATTCGTGGGAGGTGACAACCATGTGGATTTGCGAGGCCTCTGGGCTGTTTGTAAATACTGTACGAATGAGCGAGTGAATGCAAATTGTAAATATGGTATGAATGAGATCATTTATCACATCCCCAATAAGGCAGATTATAATTTTAGCACAATAAAGATGTTTCAATTTAAAAAAAAAACTTTAATACCAAATTGTGAGTGGGCAATATGGTAGTATACGTGTGTTTTTGATTCAAGGTATTCATAGTCATTTTTGAATGCTTTAACTACTTAAGCCGATTGTTTAAATGTTACAAAGGTAGTAGGCTACTAAGAGGGAGTAGACATTCTACTTTTATTAATCTAAGTTATAGTAAGATTTTATGCTTCATTTAAAATGGCCACACATCAATAAATCATTTGGGCTTGTTAAGGGTTTTAGATTAGAACATTACTCGAACCCAGAACGCACTTGTGAGACTCAAGTACTTTCTACCCCCCCCCCCCCCTGTGGGCCCGAAATGACGAGTGGATTTTTTCTGCGGTACCAAGGCCACTTTCAGAGACAGGATGCGATGACACACGCCTTGTGATATTTTTTGGCAAAAAGAAATTGTCGCCCTATCAAAGCGGTAACGCCTGTTAGATCTAGCCCCTCGTGAGTGTACGAAGTCTTCCGTAACTGGCCCTAGCCTGTCCGCCTCCTCAACAACTTCTTCAGCAAGAGGGACCTCGCTCCCGAGTCCTTAACGACCATGTCCGTCTCCCCAACAGTCATTCCTTACCCTAGGGCTCGTCCTGTAACCGTCATCATATCCTTACTACAATAAAAGCAAAACCAAAGTGCAGGTTTTCAGGAGAGCCAAAAAAACAATACATTTTGGATAACGAAATCCATTTTGTCCATTTTCTTCGTTCTAGACCAGACTTATAATTTTAGTATTTCCAAAATCCGTACCTTAATTTAGCGAAAAAAACATGATGTATGTTCAGTCTGTTTTTGTATTGAGGATATGTCAAGGTGTATCCACTCCAGACGGCAGGGAAGTGTACCAGTCTGTGGGAAGTGTTCGTACAAGGCGAACCGCTACGGCTCCTGCAGAAACTGGCAGTTTAATAGTTGCACGTGCGTCCTTAAAATTACCGCGTTCCCGCGACGTGATGGCTTCTTGATTTTGAATGCCTCTCGTAAACCAGTCCACACTTTTCTTATTGCATCATATATATATATTTGTAAAGCAGGTGTCTATAATTGTTAGTGTTCAAAAATTATAGATTTGTAATAACTAAAATTGCCCAAAGATCAGTAGCTCCAGGATTTGTTTTAATGTCTAGTATTATTTATATAGATTATAAAGTAAATAGTAATTGGTCACAGATTTATCGATATAAATGTCTACGATTCTCATAATTCACGCGTCTTCAGGACTTCAAAAAGTAGATACAAATATTTTGTACATTAGCTAGTACAACGAAAAAGGTACTCCAGCTTCAATAAATATAAACGAAATAACAGTGGACGAGTTTTTTAACAACTTATTAAAATGTTGTGACAAATATACTTATACGAATTACTATAAAATTACAAAAATAATCTAGATATTAAAAAATAGTGCATCATCCCAAATCATAGAAATATGTCGGAAAAATTACAGAGCATTTTTTTAAAAGCAGGCATTGGTGTAGCCTTTAAAAGTAAAGTAACTTTACTTAATTTCCCACACTAAAGACCCGATTCAATTTAAAGATAGATCGGGGGTCTATAGAATAGACTGTGGGGAAGACAATAAATCTTATTTGGCAGAAAAATCAGGTGCAAAGAACATCTGAAACAAAAATCAAACAAATTCTACAAACATCTACATGAAGTTGGATTACTACACAATACAAACGATAAAATATTAATGTATTAAGGATCAATGTAATGTATTGAAATAAAATTAGATAACATAAAAAAAAAAGGGAGAAATAGCAAATACACGTGTGCTGAGAAACCCAGCCCCTCCATACCTCATGGTCGAGGCCAGTGGTAAAGTGAGGAGCGTGTATGTAGCAGCCCTGGTTAAATATATAAGAATATATTAGTGTTTGAGATGAGTTATATATCACACTTAACCAATTGGGTAAATAGCCATAAGATATATACATAGTTGTGTTTTAAGCAGGTTTCATAATTTTATGATGTGTTGGAAAAATTTTTATTTTAACGGTTATTTCATAGTTTTTAATTTTGTTTTGTTGAATGTTAAGAATTTTCAATAGTAGTCGAAAAGAAGGGAAATTTAAAACTAAGTATATTTGTGCACTGTTAATGGAACATAATTTATATTTACGTATATTACATAATACATATTTACATAATGATTACTGTATAAATAAGCGAGTGAATGAAACTGTAAATATGGTATGAATGAGATCATTTATCACAATTACTTATTGCCCAATGAGGCAGATTTCATCATAATAAAGTTCTTTTAAAAAAAACAAAAAACAAACGTTAATAACAGTGACCATTGTCAGGTATAATAATAGTAATTAGTTTGTCTCCATATGCGCAGGTAAACGTTTGTATCATTTGACTTTTTATTTTATTGTACAGATAACTGAAGACGACAGCTTAGAGCTATCGAAAGCGTTATTACAATAAAGAAGAGCTTAACAGTTGTATAAAGACAATAAAGATGTTTTATAATTACTAAAACATTACTTTAACAAAATGCAATGAAATCTGTCTCAAACGGATTAAATACAGTATTCCTACTGCCATAATGTTCTGTACGGTACTGCTTGAGAGAGTGTTGACAGAACTGCGAAGATAAAACAATACCTTCATCATACAATGGCTGTGACCCGCACGTCAGACGAGAAGGAAATCACTAAAGTTCAAAATTTACAATGTTAACACTATGCTAAAGGTATAACGTGGAACCCGCATAAACGATTAAAAATACAATCTTTTGTATCGTTAACAGAAAATCGCGGTTGTCTCTGATTTAGCTGAGAAAACTTGTTAACAATTTTTATTATGATAAAATTACAATCTGCCTGATTGGGCAATAAGTAATTGTGATAAATGATCTCATACCAATTTACAATTTTCATTCACTCATACTAAGCTGAGAAAAATAGTTTTAAAAACACATTAGCATATTAATAATACAAATTCACTAAACTTTCGCTGCTTTTTGTGAACAAACTTCCCTCCATTCTGAAGTTACGATAAATGACCACGATTCCAAGTTAATTGTTAACAGATGTGAAGCACATTGCTATACAACTATGATTTACTAACACGTTATAATATATTAACACGAAATTAAAGTTATTTCACAAAGAAAAGTACATAAAAGTAATGACATCCGTCTCGTACGATGTAGAATTTGGAACTAGTGAGCAGCACCTTGGCCTGGGGTACAAAGATCAAATCCACGAACCTGTCCCAACCTGTAGCCCAGCTGTTTACAATACTACGCAATAATACAAAAATTGTTTAAAATGTCGCAGTAATATTATTATGGCATCAGTGTATTTATTTATTACTTTGAGAGTCTAATAAATAAATAATGAGTATTGATAAGTGTTATTATACGTAATATAATGAGTGTTAATGATACAGTATACTATTGAATCTGATTTCCTTTGATGATATATTTACTCGTAACGTTAATCAGTTACAGGTAGTAACAGTTACAGGTAGTAACAGTTTCAGGTAGTAACAGTTACAGGTAGTAACAGTTTCAGGTAGTAACAGTTACAGGTAGTAACAGTTTCAGGTAGTATCAGTTACAGGCAGAAACCTACCTTTCGTGAACATGAGGAAGATTAGAGAAATAACATTGTTCCTTTGGATCCCGGAATGCAAAACTCGTCGCAGTTGAACAGCCGACGCATATTCGAATAAAGACGGATGAGGATTGAACGCAAATAAGCTGTTACGCAATGTGCAATTGAGGAGGCGCAGTTGCGTCGGCTGATAAAGGCCCAATCGGAATATTTGCGTCTCCACTTCAATTCTTAGAATAGCTAGGAGTGTACATGTTCGGCTTTTCCTCGTGTACAACCTGGAACCAATCGGGGAATATCCGTGTGTGACGCTTATGTATTAGATTTTAGCATATTGAACATAACAGCTTAAAGCTCTAGGTGAAGAAATACTACACTGTGGAAACAATCAAAATGTATTGTTTAATTTAGAAACAGTTAAGATACCACCCTCCTCATTATGAGTACCAAATATATAAAATTAAATAATCTCTAATCTTAGTTTACTATTTTGGTGACTTCAATATGCTCCTCTCGATTCAACAAAATTAAAACTTACGATTTTAGAGAGTTTTTCGTTTTTACGCTCAAGCTGAATTTGAAAAGGTATTTCTATTAATCATTGTAGCGACCGCTAACTACATACGTTAAATCACCCTATACTTTATCGCATATATAGTGTAAGCAAAAGTAAAATGAAAGGAACTAAATGTATTGTAATTAAATGTAAATCATTAAAAGTTTTAAGCAATAAATGCGGAAGCCGGCAGTCATAAAACTAAAATGGTCGGCAGCTGGCAGCCATAAACAGCCAGGTACCAACCGGCCTAAAAGCAAGGTGGGCAATAGTACCACCTGGCAGCCATAAACAGTCCTTTAGGGGGCTCACGCCGGCCTAGGCCCTCCCCCCTCCCAAGCAGGAACGATATTTAAACCAGGGCGTTTGGCCCTGTAAACTAGTCTCTCAGTCTCCTCATCCGCCTCTGATTCTCTCACCCATCCTTTCGTCTCCTTCCAGGCTCTATGGCGACTTGTACCCGTGACGCTGCTGGGCTTCCGCATGAACTCTGAAAACTTGCCTTATTCTTTATGAAACCTCTGTACCTCTTCTCTTGAACATAGTGCATTGTCGGGGCACATACCTATCATAAAATGGAGTCAGATAGTAATGCCGTCCTGGAACGATTGTCCGGGTTATTAACTAGAACAATCCGCACTTGTCACCAGGGTTAGGGCGATCAGGCACCTCCCTAGTGACAACCCGACAATTATAATATATCATCTGGTATACTCGTAATAAGGGATGGGATTTAAATGTACTTTTTTATTTTTCTTGGAGCAAAAAATTTGCTTTGCTATCGATCACTATACTTTTTTTTTTTTTTTTAGATATTTCAGTGAAATTAAACATTTTAAATATTTCTTGGATATTCATTCATTTCTTTACTTTATACAAAAAACCTAACAGAGCACTTTTGAAGAAGTAATAAAAGGCGTACCTGATTCTTGGATAACTAGACTGAAAAATTTTTACTTTTCTAAATTTGCACAATCCCTTACTTTAGAATAATTTTGAAATTGCGTATGGTTTAAATATTTTCATGATATGATTATTAGACAAAATCGATATTTAAGTGTAGAAAAAAGAAAGAAATACAAATAAAAAAATGTTTTAAAAACACATTAGCATATTAATAATACAAAATTCGCTAACCTTTGCTGCTTTTTCTGAACAAACTTCGCTCCATTTTGAAGTGACTAGTCCGATAAATCATCATGATCCCAAGTTAATTGTTAACAGATGTGAAGCACATTGCTATATAACTATGGTTTAATAACACGTTATAATATATCGGCACGAAATGAAATTTATTACTCAAATAAAAGAACTAAAAACGACTAACATCCGTCTCGTACGATGTAGAATTTGGAACTAGTGAGCACCTTGGCCTGGGGTACAAAGATCAAATCCACGAACCTGTCCCGACGTGTAGCCCAGCTGTTTCCAATACTACGCAATACTTAACATATTGTTCAAAATTTTTCGGTAATATTAGTGTATTTATTTATTAGTTTAAGAATCTAATTAATAAACACATTAATAATTTATGCCTTATTGTTAGATTTAGAGGCAGCTGAATGATACTGCTAAGATCTTTGATTCAATTTTCTTCTTCAATTCTTTCATAACTTTTATTTCACTACGGCAGTGAATGGTTTATCTTCAATGGATAAACTTACCTTGAGGAATCCTACCTGGCTTACAATGTAGCAATCGCCATTTTCTTAGCACAGACAATAACAAAATTAGAGAGTCACACACAACATGTCATTGATCGATATTATTGCTATTAAATACTGTGCCATTGAAGAAATGTGAAGATTCGCCGGGGTAAATGAGAGTTAGATTGAAGATAAAATTGAACGTTGCATTTGTTTGGGAAAAACCCCGGACTGGAATAAATCGAGTACTCTAGAATGGACGTTACGTAAGTGTCGAATGGAAATCGTTATGTTCAAAAAACTTCAGTCGTTGTGGACTGACGGATTTTGTATTAAATATAAGTCTCAATCTATAATGAATTACTGGCGTTAAGTTGTTCAAGTCTCATTGGCTGTATGCAAAATTCTATAGTGTGAGTATAAACATACAAATGGACAGATGAATAATTTTTACAAAACCTGTATATAATGTAGTGATGCTACAGGAAATACAAAATAATTTGTAAATAGATTCACCCGAGGGTCTATAATTGTCTGTAAGTTTAAAGGGGCTATGAAGAAAAAAAAAATGAATAATTTAGTTGATCCAACAATTAGTTGCCTTGGTTTTTTTTTTTTTTTTTTGGTTTTTTCATACTAAAATTGTTTAGTTGAGTTATATTTTCTGAAATACAGGAAGTAGAACGTGAAGAAATAATATTTTTGAACTTCTTGTGGGGCTTAGAGAGTGCCTTCAAACTTTTAATGAATACTGTAGAACTTGTTACTAATAGGTATTTAATCCTTAAATATTCTTTGGGCTGGGAATTGAGAAATATCAGAATTTCCAATGGTCAGCGGTATCGTGTAGTCGGGGGATAGTAGTAGGTTTTAGTAAATCTAAGAAATTTATTTATTCTGCATTCCCCGCAGTTATTTTTAGTACTGTTAGGTTTTTAATACAAAAATGTTTACTGCAATCAATACAGAAATATTACAACTAGTCTTTATGACTTCAGTTTATGAGTGAAAAGGCCGAAACCACTTCACTTGAGACATTATCACAAAGAGCTAACAAGGTCGAAGGTGAGACAGTATGGAGTATTAGCATACTGATTCGGATGGCCAGGGAGGAAGAGTTGGAAATTGTGATAGCAGAAGGCTCCTAGGTCATGAATGAATTTGATGTTGACATTGAAGGGACTACTGGTTGGCCTGCGGAGGATTTTTGTCTTCTGGAATGACTGCGGGAAGTTCCCAGTTAGGTTGGAGTAAAGAAATGGAGCTTGAGATGGCACCTTTGCAATTTGCTCCAATAAAATTCAAGTATGATGTAAAGGTGTAAGCCATTTTTGAAAATTAATTTCAAGTAAGATTTAAGTTGAGCGTTTTTTAGATCAATTTGGGCTTATATTTAGTTTTTTTTCAATATTTATTATTAATTTCCATCTGTGAAAGAACTTAGGACTTTCTGAGACTTCGACATTTCCCGAACACATCTCACTAAGAACCGTAAATGTTAAACATCTGACATAACCATATTATTATGCGAATGAATAAATTTGAAAATATAGTAAATTGATTATTATATCGTTATAATTATAATTAATGCTCAATCAAATAAATCTAGTAGTATTAAAATCTAGGATCGTACTCTAAACGATTCGACACACCCGACACAATTAACCCGAAATACGAATGGTTCACAATTAGGATAAGCCCACTGGTTACTGCCACGACCGAGGCAAGCCGCCGGTTGGACGGGGTCCAGGCGGAGCTGCAACGAGCGCGTGTCAAGGGCAAGGTCGCCACGAGCCTCCGATAACGCTATGCGTCACAAAGTATAGTCACACGCTGTCTATCTCCTCTCTCTCTCTCTCTCTCTCTCTCTCTCTCTCTCTCTCTCTCTCTCTCTCTCTCTCTCTCTCTCTCTCTCTCTCTCTCACACACACACACACACACACTCTCTCTCTCTCCACACCTCAATTTCTTCTTGGTTCTTAAAATTGGAGAAAAAATTACCAATACTAGTAACAGTGTTGGAAAAGTAACGATACAGGCTGCTTTCGTAGGGGGAAATAAATACGTAAACGAATGGCAAGTTATTTTCCGTTCCAATTCCAAAGACATTTTGGACCGGTCGTTGATTTGGTTGGCGGGTGGCTAAGACTTTGCGTGACCTACAACCATTCGGCTCAATCTTACAAGTTTCGTTACTGGGAGAGCGCCCTCGATTCGAACCAAACATCGATATGTCCGAATGCCGTCATCCAATAATAACACTGCAGATTAGATTATTAAGACACTTATTAGATAACGGGATCTGATTATGTGTAATGAAAGCTTTATATTATAATCAACGATCCCATAACTTTAGAACATGTGATAGATATTTTGACAGCTGTAGCAGAACCGTTAATTTGAACGACCAAAAGTTGGTAGATGATGCTGATAATATTGTCAATGCAAGGCTAGTGTAGCCATCGCGAACTACATAAGATAAATCACCCTATACTCTGCTGTATACATATTGTCAATTTGTTATAATATGTTGTAAATTAATGTAAACAAAATGTAAATAAGATTACCAAAACATAAGTCATATCAGTGTAAATATTGTAAACAATAAAAGACGCAGCTGCAAAAAAATAGTCAGAGGCCCTTGAAGGAGGAGTCAGGTAGCTCCTGGGGCTGGGTGGGTCCTGGTCTAGAACAGTCAAGCGCCACCCAACCCAGCGATTTGGTTGGCTAGACCTCACCCTATGGGCTGGACGCGATTGGCCAGAATAAGACCCCAGCCCGTTGGCTACTTGAGGCTATATATACCCCCTAGTTTTAGCCGATAAGTAATTCTAACTACGCCTCTCTGGACTGGTACTTGCAGCTGCACTGATGTTTCTAGATTTGACCTTCTCATTTATGAAAACCTCTGCATCTCTCTTCCCTAACCTCACTATGTTTTGGTCCGGCCTCGTCATACCCCACACTTTCCTAGTGGGTTTCTCTGCCTTCGTCTCGCTAAAACTAGCACCTCCGAGGGAGAGACCTCTCCCTCGCGGACGACGCCTGATCAAACATTAGTAATTAGTTTATAAATTGTTATCACTGTGGCATATATTTTTGAAGGAGCAGCATAAAGAGATTAGTGATGCCTCTACAACAATTAGTCTTGTAAACAATATTTCACCTGGGGCCCTACGAAATTTATTTACCTAGTAGTGTCTCCCTCAGTGATCCAGTCTGCCTCTCTCCGGTTCACACTCGCCTTTGGTATCTGGACGGTTTTCGCATACCCTCAGATACCGAATGTAAATTCGTAGTTATTCCAAGACCACATAAACTACCTATAATACCTACCCTGTACCTCTTCTCCTGAACATAGTGCACTGTCGGGGCACATACCTATCAGATATGGAGTCAGATAGTACAGTAATAAGACCCGTCATGAAACAATTGTCCAGGTCATAGCCCTCACTTCGTCACGAGGGCTAGGGTAACTAGGCACCCCCTCGTGATGACCTGACAGCTTTCAACTATTTTTTTTCTCTTCTAGGCCCGATTATTTAATTATTTTTCAAAACCTACTCATTTTCCCTGATGAGGATAACTGTATCAGGCCACTTTCCTCAGAAATATCCTTAGTACAGTAGTACAGCCAGGCATTGAATCGACGTTCACATAATGTACGATAAACTTAAGTGCCTACAATTTATATTTTGTAATCATTAGAATGTATTTTTAGTACATGCAATACTACTTTTTTTATAAATCATCTATTTTTGCGATGACGATAATAATAAATATAAATATCACAGGAGTAAATTTAAGTTCTATTTAAATAAAATGGAAAGTCGCCCGGTTCCCAAGATAAATATGAAATTGTGCTAAATGGGTAGAGTTCTTTTTTTTTTAATAGTACAACAGAGGGATACAAATAACATTACATATTGACCATACATATCCTAAATTGCTTGTGTGCATTACATATACATAATGCATTGTGTTAGTATCAAATCCAGTGTAATGAATAACGATTATTAATTTTTTTTAATTGCGCAATATTCCTTTAGAATTCCAATTTTGATTAAGAAAGAGGAGCTGTCTTATCCACGACTGCGCTTTTCTGTTTGAGGAAACCTGAGGATTTGAACCTTCATATCATCAAGTTTAGTTCACCAAATGAGCAACTAGGAAAGCAAAACCCTATTAATATATATAAACCAAGATTTTATACAATAATCAGGTTAACCTCTAACATTATTGTCGAGTAAAAAATTTATTTGCTTATTCATCTTATAAAAATCCTTTCTGGGCATTTCATTGTTTGGCCTTATTAGGGTTCAATTAAAATCTGACGGAGAGATCCGAAGAAGAATAAATTAATAATGGTTGAATAAATTTATTACAAATTACACAGGACATTATCAAACATGGAAATCGTTAAATGCGATGGATTAATTGTACTCTAGATATATAGTTACATGCATACCAATATATTATTGTTTCTAATAAATCAAACTGTATCCAAATATGTATAATGTAGGACGATATATCAAGAATATATCTTTCTACAGATACATATATCCTTTTATATATATCTAGTTGACTCACCCTGAAACCCACGCAAATGCACTAAACCTGAATAATTAGAATATTTTATTTGCTTGAATGACATTTAACTAGTTGTCGTACCACCTTCTTCACCACGAATAAACAGAAGTTCCCCTCTTCTCGGTCCAGAAAATATCCACCTATGTTACCATGTTTTAATAATAAAAACCTTTAAAAGGCGCCAGTTAAGAGAGGGGGGAAACTAGTGCAGAAAACAGCTGAAGGTCACTAGGGGGCACGGTGGGTGTATCTCCGCCTCAGACCGGCCTACATATGGCCCAGATTCGGGATTTTGTCGGAACCCAGCACCTGAAGTGAACACTGTTCTTCTCTCTCTCTCTCTCTCACTCTCTCTCTCTCTCTCTCTCTCTCTCTCTCTCTCTCTCTCTCTCTCTCTCTCTCTCTCTCTCTCTCTCTCTCTCTCTCTCTCTCTCTCTCTCTCTCTCTCTCTCTCTCTCTCTCTCTCTCTCTCTCTCTCTGTCACTGCACTGGTGCTTGCTGCTCTACTCGAACCATCGCTTTCTTACTCAACTACCTGTGCATCTCTCTTTCCTAACCTCGATATGTTTTAGTCCGGCCTTATCAGCCCCCACTCCTTCCTAGTGGGATTATCTGGCTTCGTCTCGATAGCAGGGTACTGATTAACTAGCACCTGATTGGAAGATATCTCTTCCTCGCGGACGAAGGTCGCCTGGGGCACTACAAACTTTACTTAGAAGCGTCTCCCCCAGTGATTCAGTCTGCTTCTCTCCGATTCAGACTCGCCTTTGGGATCCGGGTGGTTTTCGCCTACCCTTAGATACCGAGTGTGAATTCGTGGCCATTCCAAGACCACATAAACTATCTATAATACCTACTCTGTTCCTGTACTCCTGAACATAGTACACTGTCGGGGCACACCTTCTTATCAGATCAAGGAGTCAGATCAATACGAATAAAGCTGCCCACCGATTAGGCCTCCAGCAAACGTCAAAGACCACAGGTTTACCCATTGTAACTCTTTCTTGGCGCTCGCCGGATAGCGGCAGGGTCGTAGAGACCCCAGCCCACGGCCGGCGTCCTCCCCCTTGGGGCGACCCGACACTACTCAACTACTAACAGGTTTTATTCCTCTATAAAATCCTAAGCGTATTGCATTAGCGTAAAGTGATACTAAAATATGTTTTGCTATTTATTAAAATAATATTAAATAATTTGATATTGCCCGAATTATTTCTAACCCAAAGTAAATTATCCTAATAAATGAACGTGGTGATCAATGGGATGAATTTTATTTATATGAAATAGGATTTTACAAAACAATATGTTTTATTTAAATATATTATTCAATGAAACAAAAACTAAAGTGACTTCATGTGATGAAATACATTATATTTATCTTACTGATTAACTGTTATTACTATTACAACAATATCTCCATTGATGCAAGGCCCCTAAAGATCAGATTTCCCTGACCTCCTGGCGTCCTAGGACTCCACCCAGGAGCTAGTCAGTGAGGCTAATGTCTACCAAAGGAGTGGGCTGTTCACGGGGACTGCCCCAGTTAACAGAGTCCTCCTAACTTTCCGTCTCACTAAACCGTCTGACCTGTTCATAGCGTTCTGTTAAAAAACTATCTTTTAACACCTCCTTACAACTAAGCTTGGGACATACCTGCTGCGCTGTCTCGAACCACCCTGCCTGCTGGGCTACATAGCTCTCTCAATTCTGCCTTCACTCTAGGCAACTGTTTATTGCTTGTCTCTCCAATCAGTTTTTATGATGGACAATATGGGACACATCTCAACCTTTTCCTACTTTCACCTCGCGAATTTCTATCTCTTAATATTATTTCCTGCATTGGACTCACATGCCGAGGTAGATACATAACAATTTTTTAATTAGTAATCTCTACAGTATAATGCGAAATATTACATACCAAGTATTACGTATACTTGCATGTTTTTTTTCTTTCAAAGATTTTGGTATTCGGGAGCATTGTAAAACCAGTCGACTACTTGGTATAAAAAATAAATATTATCTACCGCACTAAGTATGTTACTTTCTTATATACTCTTGAGTTCAAAAAATGTTTAATATCGTATTTTGCAACTTTTTCGCACTAACAGCACTCCTAATTGTGTGATTTTTATAAGTGAACTTTATGGAATGGAACAATTATATAAAATTTAGCAACAAAATTACTCTTTATTGCAGAGCATTTTTTCAAATTTCGGCAATAATAGACCCCAACTAACCGACCTCTATTTCACATCCGACTCATTCTTCTTTAAATCCATACTTTACCAGTTCCTTACCTCCTTTAAATATAATGGTTGATAACTAGAAATTATTATTAACCCTGTGTTTCGTTAAATAATAATTGAGCCTGGTTGCAAACTAGTTTACATGAACATGTAAATGTTTGGCCTATTCAGACCTCATCAAGGACTTTGAGATATTTGTTCATAAACAATATAACTTACATTTTTGGTGTCATTACAGCATTAATACAATTATCATTATCATTATTACATATATAACATTACATCATTGCAATATCATGTAATATATTATATATATATATATTGTGTGTTGGACATTTGTTCCTTTCTGTTATTGTTAGGGGACAATCTCAGAAATTAAAGTGTTTTTTTTTACCACTCCAATGTCATTTTTGCTGCTTGCCCACTACTGCGAGAAACGGCAGAACCCACAATGAAACCATAACCCGTGTCCACTAGATGAGCTAACCATAGAGAGAGAGTGGTAATCCCTATTCGCCCACTATGTATGTGATGGTTCTTCACCCTGACTCCCTTTTTTGGGGGTTGTTCGATCCAGAGGAGGAATCACCCCAATCACACGGTCCACTTCACCCCAATAGGCAGATTTAATTGGGGGGTTCAGCCCGTCTATGTCACTCGACCTCTCGGCTCAGTGAGTCCGCACCATTGTAGTGGTCTCTCGCCAAACCGCCTCAGGCTCGAGGTGACTTTCTGCCCTCGAGAAGACTAAATTAATTTATTTCATGTGAAATTTATTTTATTAAAATAAAATTTTGTCAGTTTTTTTGGAAAAGTAACCCGTAAAAATTATACCTTTTAGGTTCAATTTGATGTCATGAATAATATATTCAATTCCATCACACGTGATCAAGAATTAGTAATTAGTTTATAAATTGTTATCACTGTGGCATACATTTTTGAAGGCACAACATAAAGAGATTAATGATGCCTCTACAACAATTAGTCTTGTAAAAAATATTTAACATAAGTGAGTTCCTAGAATTTTCATGATATTTGTCGACAGTAATGCTTTCTTAAGGCCCTTTTACACCAGTAAGAATTGTGATCAAAAACTTGATCAAGAAATCGTAGTTAGTGCTTTGTAAGCCACCAGGGGGAGATCATAAAGAAAGTGGCTCACATGATAATTTTTTTTTATCAAAGTTTTATTCCAATTAAAGGTTTCAGTAGGTGTGACAGGAAAGTAACCTTCCGTTTGAAACCTTATTGTTAACTAGACTAGTATGTCTGGACAGAGGACTGTGGCTCTTTGATTGAATCAACATGTTAGAATATTTTGATCAAAAAACTTATCAAAGCAATTCTTCAAGTTTTAGAACAAGTGAGTTTGCTGAAATTCTTACTCGTGTAGAAGATAAACATTGTACTTTATTTGTGGATTTGTCGTAAGATATTTAGATTTTTTTTTTAATGGTAAATAAGCACTCTTTTAAGAAATTGAATAAGGTTTCTAACCGGACTATTTTCATGAGATGTAATCTCATCCATAGCATTTTATAAAATCTTTCTAATTATAACTGTCGGGTTGCCACTAGGGGAGTGCCTAACCACTCTAGCCCTGGTGACAAGTGCGGATTGTTGTAGTTTATAACATGGACCATGTTCCATGTCGGCGTTAATATCTGACTCCATTCTATTGATAGGGATGTGTCCCGACAATACACTGTGTTCAGGAGAAGAGGTTCAGAGTTTTCATAAAGAATAATACCAGTTTTCAGAGTTCGGGCGGGAGATCGGCAGCGTAACAGGAGCGAGGCGTCAGAGGGTCTGCAAGGCGGCTGAGAAATAGGGTGAGCTGACGAGGAGTCTTACTTGAGAGTAGCGACCGAGTAGTGCGGCTGAGGAGATGAAGAGACTGGGAGAGAGTGCCTTACAGGGCAAAACCTCTTGATTTCAATACTGTACCCCCTTCCTAGTGGAAGGTGGAGTCGGCTGAACGGGGTATGTTTATGATGTCACACCTGCGCCGAGGTACGTGATTCCTCGTCCCCTAAAGGACTGTTTATGGCATGGCTTTTAGATTTTATGACCACCGGTGACCCTAGGTCTACCAGGGTCTATTTACGACAGTCAGGTGGCTTATCCTTTCAGGTTTATTGCTGGACCTCCGACCCTCTGTTAATTGTTTTACGACTACCGGCCTCTCTAAGATTTATTACTAGAAAAACAAGTTTTACATCTAATTACAATACATTATATATGCACCAGAGTATAGGGTGATTTAACTCTTATGTAGTTAGGGTCACTACAATAACCAATTGGGTGGGTTTTTCTTAAGTATTTCTTTGTCTCTACAATTTCTTTGGCTGGTCTCATATCATCTATGTTTATTACGGCATATTTACAAGTAACTAGTATGCATAGTCAGTATGAACATAGACAAGTAACTAGTATGCATAGTCAGTATGAACATAGACAGGTAACTAGTATGCATAGTCAGTATGAACATAGACAGGTAACTAGTATGCATAGTCAGTATGAACATAGACAAGTAACTAGTATGCATAGTCAGTATGAACATAGACAGGTAACTAGTATGCATAGTCAGTATGAACATAGACAGGTAACTAGTATGCATAGTCAGTATGAACATAGACAGGTAACTAGTATGCATAGTCAGTATGAACATAGACAGGTAACTAGTATGCATAGTCAGTATGAACATAGACAGGTAACTAGTATGCATAGTCAGTATGAACATAGACAGGTAACTAGTATGCATAGTCAGTATGAACATAGACAGGTAACTAGTATGCATAGTCAGTATGAACATAGACAGGTAGCTAGTATGCATAGTCAGTATGAACATAGACAGGTAACTAGTATGCATAGTCAGTATGAACATAGACAGGTAACTAGTATGCATAGTCAGTATGAACATAGACAGGTAACTAGTATGCATAGTCAGTATGAACATAGACAGGTAACTAGTATGCATAGTCAGTATGAACATAGACAGGTAACTAGTATGCATAGTCAGTATGAACATAGACAAGTAACTAGTATGCATAGTCAGTATGAACATAGACAAATATGTATTTTAGGAGTGAACACCGAGGCCGTGAGACAAGATACGCTAAGGTCTGCTACCTCTAAAGCTGTATCAGTGAATATTTGCAGTCAGTGATGGCCAAATCAAGTTTTAAATAAGATCTTGCCTTGGTAGTGTCCTCTGCGAAATGGTCCCATGGCAATAATGAACTTGATATCGGACCCTCAAATGTTTAATTTGAGTTATTTTTAATTTGTATTAGTTCCGCAGTCAGTATTAGTTTCCAGTTACTTTTGTCGGCAAGAGATGATCTGATGGAAGCTGTTGTGGAGGTCAGCCTCTCGACGAGGTGTGTCGCTACGCCGGATTCCGAGAGCCACGTGCGGCTTCCTGGGAGCCCATCTTGCCCTAACGCACTTAACGTCTAGAAAGTAAATAATGAGTTCAAACTATCAGTTATGTTTTAGTTCTCATTAGTTCTATCAAAGATCGAAAAATAGTTCGCTTTGGCGGTCATGCATAGGTGCTTCATAATTCCAAGCTGCAGTCACTTATATTGACTAGATTGCCTCCATACTGTATGCACTGACTGTGAGGGTGAAATGCCATTTAAGAATAAATTATGTAACATCCAAAAGCCCAGCTCTTGCTTAATGGGAAATAATCTTATATTAAAAAATATCATTCAAGAATGTGACTAATACACAACTAAATATAAGAAAAAAAGTGGAAAATAATATAACAGAATAAATAATGGTTACTACTTTACAAGGCTTTATCAGTGGGTTTATCAACAGTATACTTAT